>BSBM01000437.1:0-600000 GCA_027924585.1 Larix kaempferi
TTCATCATCATCATTAATTCTAACTCTAACCCTAATTCAATTTCCTTCTATAACTCTAGCCCCAACCCTCACCCAAACCCTAGCACTAATGCATCTTCTTCATCATCGCCATCACCATCACCATCACCATCACTGTCACCATCACCGTCACCATCACCATTGCAGAGTTGGCCCCTGTGTGCAAAATTGCACACTCCCTCACTGAGCAAAACCCTAGTTTCCAAGATGGACGTACAAGATGGCACCGGGGGCCATGGGACCGGAGGAAAGGGGTGCCCCTAGCACTATCCCAGTGTCCTAAATCCAATGGAGTCGACAGTTTATCGATCGGAGCCATGGTCTTCATTCTATGGCTCGTTCCGTGTCGCATCCAAAAGGCCTTCAGGGACACCTACTGGATACCTGCCGGGGGCATAGAAGTCCAAACGTGTAGCAAACCTAGGCTCCGAGGAGTCCTGCAGGTGTTTCTAGGCAGGTTCCATCTGGGAACGCTGGCTGTAAGTGCCTGGCAGACAATATTGCAGAGTTGACCCCCCGTGTGCAAAAATTGCACACTCCCTCACTAAGCAATACCCTAGTTTCCAAGATGGACGTTGAAGATGGCACCGGGGCCATGGGACCGGAGGAGAGGGGTGCCCTTGGCACTATCTCGATGTCCTAAATCCAATGGATTCGACGGTTCGTCGATCGGAGACACGGTCATCATTCTATGGCTCGTTTTGTCTTGCATCCAAAGGCCTTCAGGGACACCTGTTGGATACCTGCCAGGGGCATATAAGTCCAACCGTGCAGCAAAACAGGTCTCCAGGGAGTCTTGCAGGTGTTTCTAGGCAGGTTTCGGCTGGGAACACTGGCTGTAAGTTCCCGACAGACGATTTTGCAGAGTTGACCCCCGTGTGAAAAAATTGCACTCTCCCCCACTGAGCAAAACCCTAGTTTCCAAGATGGACGTTCAAGATGGAACCGGGGAAACGGGACCTAAGGAGAGGGTCACCCCTAGCCCTATCCTGACGTCATGAATCCAACGGAGTCAACGGTTCGTCGATCGGAGCCACGGTCGTCATTCTATGGCTCGTTCCATCTCGCATCCAAAAGGCCTTCAGGGACTCCCTGCTGGATACCTGCCGGGGGCATAGAAGTCCAACCGTGTAGCAAAACCGGATTCTGGGGAGTCATGTACGTGTGTCTAGGCAGGTTCTGGTTGGGAACGCAAGCCATAAGTACCCGCTGGATGATTTTCCAAAGTTGACCCCAATGTGAGGGCCATCCAAATTTGCTCAAGGGGACCATTTCTTGTCCGGAGGCCCCCGGGCATGCCTGGCCAGTGTGGATAGGTCCACTGTGGCCATGTGGACCTGTGGGGGCCGACGGAATCCAAGTCCGCTAACCGGTTTGGGTTACGTGGCCTCGGGGCAAATCCTCTAGGTGTCCCTGAACGACCCCAGGGTGCCCAACTAGAATGCCCGTGGCACCCGGACCATGGCTCGGTTTGCGAATCCGTTGACTCCGACGGGTCCGGGACGGTGGGTTTCAGCTAGGGGACCCCCATAGCAATCCCCCGAAGACCAGGAAGTGGTGCCAACGAGGCATCTCCATAGCTAGGGTTTTGCTCAGTAATGGCCATTCCATATTCGCTCAAGGGGGCCATTTCTCGTCCGGAGGCCCTCGGGCGTGCATGGCCACCATGGACAGGTCCAATGTGGCCACGTGGACCTGTGGGGGCCAACGGAATCCAAGTCCACTCGCCAGTTTGGGTTCCATGGCCCCGAAGCAAATCCTCTAGGTGTCCCTGAACGACCCCAGGGTGCCCGACTAGAATGACCGTAGCTCCCGGACCATGGCTTGGTTCGCGAATTCGTCGAATCCGGCTGGTTCGGGACGACAGGTTTCAGCTAGGGGATCCCCCACAGCGTTCCCCGAAGACCCGAAAGCGGTGCCAATGGGCCATCCCCGGAGCTACGATTTTGCTCAGTGAAGGCCATTCCAGATTTGCTCAAGGGGGCCATTTCTCGTCCGGAGGCAGAAGAAGATCAATTTTCAACAAAATAATGTAGTTAGCAGAAGAAGATCAATTTTCGACAAAACAATGTAGTTATTACATGTGGAGGCAGCGGTTTCCCATGGAAAACGAGTGTAGGGTTGAGCAGAGGAAAGATGTTGGGAAATGGGCTATTACATTAGCTTTTTCGATGGGAAAGCGGTTTACAGAAGGAAATGTGGCGGCTGTAGGTATATATGCTTTTCTTCCGACGAAAATAGGATTTCCTCGAAACAAAAACATATATACCTACAGCCATCAAAGCATAGATACCTACAGCCGCCCATCGGAAAAGATAATGTAATAGCCCATTTCCCAACATCTTTCCTCTACTCAACCCTACACTCGCTTTCCATGGGAAACCGTTGCCTCCACATGTAATAACTACATTGTTTTGTCAAAAATTGATCTTCTTATGCTAACTACATTGTTTTGTCAAAAATTGATCTTCTTCTGCCTCTGGACGAGAAATGGCCCCCTTGAGCAAATCTGGAATGGCCTTCGGGTGCTATGGGAATTCTAGTTGGGCACCCCGAGGTCATTCAAGGACACTTTGGGAATTTTCTCTGCAGTCCCGGACCCACCGAACTCGACGGATTCGCGAACCGAGCTACGGTATGGGTGCCACAGGCATTCTAGTCGGGCACCCCGGGGCCGTTCAGGGACACCTGGAGGATTTTCCTCGGGGCCACGGAACCCAAACCGGCAAGCGGACTTGGATTCCATTGGCCCCCACAGGTTCACGTGGACATTGTGGACCTGTCCACGGTGGCCATGCACGCCCGGGGGCATCCGGACGAGAAATGGCCCCCTTGAGCGAATCTGGAATGGCCATCACTGAGCAAAACCCTAGCTCCAGAGATGGCTCGTTGCAACCGCTTTCAGGTCTTTGGGGGATATTATGGGTGGTCCCCTAGCTGAAACTCGCTGTCCCAGACCCACCGGAGTCGACGGATTCACGAACTGAGCCATGGTCTGGGTGCCATGGGCATTCTAGTCGGGCACCCCGGGGCCGTTCAGGGACACCTAGAGGATTTGCCCCGGGGCCATGGAACCCAAACCGACGAGCGGACTTGGATTTCGTCGACCCCCACAGGTCAACATGGCCATTGTGGACCTGTCCACGGTGGCCATGCATGCCTGGGGGCCTCCGGATGAGAAATGGCCCCCTTGAGCGAATCTGGAATGGCCATCACTGAGCAAAACCCTAGCTTCGGAGATGGCTCGTTGGCACTACTTCCGAGTCTTCGGGGGATGCTGTGGGGCGTCCCCTAGATAAAACCCACCATCCCGGAGCCACTGGAGTTGACGGATTTGTGAACCAAGCCACGGTCTGGGTGCCACGGGCATTCTAGTCGGGCACCCAGGGGCCATTCAGGGACACCTGGAGGATTTTCCCTGGGGCCACGGAACCCAAACCGACGAGCGAAATTGGATTCCATCAGCCCCCATAGGTCCATGTGGCCATTGTGGACTTGTCCACGGTGGCCATGCACACCCGAGGGCATCTAGATGAGAAATGGCCCCCTTGAGCAAATCTGGAATGGCCATCACTGAGCAAAACCCCAGCTCCGGAGATGGCTCGTTGCCACCGCTTCCTGGTCTTCGAGGGACGCTATGGTGGGTCCCCTAGCTGAAACCCGCTGTCCTGGACCCGTTGGAGTCGACGGATTCACGAACCAAGCCACGGTTCGAGTGCCACGGGCATTCTAGTCAGGCACCTCGGGGCCATTCAGGGACACCTGGAGGGTTTGCCCCAAGGGCCACGGAACCCAACCCCGCGAGAGGACTTGGATTCTGTTGCCTCCCATAAGTCCACGTGGCCATTGTGGACCTGTCCATGGTGGCCACGCATGCCTGGGGGCATCCGAACGAGAAATGGCCCCCTTGAGCAAATTTGGAATGGCCATCATTGAGAAAAACCCTAGCTCCAGAGATGGCTCGTTGGCATCGCTTCTGGGTCTTCAAGGGACGCTCTGGGGGGTCCCCTAGCTGAAACCGCCATCCTAGACCAGCCGGAGTCGATGGATTCATGAACCAAGCCACGATCTGGGTGCCACGAGAATTCTAGTCGGGCACCCCGGGGCCGTTCAGGGACACCTGGAGGATTTTCCCCGAGGCCACGGAACCCAAACCAGCGAGCAGAATTGGATTCTGTCAGCCCCCATAGGTCCATGTGGCCATAGTGGACCTGTCCATGGTGGCCACGCATGCCCGGGGGCCTCCAGACAAGAAATGGCCCCCTTGAGCAAATTTTGATGGCCCTCACATTGGGGTCAACTTTGGAAAATCATCTAGCGGGTACTTATGGCTAGCGTTCCCAACCGAAACCTGCCTAGACACACCTACACGACTCCTTGGATCCCAGTTTTGCTGCATGGTTGGACTTCTATGCCCTCGACAGGTATCCAGCAGGTGTCCCTGAAGGCCTTTTGGATGCGAGACAAAATGAGCCATAGAATGATGATCGTGGCTCTGATCAATGAGCTGTCGACTCCGTTGGATTTAGGATGCCGGGTTAGTGCCAAGGGCACCCCTCTCCTCCAGTCCCATGGCCCCGGTGCCATCTTGTACGTCCATCTTGGAAACTAGGGTTTTGCTCAGTGAGGGAGTGTACAATTTTTGCACACGGGGGCCAACTCTGCAAAATCGTCCGTCGGGCACTTACAGCCAGCGTTCCTGGCCGGAACCTACCTAGACACACCTACAGGACTCCTCAAAGCCCAGTTTTGCTGCATGGTTGGACTTCTATGCCCCCGGCAGGTATCCAGCAGGTGTCCCTGAAGGCCTTTTGGATGCAAGACGGAATGAGCCATAGAATGACGACCGTGGCTCTGATCGACGAACCGTCGACTCCGTTGGATTCAGGACGTAGGGATAATGCCAAGGGCACCCCACTCCTCACGTCCCCTTACCCTGGTGCCATCTTGAATGTCCATCTTGGAAACTAGGGTTTCGCTCAGTGAGGGAGTGTGCAATTTTTGCATACGGGGGTCAACTCTGCAAAATCACCCACCGAGCACTTATGGCTAGCGTTCTCAGTCGGAACCTGCCTAGACACACCTGCAGAGCTCCCCGGAGCCTAGTTTTGCTGCACGGTTGGACTTCTATGCCCCCAGCAGGTATCCAACAGGTGTCCCTGAAGGCCTTTTGGATGCGAGACGGAACGAGCCATAGAATGACGACCGTGGCTCCGATCGATGAACCGTCAACTCCGTTGGATTCAGGACGTTGGGATAGTGCCAGGGGAGCCCCTCTCCTTCAGTCCCGTGGCCCTGGTCCCATATTGAACGTCCATATTGGAAACTAGGGTTTTGCTCAGTGAGGGAGTGTGCAATTTTTGCACACGGGGGTCAACTCTGCAATATCGTCCGCCGGGCACTTATGATGATGATGATGGTGATGATGATGGTGATGGTGACGGTGATGGTGATGGTGATGGTGATGGTGATGAAGATGATGACGATGGAGAAGATGAGGATGATGGAGATGTTGATGAGGAACCTAGAGTTAGAGTTCGAGTTAGAGTTAGAGTTAGGGTTAGAGTTAGAGTTAATGATGATGATGGATATGGTGGTGATGATGAAGACGTTGATGATGATGGTGATGGTGACAGTGACGGTGATGGTGATGGTGATGGTGAGGATGAAGAAGATGGCTTAGTGCTAGGTTTTGGGTGAGGGTTAGGGCTAGAGTTATAGAAGGAAATTGAATTAGGGTTAGAGTTAGAGTTAATGATGATGATGAAGATGGTGGTGATGATGAAGACGTTGACGGTGGCGGTGATGGTGATGGTGAGGATGAAGAAGATGTTTTAGTGCTAGGGTTTGGGTGAGGGTTAGGGCTAGAGTTGGAGTTAATGATGATGATGGTGACGGTGACGGTGATGGTGATGGTGATGGTGAGGATGAAGAAGATGGCTTAGTGCTAGGGTTTGGGTGAGGGTTAGGGCTAGAATCATAGAAGGAAATTGAATTAGGGTTAGAGTAAGACTTAATGATGATGATGATGAAGACATGATGATGATGGTGATGGTGACGGTGATGGTGATGGTGATGGTGAGGATGAATAACATGGCTTAGTGCTAGGGTTTGGGTGAGGGTTAGGGCTATAATCATAGAAGGAAATTGAATTAGGGTTAAAGTTAGAGTTAATGATGATGATGATGGTGACGGTGACGGTGATGGTCATGGTGATGGTGAGGATGAAGAAGATGGCATAGTGCTAGGGTTTGGGTGAGGGTTAGGGCTAGAGCTATAGAAGGAAATTGAATTAGGGTTAGAGTTAGAGTTGATGATGATGATGAAGATGGTGGTGATGATGAAGACGTTGACGGTGATGGTGATGGTGATGGTGAGGATGAAGAAGATGGTTTAGTGCTAGGGTTTGTCTGAGGGTATGTGCTAGGGTTTGGGAGGATGGTTTGGAAATAGTTCTTCATTGAATCTCATAATTTTCCTATAAATCAAAGCCATCAGGTAGACTTGAAGAAGAGAATAATTGTAAGGTCATGTGGGAAGAAAGAGCTTGGAGATCAAACACCTCATTCTCTCATCTTTACATTTTTTCTCTTTTTCTCAAAAGAGTTCAATGGTAGAATCCCTAATTTTCATTAGTGTTCAATAGTGGCCAATGTAATATGCATGCAAATTCATTTCATAGGAAGTGTAACTATTTACTTGTGTAACTTGCATACTTATCTTTGTAACAAGTCGTGAATTTTTAGTTAGATTTAATTATATGTTTTGTGAGTAGCTTAGCTTGAGGGAAACTTTAAATTTTCCAAGAATTGTAAGTTGATGTTCTTGTAATTTTACATCTCATCAACCACGATTATTAATTAAATAACTTAAGGGATAGAAGGTGGACTCATAATTCCTAAGTGTCTAATCACATAAATGGATTATCATTTGTCATTTGCACATGGATTCATAACTAAGGGCACTATATACTACCTTTTGAATTGTTATTTTTATTTATATTATTTAAACTCATCTCAAAAGAATAGTTAAGAATTTAATCAATTACCACTTGTAGTCATTTCCATTATGTCACGTCCCCTCCCATCGTTCCCGAGCAAGGCAGAGAACATGACACTAAAACTACTTGCGCAGGTTTGGTAACTTCTAGAATGTAAATGATTAGATGATTGTAAACATTAATCAATAAACCATAAACATTTAGGATATGTTGTGTGTAATCGCTTAAGACAAATTTGTGAAATAATAACCATTCAAATAACATGCAATTAACACTATGATCCACAGATGAGAGTTCTAAATCGAAGAAAAAATCATGTATACAAAAATGTAATCAAGGACAAACTCATATACACAAGTGCAAATCCATCTATTAATATGCAAAAATGATCCAATCATGTACAATTTTTGGAAAAATGGAACATCGTTCTTAGCGTCTATATAATGGCAACTCGTACCCCATACAAAAAAAGGAAACTCGTTCCCTATACAAAATATGGCCCATGGTGCCTTGTACAAAATATGGAAACTTATGCCGAAAATGCCACATCGTGGCTACTATACATAGGAGGGTCTCTCAATCCTCCTGCCCACCCTCGGAGCTCCCAGGTGCATCTCCAAAATCAATATTCCTCTTCTTCGTGCTAGAGGAAGCTGGGTCCTTCCGGCATCTTTGAGCACGTCCCCCTGAGCCCTGAAACGACAACAATAATATGTTGAATTTTCCTGGCAATTATACAAGTATAAAACATAATTTCAAACTAAAAATAGTTTTCAAATCTTGGATAACTCACCGCATGCAAGACTGTAAGTCGTGAGGGGGTCTCCCTCCTCCGTGATCCAAGTCTCTCGGCCATGCCACCCTACAACATTTAGAACAATCAGATCAATGCTGAAACTAGATGCATATAGTAATTTTCGTTAAAATTGAACCAGAGTTAAATGATAAACTAGTCAATCTCACCGTGAACAAAATCGGCTGGTCTTCGGGGCTGGCGGATGGACCAGTCGGCTGGACAGCCTACTCCGACGCTAGGGTGGACTGTAAAGGGGAGGATGTAGCCACATCAACGGTGGCTACACCACTGGGGGTAATAGTGGAAGAAGGGGGCGTGGAAGGAGGACGCATGGAGTGGGGTGGGGGAAGTGGAGATGTATGTCTAGGGCTATAAACCTCAACTGGCTGTAGTATGGATGGGCGCACCCTGGAAGGGGAAGAAAGTGTGGTGGGGAAATGTGGGGGGAGGGGGGAGAGTTCTGTGTTGTGGTAGAGGGATGGGTGACTGTGGATGGGTGGTGTGTCATGGTCGGATGGGGGAGGGTGGGAACATGGGAAACTCATACGGAGGTGGAGTTGGATATGATGCGTAAGGGGGAGCTGTATGGAATTGTGGTGCTATACAGGCGGGGGGGGCTGGATGGAAGGGGTTGGGGAATGGGGCATGTATGCCAGGGGATTCAATTGGCATATAGGTTTGCCGAAAGGTCGGGGAGGGAGGAATAACGCCACTGGCAGGCCGAGGTGCTCACACCTGCATACACATTTATAACTTCATGGTTTAATATACAAAAATATAAATATACACAGACAAGTCATAGTATTTGAAATTAAATTTATGCTTTAATACACATAATACCTGCGCATGGGGAGAACTGCTGGTCCCCGGTGGCGGTGGCTGGTCGCTGGAGCCCGCGGACACCTATGCGAACACTACAATTTTTAGACTGAATTTATAAAAACAATATTAACAATATTAAACACAATGAAAATGAGAATGACAACGATGGTACTTAGAAAACATGACTGCAATAAATTTATATTCAAGTTAGATGATATCCAATATTCTGAAAGGATAGAAGATGGCATGGCATGAAATTAAAATTAAATAAGGTGAGAGGGCATAGAAGGTGACATGGTGAGCTTTTCCTTTTCTAGAGTCATCTATGTGAGTAGGTGAGCTTTTCCTTTTCTAGAGTCATCTCTGTGAGTAGGTGAGCTTTTCCTTTTCTAGAGTCATCCCCATGAGTAGGTGAGCTTTTCCTTTGGCCCTAGAGAGATGTGTAGTGTCTCATAAGCAAATGGAATTCATGTCCATTTACAAATTTGAATTGGAAACCTATGTAATGTGTTTGGGTTCTTGGTGAAGAGTTCCTAGGTTTTGATGTCTTCTTATAGATTTGTAGTTTCCTAGAAGCTTGATTCACCCAGTGGAAAAGTATTTGCATCCCTAGAGTGAGGATCTTGAGTCCCTTTATTTCCATAACATTTACATCATCAAATAAAATGGCATCTCATTGTTTAAATTTGCAAAGAGGTGCTAAATAGCAGTTAAGTTAGTGTGCATGTTATTTAATACACTTTAGAGTGTTGATTGTTAGAAAAAGGAAGAAAGAGAAATATTTTTCATGGTTAACTTACTTACAAGCTTGAATGTGCCATGTTCTTTTGCATTGAATGAGTAATTATGTGTTCTTGATTGAATAGTTATGTTGTCAGAATGATATCACTTGATTGAAATCAAAGAAATCTTGAGTGAAATTAATTAAATGAGTATTCTTGATGCCAAATATTTTATCGAGTTGAATTTGAATCAAGATAATAGCAAGGCCCCATAGACCATATTTGTAAGATTATCGCTCTTCCTTATGGGCCTTACATCATTTTCAAAAACTTTAGTGACAATACATGTGATAAGTTGTTACGTTGTTTATATGTCTTTCCTAATAGCATGTTTTAGGAGTAGTAGTATGATTACTTTCAGTCTCAAGTATTAGAATAAATTGGAAATCCTGTGATAATAAACTAGGGTAATAAGGACATGAGAAACATCAAGTTATTGAATTTCTAGAAGCTTGGCCACTATGATTCTCTTTTGGCCACTATGAAGACATTGACGGTGATGGTGATGGTGGTGACAACATTAATGACAAAGGCTTGAGGAATGGCAAAGAAGATGATGATGTGGATGGCTTGAAGAACACACATGGCATGAAGAACCATCGAGGTGGGCATTGGAGCCATTGGAACACCTAATGAGCCAAATGACCCATTATGTGGTCATTTGTGGTTTGATGGGGCAGTGGAACCATTGGTGATGGTCCATGCTACCATTTGATGATGGGCTTGATGTCCATTGAAAGCATGTTGATTAAATACTAAATGATTGACTCTTTATGGTTGAGCCCACATTGAAACCCACATACAAATTGAATCAGCTCTTATCTAATGGCACTTACGATGGATGTTGAAGCCCTTGAACCTCAAAGATGTCCATATGTGGAATCCTTGATGTATGGTGATGAAGACATAATGTATTGTTGCCTTGGGGTTCTTGGAATTGTTCGTGGTCTATTGTTGTGGGCGTGATGGAGCCCTTGCCCTTATAATTGCTTGATGAAACCTTTGATGCCGAAGTATTTAAACATGATGATGTAGAAGCCCACAAAAAAAATGAGGAAGCCCTAAGTTTCTAACGTGGCCTTTGGTGTGGTTTTGTGAAGTCAAACCAAAACAAGCATGCAAATAAAACATTGTATGTGAACTATTATGTGTCCATTCAAAGGACAAAGTCGGCTCAGCAATTAAAAATAAAAATAAAATGAAAATTACATAGACAGGTCGATTGAATATCATGTGATATGATGTGCATGTACAACAAAAAGACATGACGATCTAGACAGTATGAAGAGACTAATGATATTTTGGGCAGTAGTTTGGTGAAAGGAGAGAATGATGTATTTGTGTATATCCTGGTTAAAATTATGACAGAGTGATGATGAGCAGAAAGTGATATAAATGTGGATATGTTTGATATCTTGACAGCAGAATGATAATTTGCCTATGGTTAATGACAGTTTGATGACAGGTTAAAGATGTGAATGTAGATAGAATATCGATATGTTTGAGAAGATGCTAGACATGATGAAACGAGGATAGAATGATGATTGAAGACAAGGTGCTGGCAACAGATTGATGAATGAGATGATGTGAATAATGACATGACTATGATATGTATGATATGTGACAACTATGTAATCGTAAATACAAGCAGGGTCTTGTATCCATTTTCTTAGTAGGATCTAAGAAAAACTAGGCTGGGTCCTAGATGATGAGTTGGTGCTCATTGTATCAGTTGGTGCTGAATTGCCTCACGGTTGTAGCCGTTGAACCAAATACAAAAGATTACAAAAACTATATCTAGTCTCGCATTATGTGTTGATGTGTTTCATTAGTTGATAGTTAGTTCATTGATGAATATGATGTGAATGTGGAATGATGATATAAGATTTGGTGATTGAAGTTGAAATTAAATAAAGTATAGGCTCACTGATTCACCCCCCCCTCTCAGTGAGCATTGTGTCTAACACAAATGTTTATAGTTTTGTTAGGTTTTCATGTTTGATAAGGTTTCATTTTTTTTTGGGTGGGATTATATGAATTTATATCTCTCAAATAAATTAGACAATATTATAAACACAACTGTAAAATATGATGATAATATGGTAATTACTCAATGCTAATTAATTTGTAATTACTAAACACAAATTACTCGTAACTAAATCTAATTATTCAAATTAAAGAAGTTACCTGTGTGTATGGTGCCGCAATCTCCTCTGCTTCCGCCATGGCTCCATCGAGGTCAAAGGGACCGACGTCCTCCCACCTGGGGGGTGGAGACCCGACACCCAATAACTGAACATTAAAACAAATAAAGTCAACAATGTGTAATTCAAAGTTAAATATATTAAACAATACGATATCAAATAAAATACTACAAATACTTGAACATTAAATAAAACAATAGCAAACCCGATCCATGAAGCTCCCTGTGGCATGCTGCTGCGTATCACCATGGAAAGAATGACCACAGTGAGAACAACGATGTCCCGTTGTTCCAGCAGAACTAGAGGGCCCCGCTTGGGTTCCACCTATACCTGGCATTCCTCGGCCACCACCCATAGACTGTGCAGCTATCTATGTCTCATCGATGTCCTCTCGACTCTGGGAATACATGGCCACAAATTTGGTATGTCTAAGAAAGTCATGTGTTGCACGTCTGACAGAGTCATGAATCTCATCTAGACCGCTACCAAACCCGGGTGGCTGAGGAGGTGGGTTTGGCTCTCTCTTGGGTGTAGGAGTTCCTCTAAGCGGGTTGCGGTGTGCTTGAGGTCGATCTTGGGCAGAGCCAAGACCGAAACCCTCAAACTCAGTGATGTCAAAATAGTTGACATGGTAGCCTAGCTCAAACTCATCCCACAATTTCTGAAGGAAATACTGTGGGACCTCCAAATTGTTGCATGGGGGCCCGTCAAACACCATGAACCACCTCTGTCTCCATTTATCTCTCCATGGCTGGTAAATGCACTAGTCCATGCAAACCCAAGCCCTCATCAAAGCTGGAGGTTGTCCGGTCGAGGGAACTATGAACTTGCTATACAACTGGGCTTTGTTGATCTTGAGGTCTTTTATTTGCTCTTTGGACAACCTAGTGGAGTAGTGTTCCCTCATTCGAGCCCTGTATTGGATCAAGTTTGTTATCTCACTGTGTGCAATATTGATTGATTCAATAATGTTTTGAAGTGATGAAGCCAAGGAAACCCGAGAGGGTTCCCTAGTACTGTTTAATTCATTACTTAGTGCCCTCAATTGATTTAAGTCTTGGTGTAATTGATATTCACGGTTTTCATTGAGTTCATTGGGTTCATTGTCGGTTCCCATATTCTCTTCTGGAGGTTGGGTTTCATCGGATGGTGGTGGTGTGTCTGACATCTTGTTAGGTGTGTAGATGGCCTGCAGTTAAATTTCCTTGGTTTTTCAATGGATTGTAATTTTTTTTTTAAAATTAAAATTCAAATGGAAAACCGAAAAAAAAAACAAAAATAAAGACAAATTTGTGCTTTGAGGAGCACTTACTTGGAGAAACGGACGGCACCGTGGTGTAGGGGCGACTGCTTGGTGTTGATGACGACTGGGGTGCACGAGGATGCATTTGTGGGGTTGAAGGGGCGCTTGTGGGTTGGTAAGTTAGCTCACGGGTCTGTCAAAAATGACAAAACCCGTGAGCTCTATTTTTTTTTATAAAAAAACAGAGGCGCGCACGCGCCACTAACGCGTGCACGCCAATATGTGCGTATGCGTCAAGGGCGCGTGCGTGCCCCTTTTGTCCACGTGGGCTGAACCACGTGGACGTTCGGCATTGCCGAAGCAGGGACGCGTGCGCGCCTTCGAAGGCGCATGCACGTCCTTTTTTTTTCCGCTCACGCGCCCTTGTTGCGGTTATTTTGGGTGCCAGCTTCATGCGGGCACCGTTTTAATAAAAAAATAGTTGTGAAAATTCTATTAATTTTTAAAAATCTAGTTAATATAAACATTAATGTCATATGCATGACATGGGTTGGCGAAGTTATGATATTTGATCTTGGAGGAGGCTCAAGTGCAGAGTCTTCGTGGCATAGGTGGGATGTTGTATGGGCTCCATTGTTCTTTTAGGATCCTAGTTTTGGTTGATTGGGGGATTTTTTTTATTGTTGTGAATTATGCTTGTTTATTGTTTGGTCTTTGTTGGTCACGATTCAAATTAATTTTGTGGTGAATTTATTCTATATATGATTTGGTAGTTATCAAGTTTTTGCTCTAAATTTTTTTCTAAATAGTTAATTATACATATTGAAATTTATTGTATATACATTAGCCATGTAAAACATGTTCATATTTGGATTTGTTTTAATTGTGGGGTGCCTAACTAAGAAGTATGATTTTGATTAATTGGAGGGGTGAGGGGTTTACAAAAGGAGGGAAATTTTATCCTGTCGAGGTGTAGACCAGTTGACAGGCTCATATAAGCCTTGAAACAGAGGTGGTTGGTTCAAATCCAAATGGCGGATAAAGGGTGTTTCATTGTGGTGGGTCTCGTGGTTGCACCTAGGGGTATAGTGGTAGCCGACATGATTGGATCCGAGTTGCCCATTCCCCTAGTTACAAAAAAATTAGAGAAAATTTTAGGGGTGAAATTTAGCCATGGGTTAATTTTTCACATGTTTTCCAAAAAAATGTTTGTTAATTTCCATTTTTTCTAAATTGATTAGCACAAATTCCATGAGATAACATTTTTTAACTCTTAAAATCACCAAAATTGTTTAGAAACTATATAAGATCCTTACAAATTTGAATATTTTTATAATAAGAATCCCGAAACTTTCTACACTTTAAACAAATTATGGATTTACATAAAACAATTTCTTATATCATATCCAAATTAAAAATCAATTCAGAAAATTGCGTGTGACATAAACATCGATTATTATATCATTCTAGAATTTGTTTGCAGCTCTTAGTCATTTATTGTTTATTCAAAATAAAACATGTTTGAGATATTACTCTGCATTACGGAGAGTAAACTCTGAACACTATGCGAGCTGATCTAAGGGATTGTAATCCTAGGAATTGAAAATATAACAATAGAGGAACCCATATAGAGTGGGAATGTTTTAACACAATAATGTATTGTTAATGTGTTTTTATGATGACATATAAACATAGAATTTTTTGAACACAATTGAAAGAAGGCATATATAGAATTGTCGATAATTAGATAAGTTTTTGATGATTTTCAAACTTTTATTTTTAAAATGACCACGTTATAAACAGTATGTAGCTTTCCGCGTACTAGTCAACCACAACAATTTCCATATATATATATATATATATATATATTCGCGATTAACAAGTAATACGATATCAAAACTGAGATAACAATTATAACAACAGTCTACTGAGCTACAGAGTAATATGATTTCGGCTCATAAAACACCGAAATTTGATTTCGGCTCTCTTCACTTCAAAAAACCTAAAAATATGAAAGCCAACTCTGCACTCTACAATCTGATCACCCATGACGCATTACCATATATTAAAGGCAACAAGAAATGCTGGAATGAAGATTTCACAAGTAAGACAGTGAGTCCTTTTATTTAAAATAGACCAAAAACAGAACTTACAAGATGCTACAAAAATCTGTCATAGAAATTAACAGATTGAATAACACGTGATACCATTGATGGGCAGCTGCATGTTTTAAACATGCACCACACCATTAGATTTAACTGGAACTGGAGCAGCAGGAGGAGTAGGAGCAGGTGGAGGAATATTAGTAGGAGAGGAAAGACGAGGACGCGGAGGAGATGCGTGATGAATTGTAAAGCAAGTCTTGAAGTTGTGGGCAATGGAAGCAGCAATGGCGGCCTTCACTTGCCCTCTGTGGGGAATGTTCCTCTTCTGAGAAGGCATGGCTATAATATCCTTTCAATCAGCCTCAGCCTGAGATGAATGATCAATTCTGTCCCAGTTTATAATAACATAACGCTAACACAGGGAAAAGAGCTCGTCTACGTGTATATATATATTACAGGCCTGTTATTGTAACTGTATTATATGATTTAATAAGTGGACTAGTCAAAAAGCTCTGTCGTTCTTTTGGCTGGGTTGGCTAAAGTTGAAAAACAATCCTATCCACTGGAACGGGAAATATGGCATTACAAAAATGGAGTAACGCATCTCATCTCGTATGAACAATTTAAAATATCACGATGATGATTTGGCTGACGAAGGGAATCACCAGATTTGGCTGACGATTTGGATGACGATTTGGCTGACGAAGGGAATCAATTTTTTTCCCACTTTATTTCTTTGGAAAAGAATAGATGAAAAACTGTCGGGCAGAGGGATCGAAGAGAATGAAAGAAGATAACATGATATCGTTTCATAAACGCAATGTTGATAGGGATCAATCTTCTTGATCAATCTTCGTTTCAGTCAGTGCTAAATATTCAAAAAACCTTCGGTTTTTAAATAATATCATTTGATACTTCAATTGCTTTAAAGTCAAGTTTTACATGGAATATTTGACCAAAAAACGAGAGGCACTAGGGAAAGCTTAAGGTCATAGTTCGTCACTCTTAGGAATTTGAGAGTATCTCACACTACCAAAACTTTAATTATGCTTAAATTATTTTTTTAAAAGTATATAGATTTTCCAATCTCATTTTATATGATACACCCCTTTCAAGGGAGTGATTTATACAATTAAAAAATAATTTTATTTCTGTCTTGAAAAACTTTATTATATATTTTACTTTTTCAAAGGAGTGATTTATACGATTAAAAAATAAAAAATAATTTTATTGCTGTCTTTAAAAATTTATTATATTTTTTTACTTGTAATTAGTATTTTTATGAGTTAAAAAGATTAGTTTCTACTTTTTTTCTCAACCAATTTATGTCCTCCTTTTTCCTTCTAACATCACCACCGTGCTCTTCCTACACATGTCATCCACTCACCATCACCATCCCCTTTTTCATCACAAGGGCTCGTACATGGTGCTTGGGCTGCGATTTATCGAAACTGTGGTGACTGCTCACAGATAAGGATAGGGATCGAACACAGGATGTACTGAAACCAAAGAGTTTCTTCCCATTCTTTTGTTTCTCCCCATTCCTTTGAGCAATTTATTTTAATGATTTACCTTCTAAATTTAAAAAGTCCTCTTCAAAGCCCTGCGATTCCAAGGCGGATTTTCAATCGAGATGTTTCTAAATTTAGATAGCTAGGATATTTCCAACGTGGATAGGTAAAGTAGCCAACGCAATTGTAACATTATTTACATCTGCAAAGCTGTCAATCAAATTGGTAATTTTGATCAATATCGCCAATTGTGCATTGTTTTTTTCCATAAGATCCTAGAGTAGTTGTGATAAAATTTGCCGGATTTTGAAATTAAAGTGTGTGGCGAACTTCCATTTGTTCAGTTCCATTTTTGAGCTATTGGCATTGCTATTTCTTGGTACTTTGCGTGGCGTCCAGGGCACGTTAAGTCTCGATTCCTTAAAAAACAATTTAATTTCATTTGAACATTTATGGGATTATTGTCTCCCAATGGCCACGCCAGTGTTTCGAACATATACTAGCATTAGCATTTGCCCCTTGAGGGGCAAAAGTGAACGCCGGTAGGAAAAGAGCAAAGTTTGTAACAATCTTAGATTACAAAGACATAGGCACTCAACCCATAACAAAAAATAATGTTAAGTTCATCAACATAGTGAGCCAACTACAATTGTTTTTCTCACAATCTCTGTAGTAGTAATCTCAACACTAATATGGTCTTCGTCGACAGCTTTTGGTTTGCTGCTTGTGGTCGATACCGACTGATATTGGTCATGGCCAACTAACTTGACTTGACTCAACTCGACTCACAATGGTTGGTAAGAGACCGACTTGATTTACAAGTTTCTCAATATATATGGTTCAATATACTTGCACAACCCTTTATGCAAAACTTCGACTAATTTTCAAAGACCTGGCTTCTTTTACAACAAAGTGACCACTTTAAAGACTCGACCAGTTAACTCCATTTTGACAACCTTGACCAATGTATGCAATATGTCGACCAGAAAAAAAATAAAGACATGACTAAGTATTATAAGGGACCGACCAAGATATGGCATATATGTCGAACTTCAACTAAAAACATCAACCGACCATTTTTTTTAAATTTTCGACCATATGAAGAATCGACCATAATATAACTTTACATGACGGTCGACCACTTTTTAGAAATTCACCATCGACTCAACAAATTTATGATATTAACCACGTCAAATATTCTGAAACGTCATGCATTTAGCACTCTATAACTCACATCGGTTTGTTAAATATACCATCTTGTCGACCAGACTTTGCAGCATGAGAAGACAGACGATCATTGATGTGCAACAATATTCAATAATCAAATGCATCTATCATCAACGATTACATTATTTGATGACGCACATTTGGAGTCGGGCTTGACTATCTCAGTGCTTCAGCTTCACACACCCGTATGCCCACAACTCCTCCAAAGATGTTGGTATTTCACCCGTATGCTCTCAATATGTTATCAATTGCTAATGACCAAAGATTTGTTTGCATGATGGATGGTATAGTATAGTAGGTGAGTGTTTATGTTCTAACGGAAACTCCAAATTTGGAGATTTGCTGTGTGTTTCTTTTTGGGAGGTTTAGATTGCTGCTCAGCAGCAAACATTTGAATTGAGGGCCATCAACTGAGTTTAGGTTTCCCTAGATTCATACATATCCAATCCCAAAAGAAGATGCAGCAGAGCCAGTAGCCACGGTTCCATATCGAGAGCCAGATTATTCTATTTGTGAGAGTGGTTGAGATTAATATTCTGCTAGAGATCGAAGGCAAGAGACTAACCTACTCTCCAACTATGGAAGTCAACCAACATCAAAATCGACTAAGAGTGCTTCATTTGAGATAAAAAGACCAACCACCAAAATAAGTCAACGATTAAATGCATAGAACTTTATTGAAATTGTCGACCACGGAGAAGGAAGACAACTAGTCGGCTATCGACTTGGATACAGTAATCATGTGTATTTAAGAGTTTTCTAAAGATAGACAATAATGACCGACATTCTTAGTCAAACAGAGATCCGACTACGATGCAGCCCTCTGAAATTTGAATACACAAACCTTTGTCTAATGTCTGGCTTCCAGGTTTTCTGTTGGTTTGGAGACTCGGAAGGCGAAATTGTTGTTCTGAATAGACAAGTAAGGAATTATGTATTGGTCCTGCATTTGCCACTGCTGGCACCTCTTCTAACTCGGACATCCCAGCAACATTTGTCACGTGCTCCAATCCACGCATGCTCTTCAGCTTCACACACCCGTCTTCCCACAACTCCTCCAAAGATGTCAATGGCTCCATACTTGGAAGCTCTTCTAACTCGGACATCCCAACAACATTTGTCGCGTGCTCCAAGCCTCGTATGCTCTTCAACTTCACACACCCGTATGCCCACAACTCCTCCGACCACCAAAAGAAATTGACGATTAATTGCATAGAACTTTATTGAAACTGTCGACCACTGACAAGGAAGAAAACTAGTCGGCTGTCGACTTGGATACAGTAATCATGTGTATTTAAGAGTTTTCTGAAGATTGATAATAACGACCGACAGTCTTGGTCAAATAGAGATCCGAATACCATGCAGCCTGATGATGTCGAGATCTACAAGTTGATCATTTGGCGATTCTTGGTCGATGCCATCATTGGTGAAAGTATGGATATGTCAATCATTATTTTTTCAGCTGGACTATCGACCATTTCTATCAGATTACTTCATCAATCGAAAAATTCATCATCGACCCTCGCCAGACTATGGTGACATTTTCTATCATCCAGCCAACTCCCAGAGACAAATTCATGGTCATTGTGTAAAGATGACCGACATATCAAATAGTTGATATTAATTTTTAAATTTTTTTTCGATAATATTTGTAAGATATGGTCGGAAGTCAAAATGGTCAGTCACTTTAGTTTTTAAAAAAATATGGTCGATAGTCTAGTTGGTCGAGCCTTTAAAAATTGGTCGGCTCTTAACTATGTGGTCGAATTGATGGACACTTTGTTTTGGTCGGCTCTGTCAATATTTGTAATAAGTTCTTTCGAAAGTGGTCGAGGTAATATTTCGTCATGCATCGACGGAATTACGAGTGTTTGGTAGATATCAAAATTTTTGGTCGAAGTTCATTTTGGTCGGCACGACATGAAGTCTAGGCCTAATTGTGGTCATGTAAAATTATCGTCGATGCTTAGCATTTAGGTTGGTTTGGTCGAGTTTTTAAAGTGGTCATTTTTTGTAAAAGAGTCGGATATTTGAAAACTAGTCGAAGATCGACTCCTTTAATGTAGTCGATATATTTGCTTGGTTGGTATCCTTATTTTGGAAAGTGTTCAAGACGAGCTCAGTAAAAAGTAGTTGATGTGATCGATATGGTCGATACCCTATTGGTTGATATTGTGTTTGATGGTCGAAGTATGTAAAATCCTTTGTAAATCAAGTCGGTTTCTTGCCGACCATTGTCAATCTAGTCAAGTTGAGTCAGTGGAGTGATAGGCAGGTAAGCTCAGTTTTGTTGTCTTAACATTGTTTAATTAAAGTTTAAATTTTAGATTTTAAATTTTAAATTTTAATATGTATATTTTATTATTTGTTTTATAATGCCCCGTAATATAATAGTTAGGTATAATCATATTAATTTATACCTAAGGATACATTAGTATAATAAAGTATCATGTGAATAATTTTAGCCTCAAAGTTTTTAGGTCATTGTACATAGTTAGAATATGTCAATCTCTTGTTATATTAATGTAAATAATATAATAATAAAATGCTATTATTAATACTAAATTTACTCAAATTTCGAGTGGGATCTATTATAAATCCACGTCAGCTAGATTCACTATTATAAATCTTAAGAGAAAACACAATCTTAGTAAGCATTAATAAAGTTAATTGATAAGAGTTATTTCCTTATTATCTAGATTTGATCCTCATTAACCCTACGTCTAAAAACCCAAAGAGTTTTATTGCTTGGTTGTATATCATATGTGGAAAGGTGTTACTTTTTAGATGCCCCATGTCATAGCTTTGACTTAATGTGTATATTTTGGATGTATCACTTACTGATGTTATTGGGTACAACAACTATGAGATATAACATGTTTGCTAATGGAACCTATACCAGTCGACTTAAATTTACCAATGCTCAAGTGCATCAAGAGTGATATTTATCTTTGTGTGTTTGCGATATATGATACATATATTAGGGTGACATTGTAAATGTATCGAACTATGGTATTATTAATAGCGGTCTCAGTTTTAAGTAATATTTTAAGCTTCCCTCTCAAATATCATATCAATGTTGTAAATCTCTCTCAATTATTGATAATGTCTTAGGTACTTTTCTTAGTAATGTATCATGACTGATATAGATATAAGGTTGATATTGCAAATATATTCAACTATGAAATCATTAATAGAGGTTTCGATTTTAAGTAAGATTATCAAGCTTCCCTCTCAGATATCAATACTCTAAATCCCTCCCAATGATTGGGAATGTCTTGGATAAATTTATTAGTGATATCTTGGGTAAATTTATTATCCTAGATCCAAAGAAAAAAATATTTTACACACAACTGTTGCTAGAATTTACATTTTTTCAGTTTCGGTAAATAACTTCATGATAAATTGTGTTGAAAAGCAAGCATTATCGCTAATCATAATTATCGAATTACAAACATAACACGTTCAATTTCAAAATTTGTCTCCAACATGGGCAAGTTACAACATTTCCTTTGAAGGTAAAGAATCATCAAGTAAAAAGTAGGAGAATAGTGAGCCCTCCCTAAGAAAAGACTCAATATTGAATCATGATTGAGTGGAAATAACAAAGTTTACACAAGCCATTGAATCTGTGATGTATGTGAAGTCCTTCACACATCTTATGAGAAGAGTGATATAAGCACTAACATTGTTATGATTCAAGGGTAAACACCTCTTCTAGACTTATCCTCATGACAACGCCTTTATTAAGGGGAGGATGAGCCATGAATCTTAACATTACCTTTGAAATTTACCTTTACATTCACTTTTTCCAAGTTTGACTGCTTTTCAGTCCCAACTTTGTTTACATTCTTCTCATACTTAGCAGCTACAAATTTTTGTATCAACATTGTTACTTAAGTGGTACTTGTAACTAGCAATGAACGGTCTTGAATATTATATTATTTCTATTTTGTTGTAACATTACGTTGACCAACATATTTATTTTAACCTATCTTGCCACTTTCTAATATGTTGCCTTCCTCTTAGTTAGTAATTAACAACCTAAAATTAACATTGTTTTATCAAGTACTATTTCTAACCTACATAAGCAATCTTATATATTCTCTTATTTTATACTTCATTTCTTTATAAACAATGTTCAGAAGCACCTATATTTATTTCTTGCAACAAATTATCATCATTTATCCATGCTCCCTTATCTTTTACAATCTACCTTTGTTCACTCTTCCAATGGTTAAACATATAGTATGTTTCTCTTTCGCCAAAGGCACCATCAAGATCATAACCACCATACAATTTTTTTTGTAGCCATGTCGACAAATATTGACACTGATCAAATCAATCCACGCGTCAACGCCTTCTATATAGAGATGCTCGTCAGCTTGTTAATATCCCTTCTCCATTTCACATTGTCCAACATTCCCTAACACCCTCTCCACCATCCACATCTACAACACCCCATTCAACAAACTCTAGTCTCGATGGTGCACAACAACAATTTCGTACACTATTGGAAAAACTATCTCCCATGAATGTATGTTCTATATGCATGGAATCTTATCCTGGAATTAAAACAAACCACTTTTGTGGTGCATATGCATGTTCTCATTATATCGCAGAAAAAAATGTCCACTGCTTTTCCTTGGAAAACAACATGGATCTGGCATACAACCATTTGTACTTGCAAGGATTACTCAAGTTGAAGAAATCCTCATTTCTTGTTTTAACCCAATCTTACAAGTCACTCATGCCCGTGGCGGACAATATACAAATTCTTGCCACACTATTAGCTTCCCACAAAACATTTCTAGCATTTCCACTTCCCTCCCTCGTTTACTTTCAGACATTGATATCCTTATTGTTCACAAATGCAGCCCTACAAACAAGCCTTATGAATTTTTTGTTAGTCGAGTACGTGTTCTTGTTGCTCTTGAATACAAACTATCAAATGACCCATACTACAAAGATGTTCAAGTTAACCCAATTGCATTATCTTCTTTTCCTCTTGAACCAACAAAAATTTCATCCCTCCTTCATCATGTCACACCCGTTGAAACCCCATTTGCTGACCATACCTCATCTTCTACTGTTCAACCACCCAGCTTCCTTGAACCCCATGAAGTACAATCCTCCTCCTTTATATCTACACAAAAGAATTGTGGAACTGAGGTTGATGAAATCAAATGCTTCTTACCCAACTTTCAGAAGTGTTTACTTCTTCAATCCGAGAGACAATCTTACCTTCTCTAGACATAGCGTATATTTCCTGTAGGTGGCTAAAAAGTCTTAAAATCTCAAAAACTTGTAATATTTGAGTTGGAATCATGAAAAAGGACTATTATACACATAGAAAGGTTCCTAAATACTCAAGCAAAGCCAAAATACTAGACATACGAAGGTCCTATATAGAATAATTCAAGGAATTCTTCCCCAGTGGAGTCGTTGGTTATGTTTTGAGTAAAAACCCCTGAATAGCTAGTGCTGACTATCATAGAGCAAGGGAGAGATAACTATTTAAATTCCCCTAGGATTCTTGACTTGGATTCATGTCATTAACCATATAAGAGAGATGAAATCACAATCAATTGAGTGAGAGTGAGGAGAAGGAACCTAGATCCTATAGGTTGACCTTTGGATTCCTCCCATGAACAAGATCAAAAGTACTCCAATTTATGGATCTTGAAACTTGCACACTTAGAGAGACAAATACCCTTATCAAAGCTTATGACATCATGAAAGCATGAATCAAATCATGAACCAACAATAACACAGGTAAATCCTAATTGTTTATCAAGAAAATTCAACCTCCTACACCAATACAAATAAACAATAGTAATGATTGAACATTAGATTGGGGGTGGGGAGATAATAGATCTCTATTTATCAATGAAAGAACAACACGTATATGCTTACTTTATCTTGTCATTGGCACCTCCGAAAACACTGTCTTAGTCCCTCTGCACCCAAGCCACTAATTCCTCCTATCCTCCAATGCTTTCAAGCTCCCTATCCAATAAAGTATGGAAGCCAATAAAATCAATGGACTTCACCGGTCAAGGGGGAAATGAATTCTTAGAAAGAAGGGTTTTTTAGGGGAATGGACATAAAAACTCTAGGAATCAAGACCAATTCTTCCAACATAATCTTAGTATGGATGCTTTACCCCTTATCTCTTCCATAGATGTCTTATTTATACATTTTGGTCATGGTTGAGACATTTGGGAGGGTGGTTTCGAGGATTTGCATGCGAAAAAACTACTTTTCCAACAATACAGTTTCATGATATTCGATATTTTTTTATATTTGTATACATTTTCCAGGACATGTGCTCCTTACAGGAAGGGAAGGAGCACACACATGCACCTTGCATGAAGGAAGGCTACATTCGCCATAAAAACCATCTTTTCTTAGTGAAAAATGAGTTCGAAAGAGTTGGTAGCTTGTCTTGAAGTGGAATCAACATTTATGGATGGATCCAATATCTTATTCAAGGCCTGTCACAGCGATTAGGGACTCTTCATATGACATTAGGGACATTTAGATACTAGTTAGGGACAATTGGATATTGTTAGGAGGGCTCTGATGCCATTAGGGTCATCGAGATGCCATTAGGTTCATTAGGGTGCCATTAGGATCACAAAAGTGCCAATTTGTGCTATAACACAACCCAACCCTTAATTTAGAAGTCAGAGGTGCTAGCCTCTCTTGTTTTTTTATGATTTCTTCATGGAATGAACAAGTCTTAACAATCCATGTTCTTCCTCAAAGTCAAGTTGATATTGTGACCTTTGAACAAGAAGTTATACGGAATACACACGAGAATTATTACAATGGAGTTTCAAGTTCCACTTGAGGTAAGTAATTAAAGCATATTAAAACCTTTATAAATAACCCATGCAGTTAGTATGTCATTTACACATGTACTATCATCCATTTACGCAGAACATTAAGTTTTGAGGGGTTGTTTACTTGGTTTAAGTATTGCGTTATCTTATTGTTAATTTAGGTTCAATTCCTTTGGAAAAGATTGATAGGTATAGTGACAAAGTGTTGTGGAGATGAAATTTTGACATTTGATCCATAGAGTGAGGTATACTAATTTACATTAACAAATTTACTACAAACATCATCAATGAATATGGGGAAGCGCATATAATTTTTTCCAATAAATTTTTTCCTTAAAAATAATATATAAAAAACACTAATTTAGAATAGAAATCATTAAAGAAAAACACATTTAGTTATATAAATAATAATATCACATTTTTACTTGATAAATTTTAAATAATACTTTATTACTATATATATATATTCTATATTGATAAATTTTAGAAGATACAAGTTAATTAAGAAAAAACAAAAGAATGATATTTATAAAAACAAGTGAAATTAGTAGCAAAGCTGCTTATACCTACCTCTTGGAAATGTTTCAATGTAGAAAACGTGGATAAAATAAAATGATATCATAGTATTGACAATTCAATAAATTGATACAGAATTAGAGTTTGAAGTTGATGTTCTCCTACCTTATATCGACTCTATCGTTGTAGTTGTCGAATTTAAGGAATGCTATCATCTCTTTTTCTAGTTTGGGAAGCTTGGGGTGGAATATATAAAAATCAGGTTCAAGAGGATATAGTATTAAGTGGTCCTACAACAATGAATGCATACGATAGTTTGATTGAGAAATCATGTAAACGAGAAATCAAATTATTAGGATTTCTAGTATCTTTTAAAATCGTTGATTGAGTGAATTGAGTGTGGGTGGTTGGGAGGAATGTTGTTATACTCCCCACCCAGGTTCAAATCTCACTATGTGACATGTTATGTAACCTATATGTAACCGAGGTATGTATTTTCCAAGTGAAAAAAACTCTTACGATTAACCTAGGTACTAAATTTTAAAAAATCATTGACTAAGATTGTAAATTTAAAAATAAATCTAGATATAGTGCCATCTATAAGGGATTTCTAGTGTCAATAAACAATGCCATGTGATTAATAGAATATTAAAATTGATTAATAAATTGAACATCATTTTTATTTTGTTTCATTAATTTAATATACTTTATATATACATTTAATTATTACTATTATTTCAAATTGGATAATGATTATTTACAAAAATACACATTATAAATACACATCATCGATATTATTTTGTTTCATTCATTACTTTATCAAATTATGGTTGATTTACATGTCAAAGACAAGTCCTTAACCTCGGTTAATGACTCTCATAATCAATTTTAAATATTAATAATTCTCATAATCAATATTAAATATTTTTTTATAAAAATAGGGTGCAAAAAGTATCATTAATTAGTTATATGGTGATCTTGATTGGTTATGTATAGATGTCATTTACCCATTGAGTGGTGTTTTTGATATGTCCAGCTTAGCTCTAAAAACTACTATTACTAGGGTTATCATATGATTACCTTGAAAATGTCCATCATTATTAATTTTACAAAGTAAACATTTCACATCATTATCAATTTGACAAAGTAAATATAGTTAAATCTTTTTTTTTTAATTATTTTTATCGTCCTCATTTGTTTACTTTAATTTATAATATAAGTCTATAAACTTTGATTGACAATATAATTTCACAAAATTATAATGATTACATACACCTTGGGGTTATGGCTAAACCTTCCATCCAAAAAAAATTATTAAATCTTGTTTATCTAGAACCTTTATATTATCCCCTCTTTATTGAATAATTATAAGGGTTTCCACGTAATTATTGAATTTTGTTTTGTAAAGAGTTAACGATCAGATTGAACAACATATTCACTTCATTATAAACCTACCCCTAAGATACATGGTCAAATATGAAAGCCTGTAGTTTGAACGCATCCGACGGTTATTAAATGGACACCTGCGAATTGATAACTATTATGGCTAAGTAAATAAATATGAATGAGAGTGAAGTTAATTCAACACATTTATGAGCTTGCTCTCTTCGAGGTGTGAGCATGTACTTCTACCAAAAAGCATTACAACTTGTATATGTCGAACTTCGACTAAAAACATCAACCGACCATTTTTTTTTAATTTTCGACCATATGAAGAATCAACCATAATATAACTTTACATGATGGTCGACCACTTTTTAGAAATAACGTTGGCTCGACCAAGAGGGGGTACACCACAATTCACCATCGACTCAACAAATTTATGATATTAACCACATCAAATATTCTGAAACATCATGCATTTAGCACTCTATAACTCGCATCGGTTTGTTAAATATACCATCTTGTCAACTAGACTTTGCAGCATGAGAAGACAGACGATCATCAATGTGCAACAATATTCAATAATCAAATGCATCTATCATCGACGGTTACATTATTTGATGACGCAAATTTGGAGTTGGGCTTGATTATCTCGATCGGGGTCTGATTTGGCTGTCTCTATCGGAGTCTCACCCATCCATCAGTTAGAGTCTGGCGTTGTTAGATAGTTGGTTCTGGATGACAATGAATCCACGACCAACACCCATCACCCATTCTCGACCAGACCCGTCGGATGCTCCAGTCGCCAATTCGACTGTCTACAGGATTTGCTTGCACATTCAAGTTCTTTTTCCAACCGACCATACTCATCTCTCTTACCAGTCGACCACGCTCATTTTTCTTGACGAAAAGAGTCTCTCCTGAAATGAGGTCTTCTGACAACAACGATTGTACATTTGTTGACGGGTATGCTGGAATTTGATGGTCGGCTTCGATAGTCGTGATAGGAGAAGAATGAATATCTTCTATCTACAGTGCTGAATATCTTCTAATGGTTTCCTCCGGCGGTGAATCCTCTTGTACTTTGAATGGTCAAATAGAGGCATAATCGACAGGTTCCTTTAGTAAAGAATCTGGTAGTCTTTTCCATATGTCAACAAGCGAAATTTCTCCTAGACTTAAGTGTTTGGTCTTCGACATTGCTCGATGTGCGACCTCTTCTCCGGGGTAAAGCAGTCTTCTTTGATTGATAGTATTTCTATCCACGGAGAGCTACTCCAACCAGCACTATATTCTTCTGTGGACTGGAATATTCATACCATATGAACAATGAATCCTTGCTGGTAGCTACAATTCAAAACAACACCATATCGACCAGGAATTCTAAATCGGTGGACTCAATTTCCCATAAAATAAGCACACCATTTGCTAGTGATTTAAGTATTTTTCTTCCACGGGAAGCAATATTCAGCAACGTCGGTAATTTCCAAGCATTCTTTTCTTCTTGCAGGCCAGTTCTTCAAAATAGAGCAAGTCGGATCTTTCCTTCAACCAGCCAAGCATGTGTCGATGGTCGACACGACCAACCTTACCATCATGCCAATGGTCGACACGTATAGATAAACAAAAATATTTTTCTTGGAACAAAATTATAACTCCATACCTTGTAAAACAAGTCCTTGGGCAATCTGCTAGTAGTGAGAATATCTTGGCCAGAGTCGGCGATCAATGCTCCAAGGTTTCTAATTTCAACAATGTTGAATTGGAAGTCTAGTGGATGGTCACAAAGGGGGGAACGCCATATCCACCAAGAATTCTAAATCAATGGAATCAATTTCCCATAAAATAAGCACACCATTTGCCAGCGATTTAAGTATTTTTCTTCCACGGGAAACAATATTCAACAACGTCAGTAATTTCCAAGCATTCTTTTCTTCTTGCAGGTCGGTTCTTCAAAATAGAGCAAGTCGGCTCTTGCCTTCAACCAGCCAAGCATGTGTCGACGGTCAACACGACCAACCTTACCATCATGCCAACAATCGATGGTTATAGATAAACAAAAATATTTTTCTTGGAACAAAATTACAACTCCATACCTTGTAAAACAAGTCGTCGGGCAGTCTACTAGTAGTGAGAATATCTTCGCCAGAGTCGGCAATCAATACTCCAAGGTTTCTAATTTCAACAATGTTGAATTGGCAGTCTACTTGATGGTCACAAAGGGGGGAAGGCCCTTCTTCATAGCGGCCAACTCCCTCATCATGCGTTTCTCGACGACCAACTTCTTCTCAGAAAGGTGGCTCTCGCGATGCCTCTTGAACATTACCCTACATAATTTTCTCTTTTTGACGGCCACATCTCTGGCTCTTCTTCACCTCACGGATATAAGACTTCATATTCAAACATATTTTCCACAGAATACTGCAGGATGTACCTAGCCATTAATATAGATGATTATTTTTTCAGTTGACGGCTATGCCACGCCTACAAGAAAAGGGAAACCATTCTGCAGGTACAGAGTCTTGCATATCCTCCATGTGGCTAGTTGATCCGATTGTCAATAGGACCATTAGTGCAACAATAATCTTCCAGCGACCGCCATATTTTAAAAATTCTTTATCTTTTGCGTAAGTAATTTCTATATGCACATGTGAGTAGTATTTTCTTTTCCTTGCAGCTTTCTTCATGCGAATATCACATGCTTTGCTTCCAAGTTCGAACCATTCCCTTCTGTTGCTGCTGTCACCTAGACCAGATGGGAGAGGCATGGCGCCAGGTGTTGTAATCTAGCCTTCACACCATATCCAAGCAGAGATTAAGCATACAACGGCGCCATATGTGAAAAACGAATGTAAACGACAGGAAAAATATTAATAAATCGAGCAACATGAGACAAAATATAGAACACAAAGAGAACATTAAACACATACCAAATGCCTTGAAGATTGATATGAGCATGGTAATGTCGATATCACACCCAAATTTGAAAACCACCGGCAAAGTGCCTTGGTTATGACCTTCTGGGCCTGGTTATGGCCTTCTAAGCTCGTACAGTTCTCATTTTCTACATATGTTGTTGTTGGTTGAATGGGCATACTGTCGAAGACCGTTGCAATAGGACTGAATGGGGAAAGCCGCACAAAGTGATCGGACAGGATCTAGTGAGAAACCAAGAAGGATATGGACAGAAAGCAGGAGTTGAATGGGCGAGCAACAAAGTGAGAGGAAACCTCGATCCAAAGAAACTTAAATTGACGAACCATCACAAAACACGTGGCGGTTTTCCATTGGCTCTATGAGCGAGGAATATAGCCGACGTGGATGGTTATGCTTCTCGTTGGTGAATGCCTACGAAGTAAAAATGTATTATTCACAATATTCTCGCTATATATTTTTCTTAAATAAAGATCAATGAAGTCCAGTATCCATATTTAATAGAAGCTTTGGGGTTTGGTCCAAACGAGACGCTGAATATCCAGAACTTGAACTGAAATCCTAAAATTATTCCTCTAGTGATTGGCTGGATTTCAATCTAGTTCATTGAAATTAGGGAAATTCCCTTTATAGAGCTCATTTTTTAAACTGTCAAACTTGCGGATTTGTACGGACAGAGATTCAAAGTTGTAGATTTGGACGGACAAAGATTTGTCATGGTAGCTTTCGGTGAAAAAGATTTAAATAATGGGTAAATGAAATTTCCATCAACTAGAGAAGTTATATTTCTCATATTTGTTTCTAGAAGGGAATCGGTAACTTCTAATTTTCAACTAGGGCTTTAAACTCTTTAAATTTGCTAAGAGTTTCAATTTTAGCCTTCATGAAATAAATCCATGACTTCATAGAAAAATCATCTATGAATAGTACATAATATAAGAAGCCACTCAGGGAGGGGGATGACATGGGACCACATACATCAGAATGCATCAAATTTAAAATCCCTTTAGATCCAGTAGTACCATTGGAAAAAAATTTCTTAACATTCTTCCCAAGTGCACAACCCCGACATACACTATCATGCTCAAAATCAAATACGGGCATACCTTTTACCATCTTTTGAAGTCCTGGTAGCGCTTTGTAGTGTAGGTGTCCAATCCTTTGGTGCTGTATCTCTCATGGAATAATAGTGTGGTGAATCATAGATTGAATGTACTTCCAAGGTACCTTGTAAAGTCCTCCCTCTCTAACTCCAATCACAGCAGCAGATTCCAGGATTTTGTTCTTCGGCCATAAAAGTGCTTCGTTATCCATGAATATAACTCAGAAGCCTTTATATTCAAGAACTGGAACTCAAAGGAGGTTCTTCTTCAATACTAGAACATATAGAATGTCCTCCACATGTAAAATATCACCGGTTCTTAGCTAGAATGGGATGGATCCAAATCCTTGGATTGAATATGTTGAGTTGTCCCACGACTCTACCATGCATGTGAAATTTTTCCTCTTTAGGTCAGTGGTGGCACTCTTGTAACCAGTCATATGTTTGGATGCTCCATTGTCAATCAACCATGTGTCTACACTTGTGATGATAGATATCGAAAGGGATGAGACAAGGTCAAACTCTCTTCTTGTCTCCTTTTCTGTAGATGCATTCTTTTGAGTGTTAGGATATTCCTATACTCCATCCTAGTCCCACCAGTATTTTGATCATTTACATTTTCAGTCATGCATGCACCTTTAGGGTTTGCATGCATTCTAGGGTTTGCATGCATTTTGCATGCATCCTAGTCATCAGTCCAGCACCTAGCCCTCAGTTAGCCAGCCCCCAGGAGATTCTCACTATTCAGTTTTATCCCTCCAGTTGCTTAATGCACCCTTCTCCCTTGATTTTAGGGAGCAACTCGCCCTTCTTCACCTACCAGTCCAGTTGTCACTCAGTTACAGTCAGTTACAGTCAGTTACACTTAGTTACAGTCAGTTACAGTCAGTTACACTTAGTTACACTCAATTACACTTAGTTACATTGAGTTACACTCAGTTACACCTACCAGAGTTAGTTTGACTGATGGTTGATAGTTACTTGAGCATTGATGACTCCACTGATGATGATGAAGACTTCCAGTTGCGCTCTGATGATCATGAGGACACCTAGTTGTGCTCCGATGACACTCCATTGATCTTATGATCACTTTGAGAGGCTAATTCAAATTGCCACCTTAGGCATTCGAATCCTCTCTACCATTGTACTATTTATTTGTCCATACTGTGATTAATTAATTAGTGTGTGTGAAGTATTATTGCTTCTATCTGAGTTCTACTGTACCATATTATTCTATTGCTCATTATACTGTATTGCTCACTCTTCTTCTATTTTCCTGCTTAATCATAATTACTCTTGTGAGGTACACATCATCTCTTAGATCTGCTGTGAGGATTTTCACATGGTATCAGAGCATGTTGAGAGTATTGTTTATCTCCATTCCTAAGAGTTTTTTGCAGGTTATTACCAAGATTTCGAGTGCAGCAGTTACAACAGTTTCTGCATTTTTGCAGCAGTAGCAGTTGCAGTTATTCTATATTGTTTTTGTAGGTCCTCTACAGCTTCAATGTATTCATCAGGAATTACTCCTCTTGATCCACTCAACTATGATGAATGGAAACCAAGAATGATAGCGGACTTAAAGATCCATGATTTTTTTTATTGTTATTTTGAAAGAGAGTTCGAATCCCCTGAAGAGAAGATTGACTGGTTAAATAAAAGTGACATGCACTTTGCAGCAATAATGTTTTCTTTGTTTGCATGCCAGAGATTCCAATTCAAATACCGTAATGGTTTTGAAACTCCAAAGGAGTTATGGACTCCAAAAGAGATATGGGCTCACCTGGATGAAAATTTTGGCAGAAAGAATGAAGGACTTGGTACTAACCCATTCGAAAGCAAGCAAAGTGATGCATTCGCTCCTCTTGATGGTCTCTCAGATCATGAACCAGTATCATCTCATATTGAAATTGTTGACAAAGAACTTGCAGATTCTCCACTCATGCTCAAAATTTCTTCTCTTTCTGTGCCAACTCACACTCTAGATATTGTAGAAGGTCCTAAATCCTCTCTTGCACCAGAGTCTATTGGTTTGCATCATGATCACATGATTATTTCGGAGGTCAAAACAGCTTTTGAAGGTAATGCATTCGCTCCTCTCCAGCTAACTCCTCTTTTATACTACCATATGATCATAATTCCATGCTTTTAGAAGGTCATTGAAGAATATGGCCATTGCCAGTTGCTTGGGATAATTTCTCATGCATCTACTAGTTTTGATCTCACCTCTCATGGTTCAAAAGAGATCTCAAGAAACCATGATTCAAGTCTTGGATCTAATTTGGATTCTAAGCAATTACTGCTTGGGATAATTTCTCATGCGTATGATAGTTTTGATCTCACCCCTGCTGGTTCAAAGGAGATCTCAACAAACTGTTTTTTAAGTCTTAAATCTGATTTTGATTTCAAGCAAACATGTAATAGTTATTTTTGGCATAATCTCACCCATGGTGGTTCGAAGGAGAAGACAAAAGACAATATGCACTTTCACAGATTTGATCCTACCTCAGCTGATTCCAATCACAGATTCAAGGATCATTCTCATACTGTTGGATTTGTTCTCATCACATTCGATCTGAAGAGCAAGTACAAGCACATGCTTTTTGAGCATGATCCACTTCTTCCCAAGAAGAAGATACCTCCAGACATATGACCAAGCATTACACATGCTTGAGTTTGGAGCATTTATTTTTATGTGTGCCTTACAGTCTATTTTTTGAGGAGGGGGTATGTTTCCCATGAAATTTTCCCACTTCCTTGGTTTATTGATTGTTATTATTCATTGTATTGGGTGACCTTTGGTCTTAATTACCAGGGCCCAGGATGGATTAAGGGGTGGTGTTAGGATATTCCTATACTCCATCCTAGTCCCACCAATATTTTGATCATTTACATTTTCAGTCATGCATGCACCTTTAGGGTTTGCATGCATTCTAGGGTTTGCATGCATCCCAGTCATCATTCCAACACCTAGCCCTCATTTAGCCAGCCCCCAGGAGCTTCTCACTATTCAATTTTAGCCCTCCAGTTGCTTAATGCACCCTTCTTCCTTGATTTTAGGGAGCAACTCGCCCTTCTTTACCTACTAGTCCAGTTGTCACTCAGTTACACTCAGTTACAGTCAGTTACAGTTAGTTACACTTAGTTACACTCAGTTACAGTCAGTTACAGTCAGTTACTCTCAGTTACACTCAATTACACTTAGTTACATTGAGTTACACTCAGTTACATCTACCAGAGTTAGTTTGACTGATGGTTGATAGTTACTTGAGAATTGATGACTCCACTGATGATGATGAAGACTTCCAGTTGCGCTCTGATGATCATGAGGACACCTAGTTGTTGTCCGATGACACTCCATTGATCTTATGATCACTCTGAGAGGCTAATTCGAATTGCCACCTTAGGCATTCCAATCCTCTCTACCATTGTACTATGTATTTGTCCATACTGTGATTAATTAATTAGTGTGTGTGAAGTATTATTGCTTCTATCTGAGTTCTACTGTACCATATTATTCTGTTGCTCATTATACTATATTGTTCACTCTTCTTCTATTTTCCTGCTTAATCATAATTACTCTTGTGAGGTACACATCATCTCTTAGATCTGCTGTGAGGATTTTCACATTGAGTAGTTTCATCTTCTATGGCGGTAGAAGCATGAAGCTTTCCTTTTCAATTTGCTTTGCACTCTCTTAAGAAATGGCCTTTTTTGTTGTAATTTAAGCATCTAGATTTTGACTTGTCAACGCATTTGTTGAACTCTTTCTTCTTTGGATGCGAGAACTTCTTTTGTAAGAAGGGTTTCTTTCCTTTCTTCATTATTTCTGTGAGGGCAAGGTTTTCTTCTTTGATTCACACTGACTTTCTCTGGATTCACCCATCCTCCTGGAGGTAGTCATACCACAACCTTTCGAAGTTAGGTTGTACCTCTCAGCCATTTACCGTAACTAAGAATGTCTCCCATGAAGATGGGAGACCATTAATAACATTTTGGATAAGATCATCTTTATCCACCACTACTCCAATACTAGCAAGTTGATCTCTTACCTGAGAGATATTGGTGAAGAAGGAGGTCACTGTCTCATATGTCTCCATATTTAAGTTTCGAATCTTATTACTCAATTCCCTCTTTTGACTCGGGGCCTTATTCTCATATAGATTAGTCAATGTATCATATCATTATTTCACGGTATTCAACTGTGTGATCACGGGCATCAAGTTATCTTTTATTGAATCATAAATGATATGTTTGGATTTAGCTTGATTCTTCTTGAAGTTGATGCACCCTGCTTTAGATGTAGGCTCCTCCACCACAATGGATCCATATCCATCTAAGTCATGTTCCTCTAGGATGTTGAGAATCCTATCCTTCCAAGTGTTGAAGTTTGAAGTTCCCTCAAGACGGTCTTCTGGTCATACAGAGATTGATTCCATAGTCTTCAAATATTGTGCTCAACTTCTCAGCATCAACATAGGATCTATATGGCATGCAAAAATGAGCTCCTTCATGCCCTAAGCTTTGATACCATGTTAGTATTTGGTTGAGATTTGATCTTTAATTCTTTTAGATGTCAAAACTTGAAACAATGAGACAATTCAATCACATGAAATTTATACATCCATAACACAAGATATACCCGGGGGAAAATCCTCAAAACTATGAGAACAAAAACCCCATAAATTCTACTTAGTACAATATAATGGATAGCAAAGAATGCTCTGTTTTACAACATAGTAGATTGACTTCAGAAGATAAGAGATAAACAAACACTCTTGGTGAAGATACAGAAGCAGTAGAGAAGATAGATCAATCGTAGAAACACCTTGCCTTCAATAATAATATCCCGTACACAAAGATAAGTACCTTGCCTTCAAAGGAGAAGAGAATTCGCTTCACATTGTATTCATTAAAATCGTATAACATATTTATACATTCTTCTCTTCTATTTTTATCTTCTAACTTCAGGATGAACTCGCCCTCAAACTGGATGTATCAATCTTGCATGTAGAAGTGCACCCCACTTCTCATGTAGTTCTTTATCTCACCGAGTTGTCACTTAGGATGAACTCATCTCTTAACTGAAATCTTTCCCACTTAGTTAGGTGGCTAAATTAATTTTCGACATGCAAATGTTGCAACTCATGTGTCATCTTCTAGTTTAATGATAAGTGTCGTTATGCAATAACACTTAGTTAACTAGATCCTCTTTGTTGTCACTTGGTTAAAACTCTTTAACTAATTCTTCATAACATCGTTGTAGTGATCAATTTGAGTTCTCCTTGATTTATTGAAGTGTCATCTTTTAATTTAACTAAAGTGAAAACACTTTAGTTAACTAATCCTTCTTATTTAACACTTAGTTAACTGAAATCATGTTGATTGATTTACTTGAAGTGACCACTTTGAGTTCTTTAGTTAACTGAGGCATATCTTTAACCGATGCTTTAACTGAAGCATTATAACTGAAGCTTTAACCATTCAAGTTCTCTTTAATTAGATGAAGTGTCTACATGGGAAATTTCGAATTCTCTTGATATCTATGCTTTATCTTTTATTTATTTATCTCTTACTGCATGGTAAATATGTGCTAACTTTATTTATCGATCACATTACATTATACTAACAAGAATTATTGGATGTTGCGATCATATTATATTATTCCGGACCAAATGATCATATGCTAAAGTAATTTACTTTAGAGGTGATCAATGTCTAAAGGAGACTTAATAGCAACCGTTGATCATGGTTAATAATACATCACACAACATTAAATTCTTTTAACAAGTAAATCATGACCTTTATACGAAAGTTCCACCGCTATACGGGAGGTCCATCCCATGGATAGTTTTATACAAAAGGTTCACATGAGAATCATGACTTGACACACAAGTCCAGGGCAATCAAAGTGCTCACCTCTATATGGGAGGATCAATATTGGCTACACAATATTGGCTTGAAGAATGTCTCCTGATGTTGTATATTTAACAATAATTTGATGAGGGTCATACTTCAATTCCTCATATTGTTTCAAATTATAATATTCTAGTTGTGCATCTGCAATAAATTTCATTGTCCTTCCATTTACTATGAAAGGTCCAACTATCTTGGGTAGCTTAAAATCTATTTTACAACCTTTTCCAATGATATGTCTTTGGAAGGAATCAAATTTCTACCTTATATCCAGAGCATAAATTCTTGGAGTTAAGAATGTTGGAATTTGATATGGCCTAAGTTCCACTACATAAATTCTTAACACTATATGATCTTTAAGCATGAACCAATAACCAAATTTAGATTTTGTATTCATATACAAAAGTTATCTCAGCTCTGGATTAATCCTAGGAGGGATGAAACCATGTATCAAAAAATAAATCCTTTGCAGCACCAAATTTGCATATTGAACAAATTTAGTAGCTTTTTTATACCTACTGAGAATTGATGTGCAATATATAAATGATATTCTTGACCTTGTATCATCTTCTTGATTCAAGGTGATACCTTGAAACTCTTCTACATGATAAAAGAGAAACAAGTGCACCAGGTATGCCTGATATCTAAAACAATTCAGAGTATTCAAATTTTTCAATTGAGAGTGAATGTTATCAGCTATGTATTGAGCATATATTAAATTAGGTATTGAGAGCTCTAGATGATGAACCAAGTAGAATAAAAATCCCAAGACCCTATCATTGACCTCTTTTTCACTATCCAGATTCTTATCTTTTTCAACTTTTTATAACAATGCTTTTACTATTGGTTGGGATATGAAGGATCCATGGTAGGATGAGATATGAATTAGTAATAAAAAAAGGTCTCAAATAGGATGATCGATAAAGGATCAGAGGGACAAAAGTAAAAGGGATTTCCCCCAAGTTGTAAATGATAGTTGTTAGGAGCAAGTAGGAGGAAGCCTAGAACAAGAATGGTTTCAAGTAAAAATCAAGAGAACATGATTTCCCAGACATAATCAGGGCATTGAAAAACATTAAGGGATCTATTTTTTGCAACAAACAAATGCCAAAAAGGAATTGACCACAAAACAAGGAAATAATAAAATATGTTTTGAGCAAAACTGAGAGGAACATATCATGCAAATGTGATCAAAAGGATGAAAATTGCTATAGTTAACAAGTAAACTATTTATCTAGATAAAAGAAAATAAATGGAAGGGTGGGGTTGGTGAAATCATTGTTATAATTTATTAATAGTGATCCATGCAAACTAGATTTTATAGGAATACTACAATATGGCTCTATTATATACCAGCATAGATCCATCTTAAACCCGTATCTATCAAGCACCGAGAGGGATCCAATTTCTTGAGGTCTATTTCTTTTTTTAAATTTAAACTCAAGAAATTTGATCTCTCTTGATTGATAGTGATCTCTCTTTATTGATAGATCTAGGTTTAAGTTTTAAGTTTTTATTTTATAAACGAACATCTATTTTTTAATTACTTTTCATAATATTTTATTTTATGAACCAACATGGATTTTTTAAAAATACTTTCCATAATTTTTTATTTTATGAGCCGACATGAATTTTTTTAATTATTTTGTTAGTAACAAACGTTACATCACATACATTACATCATGTTACAACATCTCCCCCATATTGGGCTGTAGAGCACCTCGTTTCACTCGGTGCAATTATCTATTGAATAGCATTTCCATTTCAATAACACATAAGCACTACAAGATAGGCACAAAATATATAGTTGAATGAATATTCTCAAAGATTTTATAATTTTATGAGAGATTCTCCAAGAATTTACAAGGCTTTATAATTCAATGAAAGATTCACTAAGAGTTTACAAGATTTTATAATTTTATGAAAGATTCACCAATATTTTACAAGCTTTCGTAATTCAATGAAATATTCACCAAGATTTTACAATATTTAATAATTTTATGAAAGATTCGCCAATATTTTATAGGATTGCATAATTTTATGAAAAAAACGCCAAAAAATTATATATACATATTATATTCTTGATCAAATAGCCCTCAACATTTCATGTGTACATGGGGATTCTCCCAATTATTATACATATAAATCTAGGGGGGTTCTTAAAATTATCCCTGGTTAAAATGTACTAGGTACCTTGGGGCTCATTTTCATTATCGGTGGGTTCCCTTGCATTTGTTAACGGTTTTCATCAATGACCAGTAATGAAATGGTTTCCTCCATGTTTGAATTTATCTCATTTATTCGCATGGTTGGGATTCGTACCTTTAGGATGTTTGGATTGAAGACCTTGGGACAATAGTAGCATCCTCATGTTTTTTTATTTCCTGAGTTTCCCAAGATTGTGCCACACTTTATTTGGCACTTGATGAGACATAGATCCACTTTTTTCTATCGTGGCTATGATCTCCAGTTTGACATAGATCCACCCTGTATCTCTTGTGGCTATGATAAGTTGTTGGGCATGGATCCTCTTTGTTCATCCGTGTCCATGACCCATTTATATCACATGGATCCACTTTGAATTTCTTGTGGCCATGACAGTTACATCTGTTACATATATATGTTGGGTCCGCACCGTATCTTTTCGATAGTCATCCTGAACATTGGACATATATCCCAGCGATAAGATTGTCTAACACCTTTCTCTGTTTCAGGTACTTCATTGAGACTAAGATTCTTCGATTCTTCGATTTTGTCAAATCCACAATCCCACTCCAATGATTATTATAATTTATTTCAGACGTCATGTTCCCTTCTGACCTCATACATTAGGGGGCATCTGTTATAGCCCAAATCATCACTTCTCCCTCAGTGATGACACTTTCATGATGATGCTCGCATGATAACACTTTCATTACAATTATATTGCTCACACAAAAGGACAATATGGATGGAAAATCCCTAATTTGGCGCTTGATGTTATGGCCTTAACTTATCCAGTGATTCCCCATCAATTAGAAGCTTTGTAACTAGTTTTTGAGACAAAAAATACCCCTAATGAGCCATCCAGTAGATTTTTTTTCCTGAAAATTCAAGTTTCCTTTGACCCACCATCATGTTACATGCACCTTTCCTTTTTCCCACCAACTTGTTTTTACCTAAATGCTCAAAAAATTAAAAAAAAAATCAAGTTTTGGGCAGTTTGGGTGGTTTTGGTAACCTCCCTCTTAGGTACGACTTCTCATACTTGAAGGTAACCATATCTACGTAGTATAAAAGCAAGGGAGATGAGCCATGAAGGGGGAATTTTTGGCCTAAGTGTTGTTATTCTCGAGGAATTTCTACACTCTATCCTTTGTTGTCCGCACACTATGTCTTGGAGTTTCTACCCTATTCAGTGTCAAAACATTATGTATTGGAGCGTTGGTTGGGATTCTTGGAGAAGACAAATAGGACACTCAGAGTCAAGGTTTCGAAAGGTGCCTGGAAGTTAAAGGGATATTTGTAACTTTATGCTGTTGTGAATAAAGATTGGAGATATTCCCTTCCCTAACTACTGTGTTAATTATTATCTCATATTTGGTTACATGTTGAGGTTCATTTGATTATATTGTCTTGGAGCTACTACCCTAGTCAGTTTCAAAACCTTATGTATTGGAGCATTGGTTGAGATTCTTGTAGAATACAAATAGGAGAATCAGATTCAAGATTTCGAAAGGTGCCTGGCATTTAAAGGTATATTTGTAGCTTTCTACTATTTTGAATAAAGATTGAAGATATTCCCTTCCCTAATTACTGTGTTAATTATTATCTCATATTTGGTTACATGTTGAGGTTCATTTGCTTAGATTGTTTATTTCTATTATTTATTTGAATTTCAACAATCTTTTGTAACTGAATGTGCTCGAGGAAGGTACCGTATTATTTTTGTAGGTTCTTTGGTTGAAGGTTTGAAGCAAATCTTGGAGCAATGAAAACTAGGATCAAAACTCCATAAACAAGGTACATGATTCTTTATCTTTTAAACCCTAGTTTAGCTTTGTTTGAATAAAACCCTAATTTTCTTTATGTAAATCCCTACATGTCCATCTTATTCAACCCCAATATGTTGGTAATGTCAACCCCAGTCATATGATAGTTTTCCACACAACAGTGGGTTAGTTCACCACTAACATATATCTCATGTATAAACATATCCAACCCTTTCAGGTTATAATCTATATCACTAAAATGACATTTAAATAATCATTTAAGTTCCTTTTCAACACATATTGTTCTTGTTCTATATCCAAAGTACAATTAAGTTGGCATCCACATATCAATATATATTTCACATCCAATTTGCACGTTCAAAAGAATAACATATCCATCACCATAAATAAATAAAAATGATAAATTCCATCTACTATCCACACATTGGGAGTCCATATGTTCACATAACAACTGTCTTACTCAATCTAACTGATTCGAATAGATTGTAATAAAATAAAATCGTAATCTAATGTCACATTAGAGTTTGAATTACTAAATGCAAAATAATGGGGTGTTAAATACAGCCACCCTTCAAGAAACTTCATCCCAAAGTTATGGTCATTCACAATCTTAAGGAAACATCCTGATGCAAAAACCTTATGCCTTCCTACTAGAATATCTTAGCCTTATTGGTCACATTAGACCTTCATATGATCAACATGTCGATACTATATAATTTAACTTCTTTTATCACATGGGATGCATTCACATATTACACAATTTTCTTCTTATATATGTAATAGGGATGACTTCATCAAGGTTTATCGAATGTAATAGGGATGACTTCACCAAGGTTTATCAAATACATTTTATCCCAAATAGTTAACACATTTTCAAAATTTATAGATCTTTCCTATATCACAATTCGTAACAAGACCTTGTATCCCATATAACATTCCCTTATGTTCAAAATATATATTATTATGAATCAATCATTGATTCTTATCTTTATTGAATCCATTTCTAATAAACACCAAATAATTTCTCATTAGTAAATTTTATTTAGATCCAAATATCAACAGTGTCTTGAATGTGTATGATATAATAACTTGAATAGCTCCTTATTTATCAACCAAGTACACATTATTAGTCAACACTTTTGCAAGGAGAACTCCTACACACAAGTCTCATATTATACACAAGATATTTATGGTTTCAATTTTAACACATAGATCACTTACATCCTTATAGTACTAATTAATTTTTCCAATAGTGCAATAAATTCATGAAAGCCACGAATCTCGACCTATTACCTCTACACAAGGACATTGTACAACTATATGATATGACAAGGATCTACACAATCAATCATATGTCTATTTTTACAATGTGAAGGGCAGATTTTCACTTAACACAATTAATCGTATATACTCACCATGACACATACGACTAGACATGCAATACACATACTCATATTACTTCATTTCTTCTTGGTTTTGGTAAAAATAAATATGCTCCAACATAAATAACTTCCTCATACCTTAACTTGGAAAAATGTGTCATTGCGCCTAAAGCATTATTAGAATATGATTATCATAGAAAGTGATTATTTTTCTACTATATATTTGGTCTAGCTTCTTGTGACTTTTGGTTCATACTTGATGTCATTACTATTTTAGATATGTCTACCTCCAATTTGCAGAAACTTTATCGTGTAGCTCATTTTACAATCACTCACAACTTAGTTAATGAAATACATGTTTCCCTTAATGATTTACTCTTCTAATTCTTATTTTTAAGCATAAATCATTCGTTTGACCAGTAGCCATGACCTTCTATCCTCTTTCCGAGTCTTATTAATTATAGTCAATTTATACTTTCATTTTGATTATCACTATATCTTGATTGGTACTATATGTACGCCATCCCTCAAGATAATAGCATACTACAGTCTCCTTCGGCTAGGAACATTTACTAAGATATTACTAAGTGATGTCTAAGAACATATTTTCATCTCAGTTTCATGGTTGTTACTACTGATCTCATTCACTTATTACCTAATATGATTAGATCCAAAAATGGTGAATATTAGGTATAGGGTCTTGTTTATTGCACCGAGTGAAACAAGGTGCTCTACAACCCAGTATGGGGGAAATGTTGTAATGTGTGTGGATGTAACGTTACACATGAGTATGAGGGAGATGTTGTAACGTTTGTCCAGTAACGTTACACGAGTAAAAAAGAGAGTAAAAAGTAATAAATTATATTATGTTGTCCATTAATAAATTCATGTCAGCTCATAAAATAAAAAATTAATGAAAGTATTAAAAAAAATCCATGTTGGCTCATAAAATAAAATATTATGAAAAGTAACTAAAAAATTGATGTTCGTTTATAAAATAAAAACTTAAGACTTAAACCCGGGTCTATCAATCAAGAGATATCAAATTTATTGAGTTTAAATTTAAAAAAAGAAATACACCTCAAGAAATTTGATCCCTGTCAGTGCTTGATAAATACGGGTTGAAGATGGATCTATGTTGGTTGTAGCTAAGATAGAGCATGCTCATTCTCAACAAGATTATTATAGGACACACAAAAGTTTAAGAATAAGTTTCCTATAGGGTTCAATTACTACAATCTATAATTCCTGCTCATGAATTATTACTCCCTTAATTACTTGCCATTAATCCTTTATTTTCAAGTTATAAAATTTATATACATGCAATACTAAACACTTATGGCCTTTATCCCTTTTCTGCACTTATATAGCTCCTTCTAACTCACTCTTTTTATTATGAAATAAGTTCATAAATGGGAAGATTCCATAGGTATAAAATGCCATATTTAGCCTTACAAATCAATTCATCCTACATGCATAACCAAATTCTTGTCATGAGATAAGCCCACTTTATCAGCTCTTATATTAGGATGAAATCCTAAGCAATGTATGCAGACTGACACGTGCTCTACACAAGTGTAGTTCGACTCATCTAAGAATTTCAAGTCTTGTTGATTATGTGTTCGGATAACATGTAGACTTGTATGTTAGTCAACCCTGGACTCATCACTCACCAAGACTCGACCGATTCTTTGCAAAGTCCTTGTTGGAGGAGCCTAGTCACCCAACCTACTAGATCCTCCCGACCAACTAACACATAGTTGGGTCAAGATAGTCATGTTGGTTATGGCAACCAAACGAGCAGTTATGTAACAAAATAAATGTATCTATCTAATATATAATAGGCTGGTGATCCAAGGAAAAGAGATTTTTTTTGTACATATCTGGTATGTTGATAATACAAGATACTTGTTCCTTGGGTTCTCATTACTCTATTCTCTTTCTCTCTAATGTATGTATGATTATGCGTGCAATGTATATTTATGTGTATGATCGATGTGCTACTGGTAAGTCCATGTAATCCCACTGATTACAACAGTCATTGAGTCATGTCGATTCCTATGCTAGTTGAGCTTTGTTGAGTTTCAGTGCGACAATCTTGCTCTACAAATAGATTGATTCTAAATAAGGGACAAACCATAAACACTAAAGTCTTACTTGGATACCCAAAATAGCGTAGATATCAAACAATACACTATATGCTATCAAGTCATCCTTTAGAAATCACTATGTTGCATGCAAACTAAAATAAAATTCTCTGTGAATTTCCTTGGCTATTGTTATCGACCTGATGGCATTATCATTCAGACCTTTGTTGGAAAGAATATTGTCTCAAAAAACATGTACATTTTTAAGGGGTAACAAACTATTTACCTATGAGGTTTACAAGTAAAACTCTGTAGTCCCATTGACTTATTTGGGTCTTCTATGGACATTAGTAATTTATTTCCTTTATTTCGATAGGATTGTTAACTATTGATATGGAATAGAACTTTCATTGTGTTATAATAATAAATCATTTAGGAAATTTTTTATTTATGTTTGGTAATTGGGAATTAGAACCATGTGGAGAATGTGTGAGAATTTAGTGTAGGATTAATTATAGACTCGGAGTTTAATCTCGGAAAATCCTATGGCCAATTTTGTAATAAAAACAAAGGAACATAAAAATCACAAACATCTGTTTCAGGCTCACTAAAAGTTTGGAAGTGGCATACTTATTTTTGGCAAGTTGTTTTCTAGCATCTTATGATGGATTCAAGAGCATGTCAAACCATGGAATGACTTGTGCAAACTTCCAAACCAAATTTGAACATAAATATGCTAAATTATTGAATAATTTGTTTTGTATTCTTTGTCAATTGTTTGACAAAAGAGTCAAATTAGATAATGTGTAGAAGTAGCTTGTTATGATAGAATGTGTTATGGTTATAGATGTTTGGGTATGTAAAGTTATACTGTCACAGTCATCATGCTATACATTCGTTGTATTTCTATTATGAACATCAACTATTTATTTCCTTACACAAGTAAGATAACAATTATGGGTTTTGTAACTTACAAATGTGTTTGAGACAATCATGGTAGCAGCTGGCAATTGTCATAATTAGATAAACAATTATTAGGAGGCAAGAACATGTAAAGGTAGTGAGAGTTAAGTTGTGTAACTCATTATCTATGTAAGAGATGTCGGATATCTTCCTTTATGTTTGCCATTGTCGAGATAATGGAGACTTTGCTTATGCTAAAGGATGAGAGTAATACCATGCTAAAGTTAGGGTTGACATATTAATGATTAAACCAAAGACTTAACAATCATAAACAAGAAGAGTACAAACAGAACACACCATATGTATGGGTACAATCTAACCAGATATGCAATTCATTCCAATATATCGTATTACATGATCAAATGACTTAATGCTAATTCAGGTTGTGGCACATTGGTTCCCCTTTGCATTATTATTATATTTAGAAAGAGAGAAGCAACAATTCTACATCCATTAAACAAGGCTTCAATAGATTTATAGTTTTTTAGATGATGCAATTACGTCAGAGTCCAGCTATGCCAAAATAGAATTTTAAAAACTCGAGGTAGTTAATATGAACCCAAATACTCAAAAAATTTGAATTTAATATACCTCTAAACACTCGTGCCTTTTAATATAGCCTGAACATAATGCAATAGTGAATTTAATTGCCTGAAGTATCGAAGCCAAAAATGAACAGCTCATGTCTTGTCGTTTTGTTTATGAATGTGTCTATAACTGCATACTTTGGATAAATATTTTATTAACCTTTTATTTATTTGGAAAATTTCACCATGATACGTGGCAGAATTGTGTCGAGGAAACATTTTAAAATTCTTTTATTTTTTAACATGCTGCAATAATAAATGACATTTTTCTATGGATTTTGAGAAGAAGCCGAATAATTAATTTCCATGTCAGTTTGGTAGAGAACAAGGAATGTTGCTGAGCCGCAAGTACCTACTTGGGAAAGGGTTGTTAGCATTAAGTTTAGTCACATAATGCCTGGTTTAATTGCAAATACAAGGGTCGTTAGCATTATGTTTACTCCCATAATGACTGGTTTAATTGCAAATCCAAGGCTTGAAAAAGATAAGAAAATGCAAGCATAAAGTATTATAAGTACGTTTTTGATGGGGATATTGATTGCTGTCAAGGGAAGATAGAAGATGTTGAGATGATTTTGAGGGTCTGACTCGAGTCACTCCAAAAAAAGAACTACGCTTAGCATTATGCTTACTCACATAATGACTGGTTTAATTGCAAATCCAAGGTTTGACAATGATAAGAAAATGCAAGCATAGAGTATTATAAGTACGTTCTTGATGGGGATATTGATTGTTGTCAAGGGAAGATAGAAGATGTTGAGATGATTTTGAGGATCTAACTCCAGCCACTCCAAGAAAAGAACTATGCCCCAATTTGAGTATCATATCATGATGCATCCCTTATTATGGCTTGATAACCAACCATAGAGGTTTCAGTTTGAGTAGTAGTAAATATAAATGCGGTTTACCAGCCAGTAGTAGCATTTGAGCCATATTGAGAGGTATGTATTGATATTGACATTGGTTTTGTTAGGGAAAAAGTGGGGTTGGATATCATGACATTTTTTTTCCATGGGAGAGAGACATAGGAACCAAAGTTGGATATGTTTCTAGCTCTCCAGGTGGTGCTCCCTCAGGGTAAATATCTTATGCCAAATAGAATGATTCTATTTAGTTTAAGGAGAAATGTCTCACTCCTTATGTATGGGCTAACACTCGTAGCGAAGAGCAACTAAAAATAACTGATCCCTTCTTTAGATTCTCTTTAGATTCCAAAGGCAAGAAAGTTGTAGTGGAATGGCATACAATAAAAAAGGTGCTAGAAGCATTAAACATGTACCATGAGGCATTTGTATAAGAAAAGTTGAAAGTTACAGACGTTTTGAAAAGTCTTGCAACACAATTGCAATTAAACATAAATACTATTATTTGTAGTATCCATATTAAAAAAGACACTATTTGCAAATTAGCTTTTGATCCTTTGAACACCTACCATTTTAAAATACGTGGTTGGTATTCATCTTCTTTCGAATCTCTAAAGTGTATCCTCTTGTTGGAACTAAAATCTCTGTAAAGGTTCTTCCATAATAATTTTAGATTGATTTGGATCAAGCCTATCTTCACAATTTTAATGAACATAACTTTGGTGGGTATATCCCCTCCTACAACCATCTTCAATGATGGACAACCTAAACCACAAATATGCAAATAAGAACCACATAGGCTTTGTGCTCCTAAAATTCTAGAAATATATATAAACCTCTAATCTATTCATGGCACTATTTTCCTCAGGAATCTGCATTATAGACCACAAGGTATACTGGGGCTAATCAATGGGTTGTCCATTCTTTGTTTTGTTGTTTGAAATAATTGGTTGTAGGTGCTAGATTCAAGATATTATCATTAGATACTAGTGTGGCACACTATCATTATATCAAGAAACTACAACCTATTATGCTTAGAAGTAACTAGAAATGTATATATAAGGCTGTTCATTTATTTCCTTTATCCACAAGAGTGATTGTCTTGAACATTTAACATATTTTTTTTGTTTCTAATAGTCCAAGATGTATAAATATATTCTACTTCATTTACGTCGGATTAGGGGGAGAAGAAATTACATAAACAGATTTATATGCACAGAGCTATTGCTTAAGAACCAGAACACTCTTCTCTATATTAATCTCCATACCACAAATCTTTTGCATGATCTAATTTTAATATATTGCATGCCACATCTAGATGGTTCTATGATAGGAGAGATCGAGCCTTCTCTAGAGGCTTCTACATCATTTAAGTAATCTATCCATCCCTTACAAGTGTACATCTGCTACAACAAATTCTTAGCTACCCATTCTGACATTGACGGCGAGAGGAATTACATATTCTGTCACTCTCCCTTAATTCCAACCATAATCTGCTACAACAATTACAAAATTTACATGAACACTAATACCTACTGACATGATTCAACAATGCCTCTATGGGATTTTGACTCAACAAAATTCAGAAATTTGATGCTTGTTGGTCTCAATCTAAGCCAGGATTACAATATACACAAGAGAACAATTCAAAAATTGCTAAATATTGCTGCAAACTAGAACAACTTATCCTCTGCACCTTGCATGACTTCACTTCTTCCCTTTATTCCAGACTTTGTATTCGCTGATTTTTCGGAACTTCTTCATCTTCATCTTCACCTTTTTCTGTATCCTCTGTATTTTCACAGTTTCTTCAAACTTGATGTCCACGCCATCTGCTTCAATTTTTGCATCCTTAGCATTTCCATATGCTTTAGCATCATCACAATCAAATATACCATAAATAGTAACATAGTTTTCTTCCATTTCAACATTAATTTTTCATTGAAATTTTTCCATATTATGAGCTGATAATAATGCCTCATTTCTTCAAGGCACCATTTCTCAAAATGTTCATCTAACTGCTCTTTGTTGAGTTCTTCCTGCTTAGAAATAAGCATAAATGTTTCAACTTCAGCTGCAATATTTTCTTCCACTATATACTTAGGATGTTGATGTATTTGTAACTTCGGAATGTATTTCATATATGTATATTGTATTCCTATAGAGATGTTATTCTTACTCTATATGGAAGTGTCGTCATTTGTATTTACAAGTGTCACAAGTTTTGTAACTTATACAAGATGGGTTATTAGACCACCAAGTGTGGGGTCAGCCCTGAGTTGGGTTACCATGGGTTATTAGACTCTCCTAGAGAAGTCGGCCCTGCTAGTTTATTAGGCAAGTCAAGTCAAGTATAAATAGAGTGCGGGAGGCACTCTATTTGATCATTCACTTATTCATCTATCTGTCTCATTGAGTGATGCGCACTAGTGGAGGAGGAGAAGCTGCTAAGAGTCTATCTCTTATGCTTGGTTTATTGTATCATTGCTCTATCTATCTCTGAGGAAGTTATTGGGGTTTTCACCTTCTTGGTTTTCCCCAAGGAAACTCTGTGTATACTGTCTCTTGTGATTGTCTCTTGTGATTGATATACTGTGATTGTTATTCTCTCAGATAAGATCCTATATCATATTGAATTAATGCTCAAAATCTAACATGGTATTAGACCTAACCTGAGAAGAAGACACTGTGTAGTTGTGGAAGCTAGGGATTCTTGTTTTTTGGGTTCCTCTCCACATATATTTCAAGGCGGGAGGCTAGATTGACTCTCCTCAGCAAGGCACATCTTTCTGTCCAATCAGAATTCAATTCTGAGCACTTTCAATTTTTGACGTAAAAATTAGGGTTTCTGCAAAAATTGGAATTTCTGAAATATGAGACCATAGTTGGAAGCTCCTTGGAAAAATAGAAGTTTAGAGATTTGGATTGAAATTTTTGTTTGGTTGAAGCTCTGGGAAACTCAAACCCTAATTCAGGGCCCTCCCTAATGAATCCGGAAGTTTCAAAAACAATTCTGAGGGGCAAAAATTTGCAGTTTTCAAATTCTAAGTATACCAGCTTGATTAGCTCATCAAGGTGCATCTTTCTATCCTTTTAGAAATTTGAAATTCAAAGTTTGAATTTTTAGGGTTTCTCTAACAAACCATAATCCAGCACCAGATCCAGTTTTCAGCAAATCAAGTGGTAAGACCTAAATATTTTATATTTCCATTTGAAGTACTCTTTAAGATGTCTCACTACACCAAGCTTGAGGATAAGCTTGAAACGGCTGATAACTTCCGAGCATGGATGTATAGGATTGGGTTAATCTTAGAAGAGAATGAGTTGGACACTTACATAAGTGAAGAGATCCCTGTCCTAGAGGGAGAAGAGGCTAAGGCCTTACACAAGAGGAACTTGGTCAAGGCTAAGAGGATCATTGTTGATTCTATCAAAGACCATCTCATACCACATGTGTCATCTATGAAGACACCCAAGGAGATGTTTGATTCCTTGACCAAGCTATTTGAAGGGAAGAACAAAAATCGGAAGATGACCTTGAGAAATCAATTGAAGAATATCAAGATCCAGAATGCGGAGACCATGCAGTCTTATTTCTCAAGGGTCTCCCAGATAAAAGAACAACTTGAAGCTATGGGAGAATATATAGAGAATGGAGAAGTGGTAATGACCACTCTTAATGGCCTTCCTAGGTCATGGGATTCCTTCATCCAAGGAATTTGTGCTAGCGGGAAACTTATCACATTCAGTAGGCTGTGGGAAGAATGCTCACAAGAAGAAGCTCGAATTGTAGCTTGAGAAGAGAAGATGGGGAATGAAGACTAACCTCTCATAGCACACTCCAAGAGGCATGGTGATAAGAATTCTCACCACCATGATAAGAAAGAAAGACATCACCATCAGAAGGGTGATTTCAAACCTCAAAGGAACATGTCCTATGTCCATTGCTATACTTGTGATGAAAGGGGATAGATTTCCAGAAATTGTCCTAGGAACAAAAAGAAGAACAACAAGAAAAGACATCATGCTCATACTGCTGAGGATGATGAACCTCCTAGGAGGAAGACTAGAGAAGAAAGTGAAGACTCTTCAAGTGATGAAGAGAATGTTTTAATTTCTACTCTCACTAGTACCATTACTCATGGGAGCAATGATTGGCTTATAGACAGTGGGGCTTCCAAACATATGACATGATTCAAGGAATCCTTTATGAATCTATCTGAACATGAATCACCCCACAAGGTAAAAATTGGGGATGACTACAAGTATCCCATAAAAGGAAGTGGTGAAGCCTCCTATAAGATAGACTCTGGAAAGTCGATGAAAATTAAAGGTGTACTATATGTTCCAGGTCTCAAGAAGAACCTACTCTCCATATCTGCATTGGATGCAAAAGGCATGAGGGTTGCAATTGTAGATGGCCAAGTCGTAATGTGGCCAAAGGGTAAAACTATAGATGATGCAGTGGTGATTGGAGAGCAAGAGGGAGGTTTATACAAACCGAAGGGCCAACCAGAACAAGCCTTGGTTCATGACTCAGTAGAGCCAAGTGAACTTTGGCATAGAAGGCTTGAACACATGAATTATAGGGCACTACCAATTGCAAGAAAAGCAGTGGAAGGTCTTCTTGAAATCCATACAAAACATGAAGGCATTTGCAAAGGTTGTGCAAAGGGGAAGAACACAAAGAAGACATTTCCAAGCAGTGAAAGCAAGGAAAAAGGAATATTGGAAATCATCCACTCCGATGTATGTGGTCCGATGTCATCCAGTTCTCTAAGTGGGTATGTATACTATGTTTCCTTCATTGATGATTTCTCCAAGAAGACTTGGGTTTACTTCTTGAAGAACAAAGATGAAGTGTTTGACAAGTTCAAGGAATTCAAAGCCTTGATAGAGAATCAAACTGATATGAAGATCAAGATCTTCAAATCCGACAATGGCAGAAAATTTACCTCAGGAGACTTCAAGAAGCTATGCAGTGATTCAGGGATTAAGAGGGAGTTGACTACTCCTTACAATCCACAATAGAATGGGGTTTCAAAAAGGAAGAATAGAACCATCATGGAAGCAACTAGGGCAATGCTTCATGATCAATATCTACCTATGCACCTTTGGGAAGAAGCAGCAAGGACAGCTGTATATGTGCAAAACAAAACACCTCATAAGATACTTGACAACAAAACACCAGAAGAAGTGTTCACTGGAAAGAAGCCAGAAGTTAGCCATCTCAGAATATTTGGCTGTCCAGTATACACACACATTCCAAAAGAAAAGAGGACAAAGCTAGATCCTTCAGGAAAGAAGGGCATATTCATGGGTTATAGTGAAAGCTCAAAGGATTACAGAATCTACTTCCCAGGATTCAAGAAGATTGACATCAGCAGGGACGTAACATTTGATGAAGGCTCGACATACATCAAATCGAGGAAGACACTTGTTGAAGACAATGAAGAACCTAGAATATCCAGAACAAAAGACACCACCATGAATGAAGCAGTTCTTGAAGAAGATCGTGAGATGGAAGATCCACAAGAACCTATAGATCCACCCCGTGAGAAGAATTCTCACAAGAGGAAACTAGCATGGGCTAGAGAGCTCATCCAAGATGCAGAAAGGTATGGCATTCCAGAAGAGGAACGTAAAGAAAGGAAAAGGAAAAGATCACACACCAGCTATGTTGCCTTACTCTATGATATCATGAACAAAGAACCTTCTAGTTATGAAGAAGCAGTGGAAAAGAAAGAATGGAAGGATGTCATGGTCGAGGAATACCAATCGATCATGAGGAATGATGTTTGGGATGTGGTCCCAGGACCAGAAGGGAAGTCTGTGGTGACTTCCAAGTGGATCTATAAGATCAAGCATGTTGCAGATGGTAGCATAGAGAAATATAAAGCAAGGTTTGTAGCTCATGGCTTTTCCCAAAAAGAAGGGATTGATTATGAAGAGAGTTTTACTCCTATGGACAGATACACTTCCATTAGATCAGTACTTGCTCTAGCTGCAGTGATGAAATGGAAGGTACACCAGATGGATGTCAAGACATCTTTCTTGAATGGTGTAGTTGAAGAGGAAGTGTATGTGGAGCAGCCACTCAAGTTTGAGACACATGACAGAGGGACTCATGTGTGCAAACTGAAGAAAGGCCTATATGGTTTAAAATACGCACCCAAAACCTGGTACGGCAGGATAGATAGCTTCCTATCTAGTTTGGGCTTTACTAAGAGTAAAGCGGATTCCAACCTTTACTACAAGGTTGAGGAAGGCAATCCAGTGATACTATTATTGTATGTAGATGACCTGTTTGTGATAGGTGAGGATGGATTGATTGTCGACATGAAGAGGAAGCTTGCTGCCGAGTTCGAGATGAAGGACTTGGGTATGATGCACTACTTTCTAGGCATGGAGGTGTGGCAGAGTGCAGATGGGATCTTCCTTGGACAAGGGAAGTATGCAGTAGAGATCCTGAAGAGGTTTGGGATGATGGACTGCAAGGCCATGGCCACACCTATGGCATCGAACCTGAAACTTCTGTGTGATGGTTCATCTGAGCCAGTTGATGTCACGGTGTATTGTCAGATGATTGGGTCCTTGATGTACCTGATGAACATGAGACCAGATATTTGCTTTGCTGTGAACAAATTGAGCCAGTTCCTGATGGATCCGAGAAGTGTTCGCATGGTTGCTGTAAAGCATATTCTGAGGTACCTAAAGGATACGGTTGATTATGGGCTCAAGTATGATGCGAATCAAAAGTTTAACCTAGAGGGTTATGTTGATTAATATTGGGCAGGCAGTGCCATTGATCGAAAGATCACTTCGGGGTGTTGCTTCAGTATGGGATCCGATACGATCCCTTGGTTTAGCAGGAAGCAGTCCTGTGTGGCACTGAGTACAGTCGAAGCAGAGTATGTTGCAGCTTGTTCGGCTAGTTGTGAGGCAGAATGGCTTAGGAAGCTACTGTATGAGTTATTTGATCTCCCGTTGGATGCTACCTGTATCTTCTATGACAACCAAAATTGTGTGAAGTTGTCTGAGTACCTAGTATTCCATGACATGTCGAAGCACATTGAGATAAAATATCACTATATTAGGGATATGGTGCAGAGAGGAGTAGTGAAGCTCTTGTATGTTGCGACAGACGAGCAGATAGCCGATGTGTTGATCAAGCCGCTGGCCAGAGTGAAGCTTGAGTACTTCAGAGAGAGGCTTGATGTACTTTAGATCGAGATTCCCACTAAGGGGAAGTGATGAGTCCGAAGACACAGATGCACATGATCCATTCTCACATGGTGGTAGGTGTGTCCTCCCATGGTGCAAATATAAGGGATGGGTCCATTCCAACATGGTTGAAGTGTGGCTTCCCATGGTCGTTGATGTAAGAGCTATACCATTCGAGCATGGTTGCAGTGTGTCTTCCCATCGCTGCGATATAAGTGCTATGCCATTCCTAGCATGGTTGAAGTGTGTCTTCGCATGGCTGTGATATAAGTGTTGTGCCATTCATAGCATGGTTGAGGTGTGTCTTCCCGTGGCTATGGATATAAGTGCGATGCCATTCTTGCATGGTTGAAGTGTGTCTTCCCATGGCATAGATATTAGTGCTGAGCCTTTCATGGATGGTTGAAGTGTGTCTTTCCATGCCGGTGAATGTAAGTGCTATGTGATGTGCATCTAGGTTGTGCTCTGTGGACAATGACGATGATCTGAAGACGATGAGGTGACAGTATGGTACACAAGTTTTGCAGAGGCATATAATTGGTCCTGAGATGCTCTTCCAGGTTTTGCGAAGGCAGTGTAATCAATCCTGGGAGATCTTGCAGGTTTTGCAGAGGCAGTGTAAATACTTCTGAGGTGTACTTACTTGATGGCTTGCTCATAGAGATGATGAAGACCTACATGAAGGCTAGGCCTACAACCAGCATGAAAAAGGGCTGGCTCTGTAGAACTTCCTATGACGAGTAGATTGGAGATTGATTGAGATAGCAGCAGTGACGATGATGATGACGATGATCTGGTGATGATGATCCGATGATCCAGAGAAGAAGACTTGTGCTAGAAGACCTGTGTCGAGAAATACCTTCCTTGTTAAGAGGGATTGTTGATGTATTTGTAACTTCAGAATGTATTTCATATATGTATATTGTACTCCTACAGAGATGTTATTATTCCTCTATACGGAAGTGTCGTCATTTGTATTTACAAGTGTCGCAAGTGTCGTAGCTTATACAAGATGGATTATTAGACCACCAAGTGTGGGGTCGGCCCTAAGTTGTGTTACCATGGGTTGTTAGACTCTCCTAGAGAAGTCGGCCCTACTAGTTTATTAAGCAAGTCAAGTCAAGTATAAATAGAGTGTGGGAGGCACTCTATTTGATCATTCACTTATTCATCTATCTCTCTCATTGAGTGATGCGCACTAGTGGAGGAGGAGAAGCTGCTAAGAGTCTATCTTTTATGCTTGGGTTATTGTATCATTGCTCTACCTATCTTTGAGGAAGTTATTGGGGTTTTTCACCTTCTTGGTTTTCCCCAAGGAAACTCTGTGTCTATTGTATCTTGTGATTGTCTTTTGTGATTGATATACTGTGCTTGTTATTCTCTTAGATAAGATCCTAGTTCATATTGAATTAATGCTCAAAATCTAACAGAGGATTTTCAAGCCAATCTTGAAGAAACCTTATTTCATCATCAAATTTTATTTGCACTGTGACTGAATGCCCTTCCTTCTTTTCTTCAATTGTTGCTAGTTGTGTGTTGCTTTCAACACTTGCACACTTGAAAACATTTGTTAGATTATTAATTTTTTTTTTCATTTTTCTCTACTAGCTCTTCTTCAACTTCTATACATAATACTTGATTTGTCTTAACCTTTGCTTTCGCATCAAGGCCATCATGAATATTGGCTTCATTATTCATATTTTTTATTTGTGTTGCAGCTTTATTGTTGCCTTCAACTAAACTTCTGACACTTGCAACTATAGTGCAATCCACTTCAACATAGTTTGGATCTTCAAGCCATTCTTCAATGAGATTCAATTCAGCATCAAAATTATAAATCCTATCATTTTCTTCAACTTGTGCATCATCTTGGATTAAAATTTTGTCAAATTCTGCAATAAAACTACAGTCTTAATCATTTTCATTTTATTTCTCATTTGTTGGTTGATTTGTCTTTGTACCTGCACATTCACAAACAACAAAATTCTTATGAAAATATTTTTCCCTCATGGGCTTGGTCATCACAAGCTCTTCTTCATTGTATTTAGTTTCTTCTTCAACATTAACGGGTTGTCCTACAACTATCTCAATTGCATCTTTATCAACTATACAAGCCTTTGCTTCAACAATGAGGTTGTTAGCTTCTTCGTCGTTTTCATCCACATGTACCTCTATATTGTGGGATTCACAATTGCCAACTTATTTAGTATTCTTTGCTTCTACAAATTCCATAACAACATGATCATCTTCTACAACTACTGATGTCCCATCATGACTACTCCCCCTTACAACAAAATTTATGTTCAAAATATCCCAAGCCTCTTTGGTTGCTTTGGTTGTTGCAATTTTTGGAAAAATGCTCTTATCCATGGCTTGTTGAATGAGACACAATGTTGTTGCACCATTATTTTTATCTGCTAATAAGTTATCTTTATGATTTTTTGACATGGCCTCATAGGCTCCTTGATATGGTTCTTCAAAACCATTTAATACTACCATCCACAAATCATAAACACATAGCCTGGTCTTCATTCTGACTAACCAAATCTCATAATTCTTACCTGAGAAATATGGGGGATGATAAAAAACATTACTCATGTCATCTTGTGATTGTCCTTGAATTCCATCCACTTCATCATATTCCTCAAGACCTGTCCCTAATATTTCTGCAATAGCATGATCAATTTCTTCGGCATTATAAATTTTCTTCTTCATTTTACTGAGCCTTTTGCTCTTTCCCATGCTTGCTTTGCCTTTTCTTGGTTTTCTTTGTCTTCAGGTTAAGATTCTTAAAGATTACTCTGAGCCTCTTAGCCTCTTTTGGGAATTATTTTCCTTAACATACTTCCACCGAACTTCTGCTCAATTCATTCATCTGTCAACACTAACCTTTTCCTTTTTCTAGACTCCTAGAATTGCTTGTTTCTCTTGAGAGCTGCAACTCTATCCTTTTTTTTTTCAATAAATAACCAACTCTTTTAATTACCAGCTCCCCCCTTTTTTCAAGTGATAGGATACTTTCCTTTTATACACTTTATTTCTCTTTTTATTTTAAAAAAAACCCATTTTAATACTTAATGGCCCACTCCCTTTTAAAACAAAAAATCAACCTCTCTTTTATATATATATATATATATATATATATTAAATACGGACTCTCCCTTTTCCAATTTTGAAAGCCCCTTTTTTTTCAAAATCAACAATCAATCCCTAAAATAAAACCTCTTTTTAATCCATTTTTGTCTTTAATACTGACTTCCCTTCCTCCTTTCTAAATCATGGGACCTTGTCTCTTTTTCTTTATAGTCTTGAAAAAACTTTTAAAATTACTTAGGGCACCAAAAAACTCACCTTTTTTATAACTAGCATTAGCTTTTCATACTCCATCAATCACCATGGCTGTTGGATGAGGACGGAGGTAGATGGAGGGGTGATATGTATTCTAGCCCCCCTCACTTTACATGCATGTACAAACTTCCACAGGCTGCAAAATGGAGAGCCAAGATTAATTTCCAAGCCTATAACCACACATGCAGAATAAAGCTCACCAACTTGCCTAAGGTTTAGTGAGCTTATATCACAACGCCCTTTCAACTAGCTTGGATTTTAAAAAATTTCACGCTCATGGAATTGGATTAAATTATTTTCCATAGCTAAAATGTGTCACATTTCCTCCTTGAGTGATGTCATCTCCTCAACCAGGCATTGTGGCTTTTAACTGTATATTTCACTCTTGGTAAATCTGGGTCGTCCTTAAACCTTCAACTTTTCTTTGTGCACTCACACAGATCAATCTCTTCTACAATCTTGATGATGGCTTGCTCTACGGGCCTATTCTCACCTACTGGTGGATGCCTCTTGCATAGTTCATCTCCCTTTTTTTATTTAATCCACCAACTACTATAGCAGTCTAGTCTTCTTCTTCTACGGGCGAATCGACTTTCCTTCAATTCTCCTTTGACAACATTCCTCTTATCTAGCAAATGCGTTTCTTCTACGGGCGAATCGAATTTCCTTCTCCTTCAACACTTGTGGACATATGCATTTCTTCTTACAATTTTTTCTTCTCATCCTTGGCTGCAGTTAATGTATAGTCTTCTCCAAGAATAAATATGATAGTGTTTTTTATATGGCTTATATTGAAACCACGTCGGTTCTCCATCTTTGGAAGCCTCTCTCTTCCTAGTCGTTGTTTCATTGAACACTTGACAATAAACCAAAGCTTCAGCTTTCACTTGGCCGACTTTTCTCCATGGGCTCCTTGGAAACCCTTATGCCAATGGGACGGAGGACACTCTAAGACTGGTTGCACTTGTTGCATATAGCTGATAACACAAACAAAACTAGTTCCATCACAGGTGGATCAAGCACCTGCTATGATATCAATTTGTTGGATGAGGGGGAGCATAAATTACATAAACAGATTTATATGCACATAGATACAGATCCAGAACTAGAACATTCTTATATGTATTAATCTCCAAGCCACGACTCTTTTACATGCTCTAACTAATATATTACATGCCACATCTAGATGGTTCTATGACATGAGAGATCAATCCTTCTCTAGAGGCTTCTACATTAGAGGCTTCTACATTAGAGGCTTCTACATCATTTAAGTAGTTTATTCATCCCTTACAAGCATACATTTGCTACAATAAATTCTTAGCTACCCATTCTAACATTGACAGCATGAGGAATTACATATTCTAACAATTCAGTCACTATTAATCCTATCGTGATATATTTTTTCCACTCAAAAAATTCATGAATTTGGTCAACTCATGGCTAAGTGAAGCCATAGCCACTAGAAACCTACACATTTTAAAAGGCAACACAAAATACAAGGCTGCGGGTTGGAGGGTGGAAACAAATTGTTTTAGCTACATGATATGGGCTTCATTCTAAATTCCTCTTATTAAAGAATATTGATTCAAATTTGGTTGGTCTTACACCAGTGGGAATTTACTATAGTTGTTGTAGGTCCAATTCTTGGTGCAAGTGCATCATTGTATGGTATTTACCTCAGAATGGGTGTTGATCAATTTCCACTCATTATGGTTGTATTTTTTTCCCAGATGATTATCTTGAAGTTAAATTTTTCATATTTTCAAATCCTAAATGCCCAATTGTGATATAATTATTACAGGAATTGAAGCAACCAGGGGCTAGATATCAACCAAGATGTCTTAATTGTATGAGGAAGTCAATGCTGAGTGAAGATGGCCAATATAAATGGTGCATACATGGATGACAAGAAAAATAAAAGATATATACTCAAGAGAAGCTTATGAAATATGGAATCATATATTAATGGCTAATAAGCCTATCTTTCCTTTCCTCTTACATGTGGCTCTAAAGTTGGATTTTGGAGAGATGGGTGGTCCCATTCTCAAATTGGGTTCCCATGTGCGTTACAATATAGGAAACAATTCAGTGGTGTACTGTGTATTAGGTTCTCGTATGTTCTGTTTGATTTAAGTTTATGCTATTAAGGTTCATATTGAATATGGAAATCAATGTAGATTTCATATTTATTCTTTCCTAGTTTCAGGTAGACCCTTAAGGTTCCAATAATTGAATATGGAAAGTAGATTTCATCTTTATTCTTTCCTACTTTCAGGTAGACCTTCAAGGTTTCAATTTTTGAACAGAGGGATCAGATACCATGTATAGTTCCCATCAAGGTTCATTATGTCTTGATCATTTTACTAATTAAATCATTTTCATGTTCACAATAATTCTCCTAATTACCTTATAATGATTCACAAATTCAAAAGAGAGCTAATAATAAGAAAATCTACATGATTTCTTAATTGTAAACCATTTAATTAGAGAACATTAACTAGCATTTCATTCACTTTTTACTATTATGAAGTAGCATATAAATTTATGAAACTACACCAATATATAAGCTATTTAAATTCACAAGAATAAGATTTCAATACATAATTCGATTTCATCCAAGGATGGTGAAGACCGTTGTAAGCCTTGATCTTCTCCCTCATCCAATTCCCAAAACATAATTACACTACCCTACCAACTATGATCATCGTTGGCATCCTAGCTCTAGGAAACCTTCTAGCTCCCTGGACCTCCATGCTTGTGATTCCAAGGATAACGATGATGTACCCAAACAGATAGTAATTATAGCAAGATTTCTTCAAACTTTGAGTGCCCATCAAGGTTCATTATGCATTCATGATTCCACTAATTAAATCATTGTCATGTTCACAATAATTCTCCTAATTACCATTTAATGATTCACAAATTCAAAAGAGGGCTAATAATAGGAAAATCTACATGATTTCTTAAATTTCAACCATTCAATTAGAGAACATTAACTAGCATCTCATTCAATTTTCACTAGCATGAATCAACATATAAATTTATGAAACTGCAACAATATATAGGCTATTTAAATTCACAAGAATAATACCTTGATACATAATTTGATTTCATCCAAATATGGCAAAGAAACCCAACTGATGCGAGCCTCAATCTTCTCCATCATCCAATTCCCAAAACAAAATTACACCACCCTGCCAGCTAAGAGCCTCGCTCACATCCTAACTCTAGGAAAACTTATGTTTCCTTGGCTCTACATGTCTATGACTCCCAAAATAGTGATCCCCAAAGGATAAAATTGATGCACCCAAACATATATTAGTTCTTCCAAGAGTTCCTCAAACTCTTCCAAAATTCTAAAAACCCTCAAAGGTCCAAAAATATCCTCCAAGAAAGAACCTCCCTCTTCCAATCTCAAGTTCCCTATTTATCCAAAATCCTCCCCACCTCCTATCCAAGATTTGGTCGAAATCAATAAAAAATTATTAAAAAAAACAGCATTTGGAATGACTCAAAATAACAAATATTTGAATTAAAGTAAAATAATACTTAACTTTGGGTGTAAAAGTCTCCATTGTGATGCTACCCTTAAATGCACTCATCACAGTATTATCTAAATCTATGCATATTTATCTACCCATTTATTTTATTATCCTCACACACACAAGTTAAAGAATACACACACACACACACGCGCGCGCGCGCGCACGCGCATGCGCGCTATGTTATGTATAATATTTACATAGTTATTTAAACTTTCAACACATAAGTAATACTTTTATAAATCATCAACCAAGTTACTTAAAAATACTATGCTAACCTGAATTGTACTAATATACTCACAAAATGGTGTATACATGGCCAACATAGATGACTTAAGTGTGGGTACTAATAATCAACATTTATTACCCCTAATGCATAATTCCTACATGCTCACAAATCAACATGTTGACTAACCATTAAATACTGCATGATTAATCGCTCATCACAACCAGTCATCACTTATCAATGTTTATACAATAGGATTAAAACTTAACTAGATAAGTACTATTAAGAAAATCAAGTATATAATTGTAAGGAATAACACAATCTAAAAACTAGATAAGTACTATTAAGAAAATCAAGTATATAATCGTAAGGAATAACACAATCTAAATCCCATCAGGATCTCATCCATCTCATAAATAGTCAAGTAACTAGTCACCACTACTACCATCACCTGACCTCTCCAGCATGTCCTCTTCTACAATATGCTATGGCCAGGGAAAATTTTAAGAACCCCCCCTAAATTGTTATGTATAATAAATGGGCTAATCTCCATGATATATACAAAAATATGAAGGCTATTTTATCAATGTTATATTATGTATATATAAATTTTTGGTGAATCTCTCATTGGATTATATAATCATGTAAAATCTTGGCAAATCTTTCACTAACTTAAAAAACCTTGTAAATCTTGGTGAATCTTTCACTAAATTATAAAACCTTCTGAAGTCTTGGAGAATCTTTTACTAAATTATAAAATCTTGTGAAGTCTTGGTGAATTTCTTAATAAAGTATAAAACCATATATAGTAATAGGAAAACATATAAAAAAATACTAAATAGGATATAAATCTTAATAAACCATCACATAATAATCCCTCCTTTGAGAACCATAAATTTCAATATGCAAAACTAGAAACATGTCAAAATACCTCACAATGCCTAAAGCAAAAGAAGCAGCAAAAACAATGGGATTCCAAGTTTCTCCACCCATGGCATGTCCTAGAAAGGAGAACGAAAACATAAATAGAAAAAAAAATGGAAGTGGTTATAAGTAGCATCATGGTCCCAACATGCCCAAATATGTGTCTATGAATAAAGTCCCAACCCTTAGGAAAGATGCCACAAACACCCACAAAAACGTTATTGTCACATTGTCGATCACGAACTTTGAAATCCTCATGTTTCTTGGGGAAAATTCACATCTGGGGTGATGGGATTTGGATCTCTCCTCGATGAAAATGGGTTTCTATAAGACCTAATAGTAAATATCAACTTCCCTTCTCATGTGGACATTAAGCAACTTGCAAAACTAGATTCAACCCATAAAATATGGATGAATGTAACTCTTGTTTTGATTTCCATGATGGATAGAAGGCAAAAGAGCCCCTAGCAACTATCATTATTAGAAATTGGTGATGAATGGGAGCTGGCTAGTGATTTTAGTGGGCGAATAGAGGTCTAAATCGATTTTTAGAGGGGCAAAATTGTTTTACCTTGGATCCCCTTTTTAAATTCAATAGGGATAACCTCCTATTTATTAAAAATAAATAAATAAAATGTCGGCTAACCATACCTAACAGGTGTTTTATAAAAAAATAGCCCATTAAAAATTAAAAACCCCTAAACTTAGCCCATGGGCTAATATTAGCCCCTAAAATTTTCCATGGCTATGGCATTGGCTATATCAACCTAACCAAAGATAGAACCTGTAAGTGGAAGTGTCAACAACATTGACCAAGCTTCCCTAACACGTAACCAATAGCCATCAGCACGAGTTTAGGGGAGCGTGCGCAACATAGTATTCCCGTGACTTCGGGTTTTGGAGGATAAATGATGGTAAATGCATCCAACCCCCCCTAATATCACTAGGGTCAACACCCTTCATCAACCATTCTATGCAATCACTATTATGAGAGTCCTACCATGAACAACCATTTTGGGAAAGTTGTTACTATCAAAACTCACACTTACCTGCAAGTCATAGAAATATTGGAATTGACAATTAAATTGTAAGAAAATTGATGTCACTTCATTATCATCTTGATGTCTTGGACATATTGTGCCCCTTATCACTTTAGGAATATAACTATCTCATAGCCAGCCAACATGTGGGTTAGTTCACCACTAACATAAATCTCATTTCAAATAATATCCAACCATTTCAAGTGATAATCTAATATATCACTATAATTACATATAAGTAATCATGTAAGTTCCTTTGAACCATATATTGTACTCATTCTAAATCCAAAGTACAACTAAATTAGCATCCACATATCGATATTCTGTTAGGATATTTTAATACTCCATCCTTGTCCTACCTAGCATTATTTATTTTTCCTAGTTGTTGACGATGTCATTTTCCCCCTAGTGGTGTGCAGATGTCATCCAGGATCCATCTACCACCTTCTGAACCCTGCATGCATCATTTTAGGACCACTTAAGTCAGTTACCTATTTTATGGGAACCTACTAAGTGTTCGAGTGCAGTCCACCTGAGTTAGATGACTCTTGTGGGGGGTTGGAGCTCCGAATGCCACTAATTGTGGCCTCATGATCCCATTTTTTATTGACATGCATGGCAAACTCATTATTGCACCCTCCTTATTCAATTAACTGATTGCGAATTCAATTAGCTGAGTTTAGGTTCAGTTCAGTTGAGTTTGAGTCTTCCAAAGCACTCCAGTGGTGATAATCTCTATGCTATACCAAATGAGGTTCGAATTATCCTGTGTGATTCGAATTATCTCCATTGTATTATCATTGTTCATTATACTGATTATTCAGTAGTGTGACATTATTCTGCTCGTATCTGAGTTCTATTGCATAATTATTCTTCTGCTCTTTTTTACTGCAATTTTCACTCTTATTCAACTTTTCTGCTCATTCTTTGTTTGTGAGGTATCCTCCACTCTTATATCTATTGTGACATAGAATTTCACATGGTATCAGATCCATGGAGTGAATAGGTTGAGTAGCTGCTTTCAGTAGTGCACCAGAAGCCTTTGGATTTCCACAACAAATCCTGGCCCCCATTGAATTGAATTCATTGGAGAAATCCAATGAGGTCTATCCAGGTGTGAAGGATCCTGATAAAAGTTCCCACTTTCCTAAAGCATTGCTTAGTAGTAGTATATCTCCAAAAATTGAGATATTTTTGCAGGTTATTTAATTTTGTTGAGTGCGGTAGCAGTTGCAACAGTTTTTTCAGTAGTTGCAGTAGTTTTCTACAGTTGCAGTAGCTATGTTGCAGTAGCAGTAGCAAATATTTTCCATTGTTTTTGCAGGTATTCTACAACATCTTCCATGAATCTGAAAGCAATTCCTCCTCTCTCTCCATTCAACTATGATGAGTGGAAACCAAAGATGATAACATATCTGAAGAGACAAGGTCTTTTTGATATGTGTATTGGTTTTATGAGATATTTTGCTTCCTATGAAGAAGAGAATGGTTGGATAAATGAATGTGATAGAGCCTTTGGAGCAATGTGTATTGCTATGTCTCCTAGTATGTGCTACCTCATCGATACTGTTGAATATCCAAGTGATCTATGGGCCCAACTAGACAAAGCATTTGGAAAGCATAATGAAGAGATCAGTGCAAATTATTTGGAGAACAAGCCCAGTGATACCTCCTTAAGTGTTCTCTCTAATTATGTCTTGCCCTCAATCATATCTCATGATGAAGTTGTTCAAGATGAAGAAGAAGTTGCAGATTCAACACTCATGTTCTCATGTCTTCTATTTCGAATTCTGAGCAAGATAAGTCAATTCATACTCTAGAATCTGAATAGGTTCTTAAATCCTCTCTTTCACATTAGTCTACTGGTGTGAAGAATGATGATCCATTGAATGTTTTGGAGGTTGAATCAGAGTTTGAATGCGATACATTCTCCCTCCTTGATCACTTGCTTCCTATGAACTTCTATTTGATCATTGGCACATACTCTCAAAGTTTCTCTGAATATGGAGGATACTACCATTAGCTTGGGTTCAAGTCTCAGGCATATTTTGGTGATTTGGTTTTGATCTCACCCCTACTGGTTCAAAGGAGATCACAAGAAACCAATTAATTCTTGGAGCTGATTTGAATTCCAAGCCACCACCATCATGTCATAGTTCATTTGGTTATGATCTCAACTATGTTGGTTCAAAGGAGATATAAAAGAACTATCTACACATTCCTGGAGTTGATCCTACCTCCTACCTCACCTGGTTTGAATTACAAGTTCCAGGATGATCTTCATATTTCTGGATTTGTTCTCACCATGTTCTGTCTGAAGAGCAAGTTCATAAAGCCTCCATTTCACTTTCATACACTAAATGAGAATACACGCACGTGTTTTTGGACCATGATCCTCTTCTTCCCAATAGGAAGATACCTCCAGACATATGATCAAGCATCACACATACTTGAGTTTGTAGCAATTAATATTTTGGTGTGTTTCAGTCCATTTTGAGAGGGGGGTTTTTCCCATGAGGTTTTCCCCATTTCCTTGGTTCATGGGTTGTTCTTTATTTTTTATCATTTATTTGATTATATGGGTGACCTTTGGTCTTAGCAACCAGGGCCCAAGATGCAAAAGTATGGATTAAGATGGGGTGTTAGGATATTTTAATACTCCATCCTTGTCCCACCTAGCATTATTGATTTTTCCTAATTGTTGATGATGTCATTTCTCCCCTAGTGGTGTGGAGATGTCATCCAACATCCATCTACCACCTTCTGAGCCCTGCATGCATCATTTTAGGACCACTTCAGTCAGTTCCCTATTTTAAATGAACCTATTGAGTGTTTCAATGTAGTCCACCTGAGTTAGCTGACTCTTGTGGGGGTTGGAGCTCCGGATGCCACTGATTGTGGCCTCATGTGGCCATTTTTGATTGACATGCATGAAAAACTCACTATTGCACCCTCATTAGTCAATTAACTGATTGTGAATTCAGTTAGTTGAGTTTAGGTTTAGTTCAGTTGAGTTTGAGTCTTCCGGAGCACTCGAGTGGTGATAATCCCTATGCTAGACCGACTGAGGTTCAAATTCTCATGTGTGATTTGAATTCTCTCCATTGTATTATCATTGTTCATTATACTGATTATTCAGTAGTGTGACATTATTCTGCTCCTATCTGAGTTCTGTTGCATAATTATTCTTCTGCTCCTTTTTACTGTAGTTTCCACTCTTATTCAACTTTTATGCTCTTTCTCTCTTTGTGGGGCATCGTCGGCTCTTATATCTACTGTGACATAAAATTTCACATATTCCACATTCGATTTTCATGTTCAAATGAATAACATATTCATCACCATAAATAAAATAAAATGATAAGTTCCATTTACTATCCACACACAGGGAGCCATATGTTCACATAGCAATAGTCTTAATCAATCTAACTGGTTCCAAAGATAATTAGTAAATCAAAATGCTAACCTAATTCACATTAGATTTTTAGTTACTGAATGTCAAAATATGGGGTGTTGCAAGGTGGATGTTTTCAACTATCTATTGTAAGGTTGCAAGCACTACTACAAGATACAAGGTACTTTGTGTCTTTCACTGGATCCTTGTTTGGTTTTTCCATGTGTTTTTGGGAGTGGGTGTGTACCATGGGACCACTTGTACTCTGAAAAGTATTAATTCCAACTTATATCAAAATGACTAGAGGTGAAAGAGGAGTCTATTGAGAGGTATCACAAAATGAGGGATGGGTTGTTTCACATCGAAAAAGGTTGTTAAATATGTATACCAATATGATGAACACAATGCAAGGATTATTTTGAGATAGGTCTCGAGCAAGGGTGTCAAGGAGCCCATCTTTTTTTTTTATGCTGGGGTGAATATAATTTCACTGATAAAATTTCCAAATTCCTTCTGGATGTAAAGATGTAGGACTTTAACTAGTAGATCTTAGAGAATATGCTTACTACATTGATAAAATGCACAAATTCATTTTAGATGCAAAATGTAGGAATTTAACTCATGGGTGAGAGAGGAAGGTTTTTTAAAATTCCTAAGGACAAGGGATTGTTAGGTGTTATATCTCTTTGATATACTTACAATTCCTAACAATAGTACATGACCCAAACTCTCAGTATGCTAACTAAGGAGGCTCAATCATGCCCTTAGTTGTACAACCCTTATACCAAGGTACTAGAGAGTAATCTTCCAAACTACTATGCTCGGTGCCACTACATCTACAAGATTGCTGATTGGACTATTTATAGTTGGCTGTAGGTGGCATATGGGACTTCCAATATACCTAAAGGAATGTGGATGTGAGATTCTATGTACATGTTTTGTCTGATGCGGTACTATTTGGAGGAGTACCAACAAAGATTACAACACTGTCCAAGAAATGTGACTAAGCACTTATTGTCTTTTCTACATGTATGCTTCCCAAACTGCAAGTTTACCAGATGAATGACATATCTCTATGTTGTTTAAAGATATTGGAACACATCTCTAGCAATCTATGAAAATTTCAGAGGTTCATTGGCTCAATAAATTGTTTTCTTACAACTTGTGGTCATCTTAACCTTGTAAATTAGAGAAAAAAAAGATATACAAAAATAAACAATGCATGAAACACAAGATTAGCTTGACAAATAGTTGATCAAATGAAATGGGAAACATAAATGTTGCATACATAAATCTTGTATTATGATGGTAACTATAGGAATCAATGTTCACGTGTCTCTTAAGGTTTGGTAACATTTCCTTAGAGCAGAGATTTGATACAAGAATTCTTGACAAAACAATCCATAGCCTCTTAGCTCTTTAAATAAGATTTCAATATCTCAAAACTCTAATTACTTGACTTGGTCAATAAGTAATGGGTACCAACTAACTAGTACGATTTAATCAATAGAGAGACCATTTTTACATTAATATTCTACTACCAACTACTCAAACTTGTTCAAAGGTTATGGCCTCATACATAACATAACTAACTACTAAGGTAGAGAATTAAAGTGAAACCATAATAAATAGAAAGCAACCCATCACCATGTTTTAAAACTATCCAACAACATAATAAACAAGTAATATATCCAAATTAAAATGGTATTTGTATACCTCATTTAGAAGACACAATAATCAATAATCTCTATATTGAAAGTAGTTTAAAATATTGTATATTTTCATAATAATTAAATGTACCAATAATGTTGTATATTTTCATAATAATTAAATATACCACAATAATGATGGAGTTTTTCATGATCAATATTTTCTGTAAATCTCCTATTCTATTATAATGATTATATATTTCAAATTTTAGTGAAATTGTTTAGATAATTTTTTTTATCATATTACTTTAACTATTTTGAAAATAAAATCGTAAGTATCCTTCTCCACTCTAATTAATATAAAAAATATTACAATCATTTAATTACATAATTATATACTCCATACACATTAACCAATTATAATTATTAATAATTTTAAAAAAATATAATATTTTATTTATTTATAACTATTATACCTAAAAACTAAGTTTAGAATCATTTATACTACATTCAATAACCACTATATCAATATAATATAACAATCACGAAAACAAAATACACTATGAAGGTATGTATGTTGTATGTGTCGAACTTGTATTCATGTTACCAAACTTTCAAATTGATAATGAAATATAATATCAATAATTAGATTTTATAAAATATAATATCAATAACCAATATATAGTAAAATGGATTTTTTTTGGATTCTTTCATTATGTGCTATGCATGTAATGTTTAAGTAAATGGATTGACCAATGACATTTTTTATTTGGAAAAAGAGGGTCTTAATAAACAAGAGCCACGAGGTGGCAATGTCCTGCGCTATCCCAAATTAGATTTTTTTGAAATTTGCAAAATCAACATGTGAACCATAAATTAATTAGATTATCATTGTTGAGTATATGAGCCATTCTCCACGTGGACAACTCAAGAGAATCTCAAAAACTAGAAGGATATTGGCTTTTATATAGATTTATTTGCATACACAAAAGATGAACTACAACAGTTAGATGATATTTTCCTATTTGGAATTGCCATCTTTCACACTGCTATTAAGTAACTATATAATTACTTCGCAAGTGACATTTACTAGAGATGATTCTCTCTTTATTTTGTTTACAAATTTTATTATTGGTGAAAACCTTCCCAATCTAAATAAAAAATATCCATTCACTTTTCCATAGTTGTCATTAACTAAATTATCACAACCCTGCATAAGCAATTTTTAATGTAAAAATAAAACTAAAAAAACCCAATTTTTAATGTAAAAATAAAACCAAAAAAACCCAAAAGAAAAGGTGAAAAATAAGGCATACTTCTATCCATCCTCGGAAAACTTTCATTGCTTCCAAATTTCATTAATAAAAACAACCTTAATTTTCCTCCGGGCAACTCGGAAACACATATTTTAATAAATACGGACAACTAAAATCACACAGAATTCTATTGGTCTCTTGTCCATGCTAACTATCTTATGCACATGAATACATTATCAACCCATTTCCCTTGACAGATATTGTCAATATTCTGTGAATCTTAATTACCCAGTAGATCGTGAAGGAGCGTTTTCTGCAAAAATGGTAAACCCATTTTTCCCACTTCCCAAATACTTCATCTGCTAAAATCAGGGCGTCTCAAGTTGTAGAGATGTTTGATAAGAGTTGATTTCTCGACATCGTCTATGTCCAATCCGACAATCCCCACAATCATTGTAGTGTTTGAATCGTTGTGTTTCAAGATGATGTGAGAGGCATCGATCTAAATTCTAGACTCCTTGAAGACTTTCCCAACTTTTGAACTCCATACCTTTAATAAATAATCAATGGGTGCATTATCATCAGGCATCATGATCAATTCCATTGTATTATTGGTGTAGTAACCAACAACGAAATTTGAGGACATGAGCTTTGATTCTCTCAAGAGACGAGCTTTTGCCTCAAGTCTTGCAGTTTTTGATTGTGCCTTGTGACTTGTGAGGGCCAAGGATTCGAACCCTTGAAAATTAGTGGGATTAGCTTCTACTATGGGTGCATGTGTCGAGGGATTGATTCACATCTTCAACAAACGCTTTCTCAGATAGATATTTCAAAAAAACTGATATCATTGTCTATTCTCCCAATGATCTGTGAACCTATGACAGATCATCTGAAATTCATAAACTAACCATTTTTTTAAATAGTTGCAAACATTGAAAACCAACAAAACCAATACAACTAGAGACACTATTCTTTATGATCGCTTCCCCATTTAAAAAACCAAATATTGAAATAATTAAATAATTTCTTTGTTTCATTACCTATTCCCGAAAATTGCATGCAACCAAATGATAGTTCGTTCTTCTTCTTAAGTAAAGGAGCCTCACTTGATATCAAGTTTCAAACAGTTCGTCCGACGTAAATGACAGCTCTTCCCACAACGAATAAGCCCTATGTATACACACAATACTACAGTTAATTGTTATATGGATATATTATACGTACAAACAGATACATGGTGGCCTAGTTTTTGTTTCTGTAATAAAAAATACCACGTCCCTTACTATATTTTAGAGCTTCTAGAAAGGTGAATGAATTAAAAATCGATTTTAATGGTCAACTAGCACCAGTTTATTGATTTTTTGAGTATTTAACACATTTATACATAGAGACATAAATAAGCATATAAAGATTAAAACTACATCATGTCTATCTATAAATACTAAAGCATATATAGTTTCAAACTAGATCAAACGGTGATGTATTGGTGACTCAAGATTGGGGCAATTGTACAATCAATCGCATGGTGAATTACTTCCAACTTTTGAGAAATTCTACCTTTCAAAGACAATTATCAAAATTGCTAAATAAACATAACATAGAGACTAAATTCCCGGCTATATTTTCGTGTTTTGATACAATTCTAACAAAAGATTTTCTTACATTAATTTACACACTACTAAGCTTAAATTCCATTGTTAATGCTATCACCAAAATTAGTTGGGAAAGAGAGAATCCAGAAAAGGTTTCCATGAAGATGTCACGTCCAGATTTGCGAGCACTAACCATTAATATCGTATCCATACACAGGTATAGACTACAACTATATTGTATGACATACATTAATGTGAAGACCCATCAACAAATGGATATTAATGTGAAGACTACAATGGTTCATGACATCAGCACGCCGCCACTCCTGGGCTACAGAGCCTAGGGTAGAAGTTTACGGCTCGTACCATAAAAAACAATTTGTAAAGCATTTGGTTTATAAAAAAATGAGTTGTATGAATGAATTTTAATCCAACATGTCGTTTGCTAGATGTCACAAGGGCACCTTTCTACTGCATCGCATGCACCTCGACTGCAGCATCATGCTGCAAGCTCGTCATCCAATTTATAGTGTACTGAGCCACCTCGAAAAGCCCGAGGAACAAGGAACATAGTTATTGTTGGAGCGCCCGAAACTCTGCAAAATACATTAACAACTGCTTACGACATCCCGCCGCCACCTCTTGGGGTACCAAATTCAAGAGTTACGTCATCATTCTGAACCAATTACATTCAAGATAAATATTTTTTTATTAAAATGAGTTTAATAAATAAAATTGTTACTATATATAACTTTATAGATAAAAACAAAATGTGTATGTTGTAGGGTAGATTAATAGGGGTTGAGCGAATCATATATATCCTGCTGCGCAGGACATAAAAATGGGGTGATCTCAAAATTTTATTAATTCTAATTAACATGAACATTAATGTCATATGCATGACATGGGTGGGTGAAGTTATGATATTTGAACTTGGAGGAGGTTAAAGTGCAAAGTCTCTGTGGCATAGGTGGGATGTTGTATGTGCTCCATTACTCTTTTAGGATCTTTGTTTTGGTTGATTTTGGGTTTTTCTTAGTATTGTGAATTATGTTTGTTTATTGTTTAGTCTTTATTGGTCATGATTTAGGTTAATTTTGTGGTGAATTTATCTAAATATGATTTGGTAGTTATCAAAGTTGTTGTTCTAAAAACTTTTTTATATAGTTGATTTAGTTTTATAGGTTAACAATGGTTAGACATTTTGAAATTTATCTTATATACATTAGCCATGTCAAAAAATGTTTGAATAATTGGATTTGTTCTAATGTGGAGTACCTGACTAAGAATTATGATCAATTAATTGGATGGGTGAGGGGTTTACAAAAGGAGGAAAAAATTTGCCTGTCGAGGTGTAGATCAGTCAACAAGCCCGTGTAAGCCTTGAAACAAAGGTTGTTGGTTCAAATCCAAATTCCAGATAACATGTGCTCCATTGTGGTGGGAGTGGTGATTGCACCTAGGGGTATAGTGGTAGCGGACAGGATTGGATCCCTGGACCCCGTGTCACGCAAGTACCAACCCCATCCTAGTTACCAATTCCCCTAGTTACAAAAGAAATGAGGGAAAATTTTAGTGGTGAAATTTAGCCATGGGTTAATTTTTCACATGTTTTCCAAAAAAAGATCTGTTAATTTCCATTTTTTTAAAATTAATTAGCCCAAATTCCATAAGATAACATTTTTTAACTCTAAATTTCATCAAAATTGTTTTGAAACTATATAAAATCCTTACAAATTTGAATATTTTTATAGCAAGAATCCCAAAATTTCTACACTTTAAAAAAAAATTATGAATTTACATAAGACAATTTCTTATATCATATCCAAATTGAAAATCAGTTTACAAGATTGTGTATGACATAGACATCCATTATTATATCATTCAAGAATTTGTTCGTGGCTCTTAGTCATTTATTGTTTATTCAAAGTAAAACATGTTGGAAATATTACTCTGCATTTCGGAGAGTAAACTATGAACACTATGCGAGCTGATCAAGGGATTGTAATCCTAGGAATTGGAAATATCACAATAGAGGAACCCATATAGAGTGGAAATGTTTTAACCCAATAATGTATTGTCAATGTGTTTTTATGATGACATATAAACATAGAATTTCGTATAAACATAGAATTTCGCATCTCATATATTGATTGCACGAGAAGTTTCGAACAGTGAACTGATCTGCGAAGTTCGCATATCATATATTGATTGCACGAGAAGTTTCAAATTTCTATTCTTTAATATTATGTGTTGTCCAAAATACATTCAAAATAATAATTCAGTCACTCGATACTAAAAAAATCTTCGGTTTATAAATAATATCATTTAATACTTTTATTGTTTTTCGGACAAGTTTTGGGCGGAATATTTGACCAAAAAATGAGACGCACGGGGGGGAGTTATACAAAATGGATTCAAGCTAATAATTCAGTCGGTGTTAAATATTAAAAAAACTTCAGTTTTTAAAGAATATCATTTGATACTTCAATTGCTTTTCGGTCAAGTTTTACATGGAATATTTGGACAAAAACCGAGAGGCAGTAGGGAAAGCTTAAGGTCAAAGTTCGTCACTCTTATGAATTTGAGAGTATGTTTAAATTATTTTTAAAAAAGTATGTAGATTTTTCAATCTCATTTTATATGATACACCCCTTTCAAGGGAGTGATTTATACAATTAAAAATTAATTTACTTCTGGATCGGTAAAGTAGCCAACGCAATTGTAACGTAATTTACTTCTGCAAAGCTGTCAATCAAATTGGTAATTTTGATCCATATCGCCAATTGTGCGTTGGTTTTTTCCATAAGATCCTAGAGGAGTTGTGATAAAATTTGCCGAATTTTGAAATTAAAGCGTGTGGCGAACTTCTATTTGTTCAGTTTCATGTTGTCACCACTAACATATATCTCATGTATAAATATATCCCATCTTTTAGTGATCATCTATATCAGTAAAATGACATTTAAATAATCATGTAAGTTTCTTTGCAACATATATTGTATTTGTTTTATATCTAAAGTACAATTAAGTTGGCATCCACATATCAATACATATTTCATATTCAATTTATATGTTCATATGAATAACATATCCATCACCATAAATAAAAAAAATGATAACTTCCATTTACTATCCACACATTGGGAGTCCATATGTTCACATAACAATTGTGTAAATCACATGGGATGCATTCACATATTACATAATCTTCATCTTATATATGTAATAGGGATGACTTCATCAAGGTTTATTTAATACATTTTATCCCAAATAGTTAACATATTTTCAAAATTTATAGTTCTTTCCTATATCACAATTCGTAACAAGACCTTGTATCCCATATAACATTCCCTTATGTTCAAAATATATATTATTATGATATTTGGATCTAAATTTTATTTAGATCCAAATATCAACAGTGTCTTGAATGTGTATGATATAATAACTTGGATAGCTCCTTGTTTATCAACCAAGTACACATTATTAGTCAACACTTTTCCAAGGAGAACTCCTACACACAAGTCTCATATTATACACAAGATATTTATGGTTTCAATTTTAACACATAGATCACTTACATCCTTATAGTACTAACTAATTTTTTCAATAGTGCAATAAAATCATGAAAGCCATGAATCTCGACCAATTACCTCTGCACAGGGACATTGTACACCTATATGATATGACAAGGATTCTACATCATCAATCATACGTCTATTTTTACAATGTGAAGGGCACATTTTCACTTAACACAATTAATCATATATACTCACCATGACACATACGACTAGACATGCAATACACATACTCATCCAACTTCATTTCTTCTTGGTTTTGGTAAAAATACATATGATCCCACATAAATAACTTCCTCATACCTTAACTTGGAAAAATGTGTTATTGCCACCTAAAGCATTATTAGAATATGATTATCATAGAAAGTGATTCTTTTTCTACTCTATATTTGGTCTAGCTTCTTGTGACTTTTGGTTCATACTTGATGTCATTACTATTTTAGATATGTCTACCTCCAATTTGCAGAAGCCTTATTGTGTAGTTCATTTTACAATCACTCACAGCTTAGTTAATGAAATACATGTTTCCCTTAATGATTTAATCTTCTAATTTTTATTTTTAAGCATAAATCATTTGTTTGACCACCAGCCATGACCTTCTATCCTCTTTCTAAGTCTTATTAATTATAGTCAATTTATACTTTCATTTTGATTATCACTATATCTTCATTGGTACTATATGTACGCCATTCCTCAAGATAATAGCATACTATAGTCTCCTTCGGCTAGGAAAATTTAGTAAGATATTACTAAGTGATGTCTAAGAACATATTTTCTTCTCAGTTTCATGGTTGTTACTACCGATCTCATTCACTTATTACCTAATATGATTAGATCCAAAAATGGTGAATGTTAGGTATAGGGTCTTCTTTATTGTAGCTAAGGTAGAACATGCTCATTCTCAACAAGATTATTATAGGACACACAAAATTTTAAAAGAATAAGTTTCCTATAGGGTTCCATTACTACAATCTGTAATTCCTGCTCATGAATTATTACTCCCTTAATTACTTTCCATTAATCCTTTATTTTCAAGTTATAAAATTTATATACATGCAATACTAAACACTTATGGCCTTTAGCCCTTTTCTGCACTTATATAGCTCCCTCTAACTCACTCTTTTTATTATGAAATAAGTTCATAAATGGGATGCACATTCTCCTCATAGGTATATAATGCCATATTTAGCCTTACAAATCAATTCATCCTACATGCATAAGCAAATTCTTGTGATGAGATAAGCCCACTTTATCAACTCTTATATTAGGATAAAATCCTAAGCAATGTATGTAGACTGACACGTGCTCTACACAAGTGTAGTTCGACTCATATAAGAATTTCAATTCTTGTTGATTATGTGTTCGGATAACATGTAGAAGTATGTTAGTCAGCCCTGGACTCATCACTCACCAAGACTTGACAGATTCTTTGCAAAGTCCTTGTTGGAGGAGCCTAGTCGCCCATCCTACTAGATCCTCTCGATCAACTAACACATAGCCGGATCGAGATAGTCATGTTGGTTATGGAAACACAACTGAACAGTTATGTAACAGAATAAATGTATGTATCTAATATATAACAGGCTGGTTAGCCAAGGAAAAGAGACTTTTTTTGTACATATCTCGTATGTTGATAATACAAGATACTTGTTCCTAGGGTTCCCGTTACTCTATTCTCTTTCTCTCTCATGTATGTATGATTATAAGTGCAATGTATATTTATGTGTATGATCGATGTGCTACTGGTAACTCCATGTAATCCCACAAATTACAACAGTCATTGATTCATGTCTATTCCTACGCTAGTTGAGCTTTGTTTAGTTTCAGTGTGACAATCTTGCTCTACACATAGATTGATTCTAAATAAGGGACAAACCATAAACACTAAAGTCTTACTTGGATACCCAAAATAGCATAGATCTCAAACAATACAATATATGCTATCAAGTCATCCTTTAGAAATCACTATGTTGCGTGCAAACTAAAATAAAATTCTCTGTGAATTTCCTTGGCTATTGTTATCGACGTGATGGCATTGTCATTCAGACCTTTGTTGGAAAGAATATTGTCTCAAAAAACATGTACATTTTTAAGGGGTAACAAACTATTTACCTATGAGGTTTACAAGTAAAACTTTGTAGTCCCATTGACTTATTTTGGTCCTCTATGGACATTAGTAATTTATTTCCTTTGTTTCGATAGGATTGTTAATTGTTGATATGGAATAGAACTTTCATGGTGTTATAATAATACAACATTTAGGAAAATTTTTATTTAGTTTTGGTAATTGGGAATTAGAACCACGTGGAGAATGTGTGAGAATTCAGTGTAGGATTAATTATAGACTTGGAGTTTAATCTTGGAAAATCCTATGGCCAATTTTGTAATAAAACCAAAGGAACATAAAAATCACAAACATCTCTTTTAGGCTCACTGAAAGTTTGGAAGTGACATACTTATTTTTGGCAAGTTGTTTTCTAGCATCTTATGATGGATTCAAGAGCATGTCAATCCATGGAATGACTTGTGCAAACTTCCAAACCAAATTTGAACATAAATATGCTAAATTATTAAATTAATTTGTTCTGTATTCTTTGTCAATTGTTTGACAAAAGAGTCAAATTAGATAATGTCTAGAAGTAGCTTATTATGATAGAATGTGTTATGGTTATAGATGTTTGGGTGTGTAAAGTTATACTGTCACAGTCATCATGCTATACATTCGTTGTATTTCTATTATGAAGATCAACTATTTATTTCCTTACACAAGTAAGATAACAGTTATGGATTTTGTAACTTACAAATGTGTTTGTGACAATCATGGTAGCAGCTGGCAATTGTCATAATTAGATAAACAATTATTAGGACGCAAGAACATGTAAAGGTGGTGAGAGTTAAGTTTTGTAACTCATTATCTATGTAAGAGATGTCGGATATCTTCCTTATGTTTGCCATTCTCGAGATAATGGAGACTTTGCTGATGCTAAAGGATGAGAGTAATACCATCCTAAAGTTAGGGTTGACATATTTATGATTAAACCAAAGACTTAACAATCATAAACAGTAACAAGAGTACAAACAGAACACACCATATGTATGGGTACCATCAACCCAGATATGCAATTCATTCCAATATAGCGTATTACATGATCAATTGACTTAACGCTAATTCAGGTTGTGGCACATTGGTTCCCCCTTGCATTATTAGTATATTCAGAAAGAGAGAAGCAACAATTCTACATCCTTTAAAGAAGGCTTCAGTAGAGTGGATTTCTAGTTTTTAAGATGATGCAACTACGTCAGATTCCAGCTATGCCAAAATACAATTTTAAAAACTCGAGGTAGTTAATATGAACCCAAATACTCAAAAAATTTTAATTTAATATACCTCCAAACACTCATGCTTTTTAATATAGCTTGAACATAATGCAATAGTGAATTTAATTGCGTGAAGTATCGAAGCCAAAAATGAACAGCTCATGTCTTGTCGTTTTGTTTATGAATGTGTCTACAACTGCATACTTTGGATAAGTATTTGATTAACCTTTTATTTATTTCGAAAATGTCACTAGGATAAGTGGCAGAATTGTGTCAAGGAACCATTTTTGAATTCTTTTATGTTTTTTTAAATGCTGCAATAATAAATGACATTTTTCTATGGATTTTGAGAAGAAGTCGAATAATTAATTTCCATGTCAGTCTGGTAGAGAACAAGGAAAGTTGTTGAGCCGCAAGTATCTACTTCGGAAAGGGTTGTTAGCATTAAGTTTAGTCACATAATGACTAGTTTAATTATGAATACAAGGGTTGTTAGCGTTATGTTTATTCAAATAATGAGTGGTTTAATTGCAAATCCAAGGTTTGACAGAGATAGGAAAATAAGCATAAAGTATTGTAAGTACGTTCTTGATGGGGAGATTGATTGTTGTCAAGGGAAGATAGAATATGCTGAGATAATTTTGAGGTATAATTTTGAGAATTTGACTCCAGACACTCCAAGAAAAGAACTACGCCCCAATTTGAGTATCAGATCTTGATGCATCCCTTATTATGGTTTGATAACTAGCAATAGAGGTTTTAGTTTTAGTTGTGGTAAATATAAATGCGGTTTACTACCCAATAGTAGCATTTGAGCCTAATTGGGAGGCATGTCTTGATATTGACATTGGTTTTGTTAGGGAAAAGGTGGGTTTGGCTATCATGGCATTTTTTTCCCATGGGAGAGAGACATAGGAACCTGACTTGGATATGTTTCTAGCTCTCCAGGTGGTGCTCCATTAGGGTAAATATCCTATGCCAAAGAGAATGATTCTATTTGGTTTAAAGGAGAAATGTTTTACTCCTTATGTATGGGCTAACACTCATAGCAAAGAGCAAGTAAAAAAAACTGATCCCTTCTCTAGATTCTCTTTAGTTTCCAAAGGCAAGAAAGTTGTAGTGGAATGTCATACAATCAAAAAAGTGCAAGAAGCATCAAACATATACCATGAGGCAATTGTATAAGAAAAGTTGAAAGTTATAGAAGTTTTAAAAGGTAGATTGCAACACAATTGCAATTAAGCATAAATACTATTATTTGTAGTATCCATATTAACAAAGACACTATTTGCAAATTAGCTTTTGATCCTTTGAACACCTACCATTTTAAAATACGTGGTTGGTATTCATCTTCTTTCAAATTTGTAAAGTGTATCCTCTTGTTGGAACTAAAATATCTGTAAAGGTTCTTCCATAATAATTCTATAATAATTTTAGATTGATTTGGATCAAGCCTATCTTCACAATTTTAATGAACATAACTTTGGCGGGTGTATCCACTCCTACAACCATCTTCAATGATGGACAACCTAAACCATGATTATGCAAATAAGAACCACATAGGCTATGTGCTCCTAAAATTCTAGGAATGCATATAAACCCATAATCTATTCATGGCACTATTTTCCTCTGGAATCCTCATTATAGACCACAAGGTATAATGGGGCTAATCAATGGGCTTTCCGTTCTTTTTCTTGTTGTTTGAAATAATTGGTTGTAGGTGCTAGATTCAAGATATTCTCATTAGATACTGGTGTGGCACACTATCATTATATCAAGAAACTACAACCTATTATGATTAGAAGTAACCATAAATGTATATATAAGGCTGCTCATTTATTTCCTTTATCCAAAAGAGTGTTTGTCTTGAACACTTAACTTTTTTCTTCTGTTTCTAATATTCCAGGGCGTATAAATATATTCAACTTCATTTATGTTGGATTAGGGAGAGCATAAATTACATAGACATATTTATATGCATAGAGCTACAGCTCAAGAACCATAACACTCTTATCTATATTAATATCCACACCACAACTCTTTTACACGATCTAATTAATATATTGCATGCCACATCTAGATGGTTCTATGACAGGAGAGATCGAGCCTTCTCTAGAGGCTTCTACATCATTTAAGGAATCTATTCATCCCTTAGAAGTACATCACCTGCAATAAATTCTTAGCTACCCATTCTGACATTGACAGAGGGATGAATTACATATTCTGACACTCCCCCTTAGTGTCGACCATAGTCTGCTATAGCAATTACAAAATTTACATGAACACTAATACCTACTGACATGCTTCAACAATGCCTCTATGAGCTTTTGACTCAACAAAATTCATAAATTTGATGCCCGTTGGTCTCAATCTCAGCCAGGCTTACAATATACATAATAGAACAATTCAAGACTTGCTAAAGATTGTTGCAAACTAGCACAACTTATCCTCTGCACCTTGCATGACTTCACTTCTTCTCCCGTTTACTCTAGACTTTGTATTTGCTGATTTTTTGGAAGTTCTTCATCTTCAGCTTCACCTTTTTCTATATCCTCTGCATTTTCACAATTTATTCAAAGTTGATGTCCACGCCATCTTCTTCAATTTTTGTAGCTTTAGCATTGACATATGCTTCAACATCATCACAATCAAATAGACCATAAATAGTAACATAATTTTCTTCCATTTCAACGCCAATTTTTGCATTGAATTTTTTCCATATCATGAGCTAATAATAATGCCTCATTTCTTCAAGGCTCCATTTCTCAAAATGTTCATCCAACTACTCTTCATTGAGTTCTTCTTGCTCATAAATAAGCATAAATGTTTCAACTTTAGCTGCAATATTTTCTTCCACTATATACTTAGGCTTTTCAAGCCATTCTTTAAGAAACTCGATTTCATCATCAAAGTTTATTTGCAATGTGACTGGATGCCCTTCCTTCTTTTCTTTAGTTGTTGGTAGTTGTGTGTTTCTTTCAACACTTGCACACTTGAAAACATTTTTTAGATTATTAAATATTTTTTTTTCATTTTGATCTACTAGCTCTTCTTCAATATTGGCTTCATTATTCAAATTGTTTATCTTTGTTGCAGCTTTAATGTTTCCTTCAGCTAAACTTATGACACTTGCAGCTATACTGCAATCCACTTCAACATAGTTTGGATCTTCAAGCCATTCTTCAATGAGCTTCATATCAGCATCAAAATTAGAAATCCTATCATTTTCTTCAACTTGTGCATCATCTTGGACTAATTGTTTTTCAAATTCTGCAATAAAACTGTAGTCTGCATCATTTTCATTTTCTCTCTAAGTTGTTGGATTATTTGTCTTTGTACCTGCACATTCACTAACAACATAATTTATATGAAAATATGTTTCCCTCACGGGCTTGGTATTCACAAGCTCTTCTTCATTGTATTTAGTTTCTTCTTCAACCTTAACTAGATGTCCTACAACTATCTCGATTGCATCTTTATCAACTATACAAGCCTCTACTTCAATAATTAGGCTGTCGGCTTCTTTGTCATTTTCACCCACATGTACTTCTATATTTTGGGATTCACAATTGTCAATTTATTTAGTCTTATCCGCTTCTGCAGATTCCATAACAACATGATCATCTTCTACAACTACTGTTGTCCAATCATGACTATTCCCCCTTACATCAAAAGTTATGTTCAAAATATCCCAAGCCTCTTTGGTTGTTGCAATTTTTGGAAAAATGCTCTTATCCATAGCTTGCTGAATGAGACACAATGTTGTTGCATCATTCATTTTCTCTGTTAATAAGTTATCTTTATGAGTTTTTGACATGGCCTCATAGGCTCCTTGATATGGTTCTTCAAAACCATTTAATACTACCATCCACAAATCATAAACACACAGCCTGATCCTCATTCTAATTGACCAAATCTCATAATTCTTACCTAAGAAATATGGGGGATGATAAAAGGCATTACTCCAGTCATCTTGTGACTATCCTTGAATTATGCCCGCTTCATCGGATTCCTCAAGACATGTCCCTAATATTTCTGCAATAGCATGATCAATTTATTCTGCATTATAAATTTTCTTCTTCATTTTCCTGAGCCTTTTGCTCTTTCCCATGCCTACTTTTCCTTTTCTTGGTTTTCTTTGTATTCAGGTTAAGATTCGTAAAGCTTACTCTTAGCCTCTTCAAGGTTGTATTCTCCATAACATACTTCCACCAAGCTTCTGCTCAATTCCTTTATCTGTGAACAATGACCTTTTCCTTTTTCTAGACTCCTAGAATTGCTTGTTTCTCTTGAGAGCTACAACTCTATCCTTTTTTTTAAGTGATAGGCTACTTTTCCTTTATACACTCCACTCCTTTTTTTTATTTAAAAACAAAATACACCCATTTTTAATACTTAATGGCCTACTCCATTTTAAAACAAAAAACCAACCTCCCTTTTTTATTATATATATATATATATGGGATCTCCCATTTTCCAATTTTGAAAGCCCCTTTTTTTCAAAATCAACATTCAATCCCTAAAATAAAACCTCTTTTTAATCCAACTTTGTCTTTAATATTGACTTTCCTTCCCCCTTTCTAAATCGTGGGACCTTGTCTCTTTTTCTTTATAGTCTTGAAAAAACTTTAAAATTACTTAGGAAACCAAAAAACTCACCTTTTTTATAATCGACATTGGCTTTTCATACTCCAACAATCACCATGGTTGTTGGATGAGGAAGGAGGTAGATGGAGGGGTGAGATGTATGATGGCCCCCCTCACTTTTCATGCATGTACAAACTTCCACAGGATGCAAAATCAGATCGCAAAATGGAGAGCCAAGATTAATTTCCATGACTATAACCACACATGTAGAATGATGCTCACCAACTTGCTCAAGGTTTACTGAGCTTATATCACAATTCCCTTTCAACTCCCTTGGATTTAAAACTTTTCATGGACGCGGAATTGGATTAAATTATTTTCTATAACTAAAATGTGCCACATTTCCTCCTTGAGTGATGTCAGCTCCTCAACCGGCCATTGTGGCTTTTAATTGTAGATTTCACTCTTGGTAAATATGGGTCATCCTTAAACCTTCAACTTTGCTTTGTGCACTCACGCATATCAATATCTTCTTCAATCTTGATGCTAGCTTTCTCTACGGGCCTTTTCTCACCTCCTAGTGGATTCCTATTGCACAGTTTATCTCCATTTTTTTATTTAATCCACCAGTTACTATAGAAGTCTAGTATTATTCCTCTACAGGAGAACCGGATTTCTCCATAAATAGTTCCTTCTCATCTGACAACATTCCTCTTATCTATCAGCTATTACACTTGTGTACATATGTGTTTCTTCTTACAATTGTTTCTTCTCATCCTTAGCTACAGTTAAGGTATAGTCTTCTCTAAGAATAAATATGATAGCTTTTTTTATGTGGCTTATATTGAAACCCCATCGGTTCTCCATATTTGGCATCCTCTCTCTTCCTAGTTGTTGCTTCATTGAACACTTGCCAGTAAACCAAAGCTTCAGCTCTCACATGGACTACTTTTCTCCATGGGCTCCTTGGAAACCCTTATGCACATGAGATGAAGGATGCTCTAATACTTTTTGCACTTGTTGCATATAGATGATAACATAAACAAAACCAGTTCTATCACAGGTGGATCAAGCACCTACTCTGATACCAATTTGTTGGATTAGGGGGAGCAGAAATTGTTAGGATATTTTAATACTCCATCCTTGTCCTACCTAGAATCATTTCCTTTTCCTAGTACTTGATGATGTCATTTTCCTCGTAGTGGTGTGCAAATGTCATCTAGAATCCATCTACCACCTTCTAATCCATGCATGCATCATTTTAGGACCACTTTAGTCAGTTCCCTATTTTATAGGAGCCTACTAAGTGTTCCAGTGCAGTTCACCTGAGTTGGATGACTCTTGTGGGGGGTTAGAGCTCCTGATGCCTCTGATTGTGGCCTCATGCACCCATTTCTAACTGATATGCATGACAAAATCACTTATGTGCCCTCCTTAGTCAATTATCTAATTGTGTCTTCAGTTAACTGAGTTTAGGTACAGTTTGGTTGAGTTTGAGTCTTCCGGAGCACCCCAATGATGGCAATCCCTATGTTAGACCAACTATGGTTTGAATTCTCATGTTTGATTCGAATTCTCTCCATTGTATCATCATTGCTAACTATATTGATTATTAGATCATGTGACATTATTCTGCTCCTATTTGAGTTCTTATGCATAATTAATTGTCTACTCATTTTTACTGTAGTTTTCACCCTAATTCAACTTTTCTGCTCATTCTTTCTCTGTGAGGTATACTCAACTCTTATATATGATGTGATTTGTAATTTCACATGGTATCAGAGCCACTAAGTGTAGGTTGAGAAGCTGCTTTTGGTAGTGCACCAAAAGCCTCTGGATTTCCACAGCAAATCTTGGTGCCATTGCATTGAATTCATTGGAGAAATCCATTGAGGTCTAGCCAGGTGTGAAGGATCCAGAAAAATGTGATATTGTCCTAAAGCAGTGTTGTGTAGTAGTCTATCTCCAAAAATTGAGAGTTTTTTGCAGGTTATTCAAATTTTTTGAGTGCAGTAGCAGTTTTTTACAAAAGCAACAATTTCACCTTGTATTCGCTCCAATAGTTCTCATAGACAATTCGAACTCTCCTATCTCTCTAGGGATCTTGACACTGTTCAATTAATTTGATTGGAGGGCTGATATGCATATGTTCTTGCACAACAAGTCACTGTACAGGGTAACCATGGAGAAGGAGGTCGAACCACAAGCAGTTGTGGAGAAGGCCAAGTATCTGAATAGATTGATTGAAGCATTCGGTTTCATGTGTCTTCATATTTCAAGATATATACTCTTCCACCTCGATGGATTGAAGACTCCATGAAGAGAATTATGGTGTCATCTAGAGCATCGTCCTAATACTCATCACACATGATCATCCTGATCATCGTCACTGCATCGCCCTGATGCATGTCATCCGGAGCATCGTCCTGATACTCATCACACATGATCATCCTGATCATCGTCACTGCATCGTCCTGATGCATGTACATATACATGATCCAACTGATCATACAAAGCATCCAACTAATGCATATAAACATACATGATCCAACTGATCATACAAAGCATCCAACTAATGCATATCCAAAGCAGTTACTGGAGCATCATCTTGATGCTCATCACACAGTGCTTACATCCACAGCCATGGGAAGGATCCTCCTATCACCATGCTTGGAATGGATCCTGTAGATGTGTACCATCACTTCTTCCTCGAAGTATCTTCAATCTAAATAACACCAAGCCTCTCTCTGAATTATTCAAACTTCACTCTGGCTAGTGGTTTCGTCAACACATCTGCAACCTGCTCATCTGTCGAAACATACAGGAGCTTCACTACTCCTCTCTACACCATATACTTGATATAGTGATATTTGATCTCGATGTGCTTCGACTTGTCATGGAACATCGAGTTCTCATACAGCTTCACACAACTTTGGTTGTCACAAAAGATACTAGTAGCATCCAACAGGAGATCAAATAAATCAAATAGTAGCTTCCTAAGCCATACTGCCTCACAACTAGCCAAACAAGTTGCGGCATACTCTGCTTCGGCTATACTCAGTGCTACGCAGGACTGCTTCCTGCTAAACCAAGAGATCACACCTGATCCCATATTGAAGCAACACCCCGAATTGCTCTTCCTATCTGCAACACTGCCTACCACTCTTCTGAATCAATATAACCCTCTAGGTTAAACTTTTGATTCGCATCATACTTGAGCCCATAATCAATCATTACCCTTCAGGTACCTTAGAATATGCTTTGCAGTAATCAAGTGAACATGTCTAGGATCCATCGGGAACTGGCTCAATGTTTTCACATCAAAGCAAATATTTGGTCTCATATTCTTCAAGTACATTAAGGACCCAATCATCTGACGATGCATTGTGGAATCAACCGAATCTGATGAAGCATCACTCAATAGCTTCAAGTTCGATGCCATAGGTGTGTCCATGGCCTTGCAGTCCATCATCCTGAACCACTTAAGGATCTCTATTGCATACTCCCCTTGTCCAAGGAAGATTCCATCTGCACTTTGCCACACCTCCATACCTAGAAAATAGTGCATCATACCAAGTCCTTCATCTCAAACTTGGCAACAAGCTTCCTCTTTGTGCCGACAATTAACCTATCCTCACCTGTCACAAACAGGTCATCTACATACAGTAGGAGTATCACTGGATTTCCTTCCTCAACCTTGTAGTAAAGGTTGGAATCCGCTTTACTCTTGGTAAAGCCCAAACTAGACAAGAAGTTGTCTATCATGTCGTACCATGTCCTGGGTGCTTGCTTCAAGCCATAACAAAGCTTTCTTTAACTTGCACACATATGACTCCCTGTCATGTGTCTCAAAACCGAGTGGTTGCTCCACATACACATCCTCTTCGACTACAACCATTCAAGAAAGTTGTCTTGACATCCATCTAGTGTATCTTCCACTTCATTACTGCAGCCAGAGCAAGTATTGTTATGATGGAAGTGTATCTGGCTACGGGTGCAAAAGTCTCTTCATAATCTATCCCTTCTTTCTAGGAGAAGCCACGAGCCACAAACCTTGCCTTGTAATTTCTCTATGCTACCATTTGCAGCATGCTTGATCTTGTAGATCCACTTGGAAGTCACAAACAGACTTCCCTTCTAGTATCGAGACCACATCCCAGACATCATTCTTCATGATCAACTGGTACTCCTCAATCATGGCATCCTTCCATTACTGCACTCCTGATCCTAGGAACTTCAAATTCTTCAATATCTTCAATAGGTAGTTTCTTCTTGAACTTCGTCGCTGGAACAAATGTCGTTGTCCTTTTTTTGAAGGTGATTGTACATGATCTTTCCTACAAGTCAAATTCAATTGCATGATTAGAAACTTTCTCATAGTTTACATAATAAAATCTTACACATAAGGACATATGCCATACAGTCATGCAATTATCTTAGCCAATGATTCAATACAACATTTATCCATATCCTGTAACTTTCTAGATGCCTTCCATCTCTTCCAGAACATTGTTAAGAGTGTGCACAACTCCCAACATGTGAGCAAAGAGGTTTCATTCTAGATAAGTAGCAATGGAATGTTGTACAGTACCATAGGCCACTTACCCATTACTATATTAGTAGTATATTGTTCATTAATGCAACTTTTCTAAAATGCATAATATACATCCTAAATCTAGGAAATGAAGTATGTACATGAATGAACAACATCATTTAAGTAATCATATATACAAGAAATGACAATTAAAATACTTATCTTTGTTTGGTTGTTGGGTGGAATACCTCTCGATATTTACTTCCTTGTAGGAACTACTGGAGTGTGCTCTCTCTTGATCTTTGTTTCCTTGCAGGAACTACTGGAGTGTGCTCCCTCTTGATATTTTCTTCCTTGCATGAAATACTAGAGTGTGCTCCCTCTTGATCTTTCCTTCCTTGTAGGAACTACTGGAGTGTGTTCCCTCTTGATCTCTGCTTCCTTGATCATCTGTCTTTGAACTTATATCCATCCTGGACCACTATGCATGTTTAAGTGTGCACTAGTGTCATCATTGTGTCATCCTCAAGATCTCATACATAATCATACATGCCATTAGTATAATCTCAATACTATAAAAACATTATGATTCTAAATATGTATGGTCATGATCATTTCATACACAGGTAATTTATCACTAGCGTTAGTATTCAAGGTTTCAGGGATGACTTCTTTTACTCATGCATATTCTTATTTGACCATAGGACTCTTCTAGTTTGTTATATCATTTATCAAAGTAAGAAATATGCATAAACCCATGATTATTCAAACCTATAACTTTATGAATAATTATTATCAATCATACGAAAGTATACTTATATGAGACCCTAACACAAGGTAGGATTCTAACTTGATATAGGGGAAAAACATAAGTTTGTAGATCCTAATTTGTTTGATAGACTGGAAGTCCAAGAGTCATCAAATGATGGTCATTTTCCATATGGTTTGAAGAATAGTCTCTACAATTTGGATTTTAAGAAAGTACAAGGGTCATGGAAAAACAAGAAGCTTATTTTTATTGCGTGAAGGATTGTCTATATTTAGAGTACAACATTAGGTACAAAGGAGGTTATAGGAGATGGATCAAAGGTCCAAGATATGTCACAAATGACAAGTTATCCGAATATGTGCTTAAGGAAATTAAAATATGTTGTATGGTGACATTTGCGATGTTGGATGAGCTTGTGGATAAAGATATGAACACTCCAATGGGAAAGTGGATAGATTGGAGAGAGCAATGTTTGAGATCGGAATAGAGGTTGAGAGAAACATCTTTAATATTCTAGTTGATGAAGCGGTGAATGATCTGCTCACCTGATATAGACTTCACATAGAGAATGAACAATCAATGTTGAACATAAAAGGGATACTTTTGTTGAATATTTCTGCAAATCAGATGCTTTTAACTGGTATTATATATTTAACTATTGATTTTTATTTTTTCCAAACAACCATCAAATAAGTTATTCATAATTTGGTGGTTGGACTAGCTTAAGTTGGTGGAAACAAGATAATGCCCATTGCCAACTATAGTTGGGTTTTTGTCAGTTTTTCATTCAAATTTATTCAATGGATGAAGGGGATTTGTAATCGATGATAATGATGATGTCGGAAAACATATAACGCAACGTACATTGCCATTTTCTAATGAGTAAAATTCTCTTCCATGATGTGGGTGATAACCTTATATCTACCTAATTTTATTTTCAAAATGATAGTTATCATACCTTGCTTGATTCTTATTATTTGTGATAATATTTTCATTCCTATTATGGTTTTCCAAATTATAAAAGAAATTCCATATTTCCCTAGTTGTGTTGAGGAATTGCATTTCAGTAACATGGTGTATCAGTTATTTTCTAAAAGTTTACATTGGAATGAGATAGTTATATAAATTCAATCTGTACAATATGCCAATATGAATAGGCCTCATAATAACAAAATGAATAGGTGCTTCCTTCTACACCTACCTTTTCATCCAACTTCTAGTACTTTCATCATTCTTTGGTCGTGCATACTATTCACTCTCATACTTAGTCGTTCCCTAACTAGTTAAAGTGTTTCCTCCTAGAGGAAGATAAAGTATTCAAGAGTTTTTGTTTTAGATATTTTCTGTCTTAGATTTAGAAATAGATTAAAAGTTAAATCTAACTTGGTCTATCATTTCCAGGTGCAATATGACAAATTTGGAGCTGGTCGAAATGCAATAGTGGATGTGATGAGTTATAATTGCCCAAGAAGAATGGTATATAATGAATTTCAATTCATAAAAGTAATAGTGATGTAAATTGATTTAACAGAGGTCACTAATACACAGTTTTCTAGTATTACCCCATATATCGATATGTTACCAGTGGTGCCCCATATATCAATTTATTTCACTATTCCTATTATCAAAGTGAAGATTCACGAGTGAGATTACATATCATCTTATTCCAATAAGGTCTTATGCTAAGAAGATGATGCATCCATGCAAGGTTCACCAATGTTTTACAAGGTTTTATAATTCAATGAAAGATTCTCCAATATTTTACAAGATTTTAGAATTTTATGAAAGATTTGCCGATATTTTACAGGATTCCATAATTTTATGAAAAACATCACCAAAAAATTATATATGCATATTATATTCTTGATAAAATAGCCATCAACATTTCCTATGTATCACGAGGATTCACCCAATTATTATACATATAAATCTAGGGGGGTTCTTAAAATCATCCCTGAAGCTCATCATCTATGTAATGTCTTTGTACAATTGCTCGTTTGAATTATTTCTTTCCACAACACATAGAACATTCACAAAAAACAATTTTCTCAAAGTATTCATCCCATGTACTATAGTCTTGACCAACCTCTTGTTTAGTGCAATCATTTGTTGTGGACCCGCAGGATCAATTGTCATATCCTCTTCCACCCGTTGTCCTCTACGTGATTTAACATTTTTAGGTCCATGTCTGCATACATATCTTTTTATTTTTCTATTTGAATTCTCATGCTCTGCATTTTCTCCAATCTCCATCTAACATAATCAACTACATGCATTATTTTATGTCATGATTGCATAAAACACTATAAATTTTAATAATATTGTAAGAAAAGATGTATGTATCACACAAATGCCATCAAATCAATATTTTCATAGTCAAGTCAGAATTTGAGTACCTGATGTCCTAGGTCAATAGCTATGTCCTCATTAGATATGACATGATATGTTGCCATGGCCTCGTTGGGAACCTATAATACACAACATAGTCAATAATGTTTAGTACGCAAATTATATGATTTCAACTAATATGCTATCAAAAATAAAACCTCATGTTAATCATATATTTGACATATTGATATCATGTTTTGGATTTGAAAAAAACAATTTTATGACCCTAGTTATATGCATCGAGCCCAAATTTCAACAAGAAAAGTATCCAACATCCCTATCCCACATGGCCATCCTAAATTTCAAACTTTTCCCTTGATCATAGAAGCACATTTAATCACCATTTCTGCAAATTTGAAACCAATAAGTTTGACCTCAAAGGCCTCATGGACAAAAAAAATGACTTTATCTCGTCTATTTTGTAACATTTGTGAATTCATAAACACCTTCCTCCTCTGGTTGAGGTTTCTTTGTCTTCTTACCTTTACCGTATCTGCAGATTCCATTATCATATCTATTTCCACCCACTTTCCTCTAGTCGATTTAGTATTTCTACGTCGTCCATGTCCTCTATCCATGGCCTCCTCTAGATATTCTAATACACAACAATAAGAATAGTCACATAGAAGTTGTGCACCAAGAGAATATTGTTGAACTTATCTTGGCCCTAGGGTGTGCACATTTAGGGCCCTAACTCGACACAATTCTCTGTGTTGTTTAGGATTAAAAATCGACGCAAAATGGGGCACAGTTTGCGCCGAATTTGGAAGCCCAAAAAGGTTACATTTAGGGCCAAAAAATGACGATGTATTCAACATTAATTGCACTAACTATAGCGCCGAATGATGAAACAAATAAAAATAAAAAAATCCTAAGGGACAAAACCTTTAAACATTTAACAGGTTTTATATCCAACATACAACCACAGGAGCTCCACCAGTCGAACTTAAGAGAGCCGGAGGCAATATCATGCTAATTACCAGCATAGACCCACCAATTCGAGCTTTGGGTAGACCACCGTGGAGAAAATAACAAGATTGTGACCCACTAGAATCTTGTTAGGACAATGGAATTTCAACTCTCCGCCCTGGAGCTCCACCGATGGAACTTGGAAGCGGCTGAGGAAATGTCCATCTATTTCCTAGCATACACCCATGATTTGAGATTCCGAGAAGACCACCGTGGAGAAAATAACAATATTTTTTACTCAAATAGAAGCTCATTAGCCAGGGAAAATTCAACCCTCTTCCTCGGAGCTCCACTAGTCGAACTTGGGAGTATCGGGCTAATTCCCAGCACAAACTCATGATTGAAGCTTCTGGGAACACCACCATCTACTAAATAACAAGATTGCGACCGCAAAAAAGCTCATTAGCCCCACCACTACTATTTAAATTTGACTTGCTTTTTCAAAAATGTGAAAGCTATGGTAGAGATTCAACCTCTACTACCCTAGGAGTGTCTCTTCGGTTTTCCTCCATGGACTAGATGCAAATACTTTTCCCTAGGTCACCTCAAAATGTCAAGCAACACCAAGGGAGAAAAGGGAGGAGGCATCAAGGGAGCAAACACTGGAAATAATGAGGTAAGTCTATCAATTTATTGATTTCTAAGTGTTTCAAATATTTAGTTTTTTTTTTTTTTCCAAAATTTAAAATGAGATATTTTTTCTATATATATAGGAAAATGAGCTTGACCAAGACAAAGAGGCATTGGCTTCCAAATTAGTGATGGAGGAAATGAACAAGGTATATGGTGTGGATTTCAAAAGACTTGCTAGATACATAGAAAAACAATCTAGTAAAACCCTTGAAACATTGCAACCAAAAAAACCATGTCAGAGGGAATCAATTGATTCCCCATCCACTCCTCGATCGAGCAGAATATACAGGATGAAATGAATAACAATAAACTCTCAAAATGTGGAATAGGAAGCAGAGAATTCCACTGTCCCAGCCACTCCTGGGACACATACTTCTTCTACTATGGCATCTTTTGCATCTTGCATTGGAAGTTATGATACAAAGATAGAATACGACATGTTTTCAGGGGAAATTTGAATGTCAGATACTGGAAATTTGTTTATGAATGGGTTGAAGGAGTCATGCCTTCATTGTTTAAAAGACCATCTAGATTTTCCATTCTCAAGATACCGATGGACCTGCAAAAAGAAGTTAACCATGACATGGAGACTGAATTTGGCACAAGTTGGTCTATAAAGAAGGAAAAAAAACAAATGCCTCAAAATTGCAAGAGATTCCGGTGCAACCAAACAAAGAAGATAAAAAAATCTCGCTCAAGAAAAGGCTAAAAAAAGGCCAATTGATGTAAGTATTAAAGTACTGAAAGAACTTGTAAAAGGATATGGGAAGTCAGATGCACAAAGGAATTCTAGTGAGGAGAGTACCCATATAATTGATTTTTCTCATAAGATTGTCTCAAACTTATGAAAGGATTTTTATACTTGATTCAAGTGCATAGTTAAAATAATTTGGTATATGTTTCAGGACAAGGCCTCCATGGCTAGGCTTTCCAAACTTCATGCCACGCATCACAGTGGACAAAAAGGTCTACAGGACTTGATATGTACAATTGTAAGTATATGTATTATGTGAAATTATACTTTTTTTAATTCGTAGAAAAAATTAAATGATTGCATAATAATTATTTTAACTAGTCCATGTGCCATCTTTTTGACAGGAGGAGAAATATGGCCAGCATCCAACACCATGTGAAAAATAAATTTTACAAAGCAAAAAGTTGACCGACTTCGTAATTTGGATGGAGAACGAGGTATCAATATTTGACTAGTAACTCTTGTTGAGAAATTTTACTACATTGCTCATTCTTTCTTTGGGAAGCTATAATATTAGGTTGTTTATCACATTCATTAGAGTTTAACTTAAGCACACTACACCCTCCCATATGTGGTTTCCCAAAAATTGTAAGAAATTGTCATATGTCTGTTGCCATAAGGTCATTATTAGTACTTTCATGGGACTACTCTCACAAAAATTGACCTCACAAAATTGTCAAGAGAAAAAATATTTGGGAGCAACTTTACAAGATAATATATTGCCATGCATTAAAAATATCGGTGCCTGATTGGGTTTGATTGATGGTAAAATTCTTCTCTCTTCTTCACAGAAGCAATGGGTCGTTACTTTGCTTTCCACAAAGGTTGTAATGGAGGAAAGGCCTTGGTTTTGAGGTAAGTATTTGTATTTGGGTTGAATCCATATAACCCATATAAGAATAAGGTTTCAATGAGAAACCATTCTTTTTACCAAACTTAAGTCTTATGTTTACATAAAAAATCCCATCTACTGGAACACACAAGCAACCATATTTATTTCTAGGTATATTTGCAATCAGTTTCCATAAAGAAAGCTCAACAACATATTCCTTTGCATGAAAAATGGATTCCCTACAAGCATCTCTACTCAAAGAGTCTCCAACGACATAAATACTACTAGAAATAACACAACAATAAATTGCTTCCTTGGGCATATTATGGGTTCCCTATGAACCACATACATATATAGTCTATGCATCACACTCTATGGTACAATGAAGGCCACCATTTTTAAAATTAGTGGTAGGTACTGCCCCTACATTGAAGATTTTATACTCAAAATTCCAAGATGGGAATACATAACTAAATTTTGAAAAGATATATAATACATCAACCATTCATCCCCACACATTTTCATTATAAGAGAAAGGAAGCCTCTCGTCCATAATTTAACTTTTTTGTTGCGAACGTTCGAAGCAAGACCATGATGTCTTGCATTGCCAAACACATATAGCATATATCCAATCTCCCATTCTTCTTGTTAAGAGCATAGTCTTCCTTCGATTTTGATAATACTATACCATCTATGAATAACAACCATGGGGGCAGAGAATGATGATATTGGGGACCTTGCTATGTACTCTACAAATAATTCATATGGTAATACATTTATATATGATTCATCATTGCACACTCCCTGGGTCATCTACAAACTCTAAAATAAATCCCGTTCAATATAATGCTAAATACCTAAGGCCACTTTTTGTTATTGTTTATTTATGGGGACTTAAAATTAAGTACTTTAAAGGTGATGGCATAGTCGAGATGCCCTCCATGCTATCTTCTTCTTCAGGGTACTCAATCCTAGCACCACCACTCTGTGAAGACCCTTCCCTGCAAATAGTTTTGAACCTATGACCTAGATTCCTTATAGATGGTGGAGATGGGAATGATGGTTTTCTAATTCCAATCAATAGCTAAATGGATCCAAACAACCAAATGAGGGACATAGAGCTCACAAAATATCATTCCTTACAACATAATAACTATTTTTTATGCATTGTCATAGTATAGCTTATTAGTATATTTGTATGTAATTTTAAAGAAGCAATCTAGTTGTAAAGAAAGAATGTCAAGGTAGAGGAAGACAAATCTTAGGATGGATATGACCTATATTGAATTTGATAAATAATAATGAGGGTGAGGGAAAAATATTCTATGATTCTATGAATCACTTCTCTTAATATAGTTTTTTTTTCAATCTAATTTTTGAGCAGTAGATCATTTTGTTCTGATTGATTCAATTTGTTGAGCACCAAGAAGATTTATAAACATGAAGGCATGTTGAAGTTCCTTGTAGTTTAACTATAGAAGGAAATTAATGTTTTTTATTTGGATAATTGAATAATTGGGTGTGATTTCAGGGACCAAATGTGCATGGATCCCTCATGGATGATATTAAGTTTTAACATGGTCCAAAAGAAGTCAAAGGTTGATGGAGGAGACCGCAAGAGAAAACGACTAGGGGGGCACCTCAGAATCACGGTTAGTTGATCAAGTAGGAACCCACTGAGGACTTTGAAGAGTTAGTGAGTAATCTGAAAGAGAATATTTTGGGGGATTAGATGCGTGAGATACTTTCTGATAATAGTTAGGATGCATCTAGCTTATACGAGTCGATGATAGCTAGATGGTATTATGTTGTGAGATTCTTGACATTGTAATATGTGTGTAAAGAAATCATTAATGGTATTTTGTGTATAGAAATAGTGTCGATCCTATGGTCTATAGTCCAATGGAGGCATGCCCCATGTGCAATGGAATTCTAGAGCTAATCAGATTTAGTTGTTCTTGCATGACCTTCATTTCATAATGGAGCAAGTGAAGTTTTGATGGTAAAGCTATTCTTTGGACCAATTCAAATTTGGAAATTCTCAATGGGGTAAAAAATGTTCGATCAAGATATGCATTTTTGTGTAGAAAGAGGCCATGTCATAGCAGTGAAAGGGTGAACTCCATAGGATGTAAGGGAAATTAGTTTATGTTTTTGTCCCAAATTTTGTGAACAACAATATACTACCCCATCGCTCCAAATTTTTTGTGTTGATGCTCAACATGAAAATCAATTTCTCATTTTTTCTTTGTAAACTTATGCCTCCTTGGTTTCATTGTCACATAGACCCCTCCAAGAGAAATCACAGTGGCCTTGTAAATTAACATGCATTATGTACAACGCCTATTAAACTCTACATGAAATTTTTTAAGCTATTCTTCCAAGGATAGATTACATGCATTATCCATAGGACCTAGATGTGTTAATGTGATCTTTTGTTCAAAAACTTGTATGTCTCTAGTCAAAGATTAGTGGAATTTTGACCTTTAGCCTAGAACTTGATAATTTGTGTCAAGATCATGGTCATATGCTTGGATCTCTAAGAAATTCTTAGTAGTCCATTCAATTCTTGACCAGGGAAACTAATGATGAATCTACTTTGTGAGCCTTTCTAACCAACCATATAAATTTACTAGGAATTCAACCCAAACAATCTCATGAAAGTTCTCAACCAAGTACTTATCCTTGAACTTTATGGATGAATGAACATGCACCTCATGCAAGTACTTATCATGCAGAGATGCAATTTCCTGGTAGGTGGATGAATGAACATGCACCTCAAACAGACTTTGATGTTGTTCCTTTGTCGACAACTTCCACCACATCTTAGCTACTCTAAATTTTATACTATTTTTGTGTAAAGTTTCTACTTATACAAAGTGTAACATATGCATTCAAGTTTCTAAAGATGACAACCTTTGTTGTGCCCAAACTAGGAATAATTGTTTTCCTTCAAGCTTGGGAAAAATTCAACAACAATGCCTTAGTTTCATGTTGCCACATAATGCACAAAATGCATCATCTTTTCTTAGCAATCTTATATGAATAAAAGTCCCACAAAGCACATAACCAAGTAAATCCTCAAGCTAGTCTTCCATAACAAAAATATATAATTACCACTTGAACCTTCAAATTCATAGTCTAATGTGCTTGATCAAATTCATAGTCAAGGTGCTAAAGTCCTTCCCAAAACCGGTATGAATAAGTTCGAACATTGGATTTGTCCTATCCCACCAGCCATCAACATAAGGCTTTGGGAGAGACATGTGGGAGACACCATTCCAAGATAAAGGTGGTGGTTTCACTTCACATTAAATTGGGTGCAGAGTTGAGTACCTACATTTGTACGTCCAAGATTTCGTGCATGTATTGGAAAATGATGGAAGAAATTGGAAACAATGGAAGTATTTCCCCAAACATTGTCGTAACCCGCTCTCATGCACATACTAGTCATGCCCCACCTCATTGACTCAAGTGTATTGTTGTATGGTACAGGAGCACGTTCGACAAAGGTAAATTGATTTGGATGGCCATAAATTGGTAATCATGTGGTGTAGTTAATGGCCCGAGTTTATATATTATGGCAGGAAGAGGGGGTTTATTTACGAATCAAGCCTCTGATAGATAGGAAGATATCTACATTGTATTCCAAGGAAGTAAAAACAAAGGGTTCCTTCATCTCTGCGTAAAGAAAATGGACAGAGAAGAAGATTTGCGTGAAAAATATTGCTGTGCCGACTCTGGAGTTTGAAAGCTCAATAGAAGTGTTAGAAGCATTATCTGGAGGGTCAACTGGATGGATCAAGATGGGAGAAATAGAGAGCATCACAGGAAAGAATGGAAAGAGGAGGATGAATATGAGTGGTTGGAGGAGAGAAGAAATTTCTAGTTGCAATGGGACCTGCTGATAGGAAGAGCAGACCGACAGGAGGACAATGCTGAAGATATGAAGGCTAGAGTGGACATTTTAGAGAAAGAAGTTGTAGAATTAAAGTGGAATATAACAGGGAAGGAGGAGGTTGGAGCTTCATCATCTGCTCCTCCTCAAATCAAGTTGGAATATGAAGTTGTTGGAATATTCTCACCATCATTTTTATATTTTGCATGCCTGCATGCATCCAGTCATCATGCATACATCTGCATGCAATTGGATGCATCCAATCATCAGTATGGTAGTCTCCCAGCACGTAGTCCTTATTTCGCAGCCCCCAGGAGCCTGTTTCTGCTCATTTTTATCCCTCCTAGCCACATATGCGCCCTTGTTTCCATCATTGGAGTACACCTACGCCCTCTTCCACCTATTTAGGAGTTACTTCAGTTAGTTCCATGATTAGTGGATCTGCTCCTTCTTTTGAGGATTGATTACTAGTTTAACTGACTGAACCACTTAGATAGACCTCCAGAGAGACTAGATCAGCTATACTGACTACTGAAAGCTCCTCATGCGCCCACATTGGAGTCTCCTTCCCTAGATCAGTGACCATGCACTCAGTTAGACTCATTTGACTGACTATTTGACTATTGTGACTACTGCCACTAGTTTGGATGATGTCTCCAATTCTATCCAAGCCACACATTGAGGAGAATTCAAATGACCTTAGTGGCATTCGAATTCATTTGATTGTATTCAGTTATTATTCACTTTACAGAGTGCCAGCTCACAACTGATGTATGATACAACAGTTTTTGTCATTTCTTCTGTATGAGTGATTATTGAATCTCCATTTCTTCTTCTTCTTTCTACACTTCTTGAGTGAGTTTTAGTGAGTTCTGCTATTGTTGAGTGATCTTAATACTAAAATATCACATGGTATCAGAGCTGAAAACAACTATTCGAATTGCAGCAGCAACAGATGCAGCAATTCCTTGAGAAACTGTCTTTCATTGAGCACCAGAAGCCTATGGGTTTCCACAGCAAATCTTGGTGCTATTGCCTTGAATTCACTGGAGCAATCCAGTGAGTTCTAGCCAGGTGTGAAGGAACCAGTCACAAGTGCTCAGTGTCCTAAGGCAGTGTTCAATTCGAATTACAGCATATCTCCATTTCATAATTCTCATTTGTTTTGCAGGACTATCCTCTCTTCAACTTTGAATTCTTCAGTATCATGGATCTCAAGTTGAACTCATTCAACTACTTCGAATGGAAGGAAAATATGAACATCTTCTTTGTTGGAATATTCTCACCATCATTTTTAATATTTGCATGACTGCATGCATTTTGCATGCATCCAGTCATTATCTTGGTGGTCACCCCAACACCTAGAGCCTAATTTCAGCTCCCTAGAGCATGTCTTCAGCACCCAATAGCCCTCCTACCTACCGGATGTGCCTTGTTTTACTCACCTGCATGACATGTGTGCATTTTCTCACCTACTAGGAGTTAACAGTCAGTTAGAGCATTGATTGACCAGTTCTTCCGTTGATTTCTCAACCTAACTTCCTATAGCTCCTAGTTAGCTAGTTCTGGAGTGCCACTCGGCCTTCTGACAGCCTCATGCGCCCTCCTTGGAGTCTCCATCCGCTAATTTGTGCCTAGTTGGTTTCGTTAGACTCAATTAGACTCATTTGACCGAGTATCGACCATTTATGACTGATACTACTGATTGGATGATGTCTCCAATGTTAATCCAAGCTAGACACTGAGGATGAATTCGAATGACCTTATCCCCATTCGAATTCTATTGAAAGTTATTGTATTGTATTCAGTTTTCACAGTGCAAGCTCACAGCTGATGTATGATTGTACAACTATTCTCCATTTTATGTGTTCATGAGTGATTATTGACTACATTCTTCTCTTGTTCTCTACACTTCTTAAGTGAGTTTTTTGTGAGGTTTTTTATAGCTGTGAGATCTTCCTGCATATTATCACATGGTATCAAAGCTGACAGTAGCTATTCGAATTACATCCATTGCAGTAGTTGCAGCAGTTCATTGAGCAACTATCTTTCATTGAGAACTAGAAGCCTCTGAGTTTCCATAGCAAATCCTAGTGCCATTAACTTGAATTCACTGGAGAAATCCAGTGAGGTCTATCCAGGTGTGAAGGACTTAGTCATATGTGCTGAGTGTCCTAAGGCAGTTTTCATTCGAATTGTAGCAAATATCCATCAACAAAATTTGTGTTTTGCAGGTTTATTCATCCATTCGAATTCGTCTTCAATTCGCTCTCCACTGCTCTAGATGGATCTAAAACTCAATTCCTCCAACTATGTTGAATGGAAGGCCAAGATAGACATATTGATGAATTCCAAGCACCTCTCCAGAATATTGTATGGAACTATGGTTGAACCTCTCAGTGCAATAGAGAAATACAAGTACTTGGATAGGCTTGATGAAGCAGTATGCTTACTTCTTCTCTCAATTTCTGAAGATCTTCACTTCCATATCATTGATCTAACATCTCCAAAAGAGGTTTGGGACAAGATCGAATCCCTCTTTGGACAAAAAGATGATTTGAAAATTCATAAATTAGAGAATGAACTCATCTCATTGAGTCCTGAAAGATTCAAATCCATCAATGCCTTATTGACCAAGTTCAAAAGCTTGATTTCACAATTGAAGAGACATGAGACAGTTAAAGAAGACAAACAACTCATACTTGCCATTCTATCAAAATTAGGGCCAAATTTCTCAGTTTTTTGTCTCCACATTTCAGTCAGCTAAGATGTCCATTCCAAAATGGAAGTTTCCTACACTTGATGACTTCATCCAATCTCTCACACAAGAGGAGGAGAATTTAATCTCAATGGGAACGATAAAACCAAATTTGGATTCAGCCCTTACAGCTGCCAAGGACAAAAGAGTGAATGCAAAAGGCAAGCAATTTTTTTTTGAAAAGAGAGTGAATGATACAAAGCAAAAATATGTTCCATCTCAGTTAGATGGGGCTTCGAATTCAAAGAAGACCAAGCAATCTCAGAAGGAGAGATCCAAGTGCACATATTGTCATCGAGGATTTCATCTTGAGAGTTCTTGTATGAAGAAGGTTATAGATTTGATGGCTCAGTTACTTGAGAAGAACAATCTCCATGTACCTACATGTGCAAGGAAGAAAGATACTGAACCTTCTAGATCTGAGGACAAAGAGAGATGCCATGACCTCATGGCAAGTGCATCAAAAGAATCATCCTTCATCATATATTCAGGAGCATCAAGACATATGTCTTCCTCCAAAGATCTCTCCTCCAATTTCGAATGCTCAGTTGGCCCTTACATCATGTTGGGTAATGATTCTGAAGTCTCCTCTGAGGGGATTGGAAGGATCAATCTTGACCATGGCTACTTCTTAGATGTGATTTATGTTCCTTCTCTCACAACAAATCTACTTTCATTGTACCAAATGACTCATATTGGAGAGCCCAAGAGAGTGATCTTCTCTCCAAATGAAATCAAAATACAACACATGGTTTCAGCTGAAATCATTGCAAAAGGAGTTGAAAATCACAACTCTAAAGTCTATGAGTTCTCACACTTCTTATCTCTCTCAAAGCAATCTACTCTCCATACTCATGCCAGTGAAGAAAGTAGACTGTGGCATGAAATATTTGGACATCTAAACTACAAGCATTTGCAAAACATGCAAGCTCAAAATGTGGTTGAAGGTCTTCCAAATGACAAGTTTTCTCAAGGAACCTACAAAGGTTGCTTGAAAGGCAAAGATCCACCAAAGAAGATTGAGAAAAAGAGGACTCTTGAAGAAGTGCGAATGCTAGATCTAGATCCACAAGAACCTGGAGATCTAGAACCTAAAGTTTCAACTCCTATTGCTACATGGGCCACCACTACTCCTGTTTCCACCATTGATCTTGTCAAAGATAGATCTGATTTTCATGATACAAGAGTTGCACTCTTTCCCTCATATCCATTTCTAGCTGAAAGATGCTTTCTTATGACTGGATCTTATCAAAATACATACTTTGAAGCCTCCCAAGATCCAATATGTGTAGCTACTATGGAAGAAGAGTATCAGTCTCTTCAAAGAAATGAGACTTGGAAGCTTTTTTCTCTCCCACCTGGAAGGAAACTTGTTCAATGCAAGTGGATCTATAGAACTAATATGGATTCAGATGGAGTCTCCAACAATTACAAGGCTAGATTGGTTGCAAGAGGTTTTTACCAAGTTCATGGGATTGACTATTCTGAGACATTTGCTCATGTTGCTAAGATGGATTCCATCTGTCTTGTTCTTGCTCTTATTGCATCCAAGCACTGGGAAGTGCATCATATGGATGTCAAGAGTGATTTCCTTCATGGATATCTAGAGGAGGAGATCTACATGAAGCAAACTGAGGGGTATATTGATGATCCTTCACTTGTTTGCAGATTGAGTAAGTCCTTGTATGGGCTTAAGCAAGCTCCCTGAGCTTGGTATGCCAAGATGGATTCCTTCTTGATCTCACAAGACTTTCTGCAAATCAGATTCTAATGTCTACATGAGACATGATGGTAACTCTTTACTTCTCATTGTAATTTATGTTGATGACTTGTTGATTACTGGGAGCTATTCTTCATGTATTAGATCTATAAAAATTGCTTTGCACAACTCCTCCATGTTAGATCTGGGATTGCTCAAGCAATTTCTTGGTATTGAAGTCACTCAAAGTGATTCAGAAATCAAAGTTGCTCAATACAAGTATGCTTCAGATTTGCTTGATAGGTTCCATATGAGTGAATGAAAACAAGTTGCATTCCCCTTTATTTCAGGGATCGGCCTTGAGGATGGATCTTCTACACCCTTGGTAGATAGTACTTTATATCGGCAGTTGATTGGTAGCCTACTTTTTCTTACACACACTCTCTCTGATCTATCCTATGTAGTTAGTGTTGTCTCGAGATACACACAGGAGCCTCATGAGTTTCACTGGAAGGCAACAAAGAGGATTTTGTACTATGTGCAAGGTACCAAGACTCATGGTCTTCACTATTCAGCTGGGTGTCCTTTGAACCTAGTTGTATATACTGACTCTGATTGGGCTGGAGATAGTGTAACATCCCAAAAATTCGTAAAATTTTAAAAAAAATTCTAGGCGGCCTACTCGCCATTAAATGCTATGCAGAAGTGAAAGTTTTCAACATTTATAATTACTGTTTACATAAAAGTGTCATTTACACAACTTCATAGTTTTTCATTAATTTTTTTAATTGTCTATATGATAATTAAATAGGTAATAATATAATACTTAAGTAATTAATTGTCAACTATGTATGACGTAACAACATCAGACTAAAACTATAATCTTATGTAGGAAGGATAGAATTCTGCCTAGTTTGTAATAATAATCTTGCAGGATTTTATTGATTAGTATAAATTAGCTCTTTATGGATTAATAGATTCTTTTGACACCAGTCTTTTATTTATTTGTTCAATACTGTTAGCATCACTATAGTTCCTTTTGTACTTATGTGTAAAGGCATATGTTAAGGTCTACTTGCTTAATTGGATTGTTGTTTCACGTTAAAATGTCTTATGACGTAAGTTATTTCATGTGTGCTTGTTGTAGTTTTTGAAGAAGTAAAGAGATTAACATACTATGATCTTGAAAAGAAACGACATCCAAAGTTTGACAAGGATAAGTTGGCGTATGCCTGGGATTTACTTAGCTTAAATGATAAAGCATCGTAACCTTCTATTATGTCCAGATTACAGGTTATCCTAACAAAGAAAAGCATGAGTTAAGTTCGTTTTCCGAATCGAGGATGCGCACTTGCTATCACTATAGTTTAAGTTTTGGAAGATACTAGTTATGGATGGTCTTTAGCCCACATTATGTTTGAGATCCTAGACTTTAGACAAAAATTGATCAACTTAATATTACGGTTTATTAGAATATGCACACCAACTATATGCTATGCATATAGTGGTGGCTCGATGGTCAAAAGTTAACATTATACAACGACGAGTATTAAACATAAACCATGTATTATGTATGGTATGGATCGTATTCTAAATCAAGGTATAACTATTAAAGCAACGAGTGTTTTGAGATCACAAACTAAAGGATGTTAGGTTTACATTAAAAGTTGGTGGATGACGCAGCTTGAACATAAATGCAACCATGTGATGGCATTTAAAGAACATCTTGGGTATCAAAACCCTACTGCGCAGTTTCACGGTTTTGGTCTTTTTGTTGTAATATTTCACTCAGCACTGTGATGGCGAGTTGAGCACCACTCGGTTGCCATGGTAGAAAGGCTCCACCTGTTGATAGTTGTAACTGTTTGAGAGCTGCTTAGTGGGTGTTAATGGTGAACATGTCGTGCGAGTAGCTCAATTGTCGGGGTCCTCTTGTCTTGGGTTCGAAGCCTTGTAAGGTAAACTTCCACCATGTTACAGACGATTTCTTTAAATGTTACAGGTATACACTGTTTTCTATAACTATTAGTGTTTGTATTTTAAACTCATTGTAGTTTTGATGGCAAGGACAGGTTCAATCCTCGTCAATGGCAACAGAAAAGGACATGTACCAGCAGTTGTGAGCCCTGGTAAGTCTCAAGCTCAACTAGATGTTTGCCTCTATCGTTGTCTTGTTTCCCTTCAGTTATTTGTCTATGTGAATGTGGAAATGTACACCTTTGGAGCAGCATTGCTGCAGTAGCTAGTTCTCCAGGAAAAATGGGACTGCGTTGGGGTTTCGATACTTATGTAAATTAGTTTTTAATGTCGTGTTTTGAGGAATAGAGAACCCTGGTTCTCTATGCAGTTGTACTGCAATGTAATGTCTATAAATATTGAAATATACAAGGGTTCATTTGTTTTCAGACTTTTATACTCTATGTTGATAGGGATGTCGAGGCATTTTCTCTCGGCCTTAAAACTTGTTTAAGATAATGGTTTAGTTTTGAAAGTTTAAGGGTCATGAACCCGGATCTCTTCCTGGATGCTTTACAATATGAAATAATCTTGTAATGGATTTACTCCTGATTTAGAAATTTTGTTTTTGAAGCGTATATTTATTTAGGGCCAAAACTCGACCTAGCTCTGTTCGTAATGAATTTGTATTTTGTTTAAAAGGTTCCAGTCATAATGAAATTTTTGGTGTTAAAAACCCTAACCCTTCTATTTGGTAGTTTTTAAGTCATAGATTTGACAGTTGATAACTTCTTCTTGTTAGAAATTATATGTTGTATAACTTGATTTCGAGAGAGCTTCCTCGTGAAGACTTGAACTCTCGACTCTTGGTTGATAACCTATACATCGTAAATTGATTTAATATTGTAAGGTCTGGTTGGAGCAAATCCTTTATTAATACTGTATATTAAAACATTGTAATGAATGGTATACTCAAATGTTACAGGGTTAAAACCCTTGTTAAGAGTTTGAGTTTATAATTGTTAAAATATTTCGGGTTTCAGTCTGAGCGTGCTCTCAATGAGACTCGATATAATAATACTTCAAATATAATTACACTATATAGTGATTTGATAAATTAAGTAATCGATTTATTCAATATAAATGTAATTGGTTGGCGTTTATGGATTTTATACTAAGTTTATTCATATACATCGATACCGCATATTTCTAGAACTAAGTGATCAAGCATTATGTAATACTGGTTTATAATAATGCTTGGATTAGCTCTGTTTAGAAAATAATATGATTTTTGACAAGGGAATGTGTGCCATATTGAAAATATTATAATACTAGGGTTTGAAATTGAGTTCTGTATACAATTCTGAAAATGAAATAATGTTCAGTTTATAAATAATTGCATTCTGTATGAATCTCAGATGCACTCTGTTTATTTTGTTTTTGAAGAGAAAGTATAGTTTTGTTTATGAAATAAAATTACCAGCTCAGAGTTTATACTATGAAATTCTCTGTTAGCTATGAGAAGATATAAACTGTATATTCAGCAAGTATATATATAGAAGAAAAAACATACCCATGCTAGGGTGACAGTGAATTAATATTTCCTAGATCATGAAAAATTTCACCTCCGCGAAAAGCTACTTCTAGGACGTAGCTTCTGATTTGCATATTATGATAAGAAGTTATATGACATCGAAAATTATTCTAATCATCATTTGAAAATCATACCCAATCTATGTTAATTAACCACTTCATGTTCTAGAGTACATCACCTTAGGGTGAAAGGAAAAATACAGGAAGTCATTTATTTTCAGTCATTCACAATCTCAATCTATTCATTCAATAAATCTGTAGAACCCTAATTTAACTCATTTAGAAAATCATTCATTAGTTCATCTAACTGATACTCAGAAGATAACATTTTTAAACAGTCTTAACAACATAGTTCAACTAGTGCAGAAAGGAAGTAAAATATAACAAGTAAAAAACGGATAACTTGATAGGGTGGGAAAACACCCAAAGAGGCATGTTACTCCCAAACTTCTCCAGAAGAAGCAACCAAATCACTTGCTCCCTTGGACCCCCAAGCCTATTTATTGAACCACTTGGAAGAAGACTCTTTGTAGAAGCAAGGCACTCAAGTTGTACTTCAACAATCAATGGAGACTTGCATACAACTCACATATGTACTTCAACAATCAATGGAGACTTGCATACATATCAAACCTCTACACTCAACAGGAAACTCTGCACTCAGCAGGAATAAGACAATCTTACACTACAAATCAAAACATAGCTTCCCCTCATCGAATCTCTTGTGTGCATACAGTAGAACCACAAGGTAAATTTTCTCGTCAGAAAAAGCGTGAGCCTCTGCTCAAATTTGATGGCTTATAAAAGATGCCTAGGTCTTTTGGTGGTCAGTTTTCAATAAATGAGCCATAAGCTCTAGTTCCAATTTCCAGGGAAATTGATCACAATTCAAGGGAGTTGCCCCATAACAACAGCTAGTTACCAAGTTCATGATGCTGCCACTTGTCCATTTCCTTCTACCCCAGATTCCATTCCTCCTAGTGGGTTAGTGAACACTCTTTCAACAGTATCTTTGGTTGAGTGTCTCCTATTTTAATTTATTAAATAATAATATTATGCATTTACAGTCATCTTTGACCACTTGGTCAAATATAAAACTTTACAATAAAAGTTAAGACAATGTTTTTCCATAAACATAAAATGTCTCAAGTATTGGGTATGTTACAGATAGCTCAGATTAGAAGTCTACATCTAGTTTTGTCTTCATGATTGGATCTGGACCTATATGTTGGTCGAGCAAAAAGCAGATTGCTTTATCTCTTTCTTCAGTAGAGGCTGAGTACAAAGGTGCAGTAAATGCAGCCACACACTGCATTTGGCTGTGGAGCATCTTATCAGAGTTTGGGATTCGATTCAGTATTCTGCTTGTCATCTATTGTGACAATCAGAGTACCATCAGGATCTCCATAGATCCAGTTATGAGATAGAAAACCAAACACATAGAGATTCACATGCACTACATTCGAGGATTGGTGCATGACAGTACTCTTACACCACTCTACTGTCCTACAGAAGAGAAGATTGCAGACATCTTCACTAAGTCATTTACAGTGAAGAGATTCTCTTACCTCCAGTCCCTTCATGGGGTGAGTGATGACATGATACATTAGCATCATTCAGTCTAGTTTGAGGGAGGGATTTCTTCGCACTGGGTTTTCCCTCTTTCCTCATTTATTTTTTTAGATTGTTGTATGGGGTGACCTTTGGTCTCAATTACGAGGTCCCTACTAGTTTCAGTTATTTCCTTATATTATAGCTTGCAAGGGGTGTTGGAATATTCTCACCATCATTTTTCATATTTGCATGCTTGCATGCATTTTGCATGCATGCATTTGCATGCATCCATTCATCATCTTGGTGGTCTCCCCAACACCTAGAGCCTAATTTCAGCTCCCTAGAGCTTGTCTTCATCCCCTAGTAGCCCTCCTACCTACCTGATGCACCTTTTTTTACTCACCTACATGACATGTAAGCCTTTTCTCACCTACCAGGAGTTAACAATCAGTTAGAGCATTGATTGACCAGTTATTCCATTGATTGCTCATCCTAACTGCCTGCAACTCCCAGTTAGCTAGTTCTGGAGTGCCACTTGACCTTTTGACAGCCTCATGCGCCCTTCTTGGAGTCTCCATACCATGATTTGTGCCTAGATGATTCTGTTAGACTCAATTAGATGCATTTGACTGACTATTGACTATTTATGACTGATACTACTAATTGGATGATGTCTCCAATGTTATCCAAGCTAGACACTCAGGATGAATTCGAATGACCTTAGCTCCATTCGAATTCTATTGACCGTTATTGTATTGTATTCAGTTTTCATAGTGCTAGCTCACAGCAGATGTATGATTATACTACTATTCTCCATTTTTTGTGTTCATCAGTGATTATTGACTACATTCTTCTCTTCTTCTCTGCACTTCTTGAGTGAGTTTTGTGTGAGGTTTGTTACAGCTGTGATATCTTCCTGCAGATTATCACATTCTTGAAGTTGAAGAGCCTTTCCAGAGTGGTGAATGACTCTGCAGTTGACCCCCACTAATGGAGTAGAGAAATCCAAGTACTTATACAAGCTTGATGAAGCAGTAGGACTACTGCTACTTAGCATTTTTGAATACCTACACTTTCTTGTTATTTATCCTAAGACTCCAAAGGAGGTTTGGGACAAGCTCGAATCCATACTTGGTAAGAAGGATGACTTGAAGGGTCATAAATTAGAAAATGAGCTCATCTCCTTGAGCCAAAGAAGTTTCGAAACTATCACTGAGTTTTTCAACAAATTCAAGAACTTGATTTAACAATTGAAGAGGTATGGGATTGAGAAGGAAGAAAAAAAAATCATCCTTTCCATCCTGTCGAAGCTAGGCCTTTATTATTCAGTGTTTGTTTCGACCTTCCAGTCAGCAAAGTTGTCCATTCCAAAATGGAAATTCCCTTCGCTTGAAGACTTCATCCAATCCCTCACTCTTGAGGAGGAGAAGCTAGTGCACATGGGAGTTATAAAAGCCAAATTGGATTCATCTCTTGTAGCTACTGAGTCAAGTAGAGCGAATGGCAAAGGAAAACAAAAAAATTATGATAGAAAGTCAAATGACCAAAAGCAAAAGGAGGCTCCAAACCAGTCAAATGGAGTCTCGAATCCTAAGAAATACAAGACATCTCAAAAGGGAAAATCCAAGTGCACATACTGTAATCGAGGATATCACCCTGAGAGCTCATGTATGAAGAAGACCATAGATCTCATGGCTTCACTTCTTGAAAAAAATAATCTTCTAGTACTTGCATGTGCTAGAAATAAAGAGAGTGAACCATCTGGATCTGAGAACAAAGAGAGATGACATGCCCTCATGGCAGGTGCATCAACTCAATCCTCCTTCATCATAGATTCTAGATCATCAATACACATGTCTTCCTCCAATGGTCTCTTCACTGGATTCAAAGCTACTGTTGGACCATCCATTATGTTGGGGAATGATTCTGAGGTCTCCTCTGAGGGGATTGGAAGAATCAAACTTGATCATGGGTACTTCTCAGATGTTCTCTATGTCCCCACTCTCACTGCAAATCTACTTTCAGTATATCATATGACCCATACTGGAGAGCCCAAGAGGGTGATCTTCTCTCCAAATGAGATCAAAATTCAAGACACGGTATCAGGTTCTACCATTGAAAAAGGTGTTGCAAATCATAAGTCAAAACTGTATGAGTTCTCCCATTTTCTACCTCTCTCTAAACGGTCTTCTCTTCACACTCATGCAAATGAAGAGAGTAGGCTATGGCATGAAATATTTGGGCATCTTAACTATCAATACTTGCAAGACATGCATACCAAAGAGATGGTTAAAGGGCTGCCCAAGATCAATTTTTCCAAGGGAAATTGTCATGGTTGTTTGATTGGAAAGCATCCTGAAAACAAATTTGAGAAGGGGAAGGCAAGGAGAGCCTCTCAACCTCTAGATCTGATTCATGGTGATGTTGTAGGGCCATTTTCAGATCTATCCTTGAACAAGGCAAGATATATTCTTACTTTTATTGATGATTATCCAAGATTTACATGGGTATACTTTCTCAAATTAAAGTCAAAAAGTATTTGGATTCTTTAAGCTTTTCAAGACTTCTGCAGAAACGTTTTTAGATAGAAAGATCAAGGCCATTCATACTAATAATGGAGGTGAGTACATCAAGGGTGAATTTCAAACCTTTTGTGCTAAAGAGGGCATTGAGATGCAACATATTTTTCCCTATACACCACAACACAATGGTGTTGTTGAAAGGAAGAACAGAACATTGAAAGAGATGGCCACCTGTATGCTAAATTCGAAAGGTTTGCACACTAGTCTTTGGGTAGAAGCCATCAACTGTGCCACCTATCTTTAGAACAAAGTTCCTCACAAAGGACTCAAATATATGACTACTTTTGAAGCACGGATGGGTTACAATCCTGATGTGTCTCATCTTAGAGTGTTTGGATCCATAGCATGGGCAAGAATTCCAACTGAGAAAAGGAGATCCCTAGATCCACAAAGCAGAGAGTGTATTATGGTGGGTTATGCATTAAATGCAAAGGCCTATAATATTCTTGATCCTTCTATTATGACCACATTCCTTGATAGGAGTGTACAGTTTGAGGAATGGCCTCTACATGATGCTCATCCTGTTGAGCAAGAGAGATTTCCTACCACACCTCCCCTGCTTGGTGAGATCCAAGAGAGCGAATCTTCATCACATGACAATTCAGATTCAGAGTATGAGAGTGAAGATGATGAAGAGCGAATGCTAGATCCGGATGCACAAGAACCTGAATATCTAGAACCTATTTGTGAAGATGAGTGAATGGAAGATCCAGATCCACGAGAACCTGATGATATTGCACTTGATGATCCTCCTCTTCCTAGATGGGAAGCCACTACTCTTAGATTTGTCGGATATCTTGTTGGAGATCCAATTGATCCGAGGAGGACCAGATCTAATTTTCAAAATGGAAGGTTTCATCCTTCTCACTTTACTGATCCATTTCTTGCCGATAGATCCTTCTTCGGTGGAGAAGTCCACATACCATTTGGGGTGAGTGATGTACATGATTTATTATGCTACCACAATCTATCTTGAGGGGGGGGGGTTTCTTCTCACTGGGTTTTCCCTCTTTCCTCACTTTATTTATTTAGATTGTTGTATGGGGTGACCTTTGGTCTCAGTTACTAGGGCCCTACCATTTCAGTTGTTTCTGATAGTATAGCTTGCTGGGGATGTTGGAATATTCTCACCATCATTTTTATATTTTGCATGCCTGCATGCATCCAGTCATCATGCATGCATCTACCTGCAACTACATGCATCCAGTCATCAGTATGGTAGTCTCCCAGCACCTAGTCCTTATTTTTCAGCCCCTAGGATCCTGTTTCTGCTCAGTTTTAGCCCTCCTAGACACATATTCACCCTTGTTTCCATCACTGGAGTACAATTGCACCCTCTTCCACCTATTTAGGAGTTACTTCAGTTACTTCCATGATTAGTGGATCTGATCCTTGTTTTGAGGATTGATTACTAGTTTAACTGACTGAACCACTTATATACACCTCCAGAGAGACTAGATCAACTATACTGACTACTGACAGCTCCTCATGGGCCCACATTGGAGTCTCCTTCCCTATATCAGTTCCCATGAACTTAGTTAGACTCAGCTAGTCTCATTTTACTGACTATTTGACTATTGGGACTACTACCACTGGTTTGGATGATGTATCCAATTCTATCCAAGCAACACATTGAGGAGAATTCAAATGACCTTAGTGGCATTCGAATTCATTTGATTGTATTGATTTATTATTCACTTCACAGAGTGCCATCTCACAGCTGTTGTATGATACAATAGTTTTTGTCATTTATTGTATATGAGTGATTATTGAATCTCCATTTCGTCTTCTTCTTTATGCACTTCTTGAGTGAGTTTTAGTGAGGTCTACTACAGTTGAGTGATCCTAATCCTAAAATATCATAGAAGTTCCATGGTTCCAGTTTTAGTTAGATATTATGAACTATTTTTTTGTAATTTTTGTAGTGCAGTTTGTGAGAAGCTATAAGCCTAGGGCTTTAGAGATACAATAGTTTTAGTTAGATATTATGAAAAGTTATTTTGTAATTTTGGTAGGAAATTTTATGAGAATCTATAAGCCCATGGCTTTAGATATAGAATTTAGTTGGCAGAACATAAAGCTTTTATTTTGAAAAGCTTCTTCAGACTCAGTTACGACTATGAGTCAATATGCAAGACCATTAGAACAAAACCCTACCTCTTTTTCGTTGTATATACAATAGCTTATAAAAATCATGTATCTATGTGTTATACTGAATGAATACCAGGGAAAATTTTAGGGGCGAAATTTAGCCCATGGGCGAAATTATAGGGGTTACAAAAAAATGGTAGGCAAATTTTTAATATTGAATTTTTTTTAAATTTAATACATTATCCCAATATTTATTAAACCCATAACCATGAGAAATATCATAGCCAACCCTGTGAGAGAGGGAAAATGAATTTAGCCCTATTTTTTATAGTTGAAATCATGAGTTTTGCCCTGTATTTTAGGTAATGGAGGCCAAGAGAAATTGGTTCGCCCTGATTTTCCAGTAATGGAGGGAATAACAGCTAATTCGCCCCCAATTTATAGACCATAGGGAAAACATCTGTTAGTTTTCCCTCGATTTGAGGGTGTGAAGCAGTTGTTTCGGATCATAGGGTTGAATTCACCCTAAAATTCACAATTTCACATTTGTACCTTCTCTGGCCCGTTGAATTTCATTAATGGAGGATTGAAAGATGATTTTGATCTACTTATTTCATGGTAAATTACGAATTCGGCGATTTCAGCCCAAATTTGTTAGATGGAGTTTTTTTTAGTTCAAATTGGTTCAAGTTTGGGAAAAACATGGAATGATTTGATAAAATGGGAACGATTTTGTCCCTATATAACGTTGTAAGAGGCACTAGCAGCAATTCACCCAGTAAAAAACCACATGAATATTGAAGAATCATCAGATCTTTTGTTAATTTCGATTACAATTTTACAGTTGCAGAGTAGAAATCAATTTAACAGTGGTTGAGTGGAAAGTATACCACAGAGGCATATTTCTCTTTCTACCATAGAGGCAGAGTATCGAGGAGCTGCTAATGCCCCTCTGGAAGTCGAGCTTATGTCCTCAAGTACGCATTTTCTTCTCTCTCTTGGTAACTCTCCTAACAATGATTGGGTGTTGGAATCTAGAACAACAAAATGTATGACAGGTGACTTGTTTGTTTTCACCTCAGTGCATGAATACCCCCATGATTAGCCTAATCGAGAATGTAGAGTGAGAATTCCAAGCTAGCCTTGGAATTAGGCCCAGTTCAAGGTTCCTCACGGCCTGTAATATTTACAAAAGTTTCCATAGAAACAGATACAGAGGTAAGTAACTAAAAATAGGCATGTCTTTCAAGAAAATTTACTTTCAAGTATCCTTTTTTCTAATTCGTTTCATCCTTCCATCGTGGTATTCCTTCCATTTTAGTTTTTTTTATAGATTGGATAAAAACAAGAAATGCAGACTAATCGAATGCTATCTTGGTATAATATTGATATACATTATAAAATCGTGCTTCTTATGGTAAAACCAACCTAAAATCAGAGCAATGAAAAGATAACTGTAACCTGATTGATATTGAGAAAATATTAACTAACATTCCTTATTGACAATTGTTAAAAGAATAAATAACCACAAAAATTGAATGTAAGATAGCAAAAAAGATAAAGTGGAATCACAACCAGCCGATGTTGCAAAATACAAAAATTGTTTCTAGTTATAATACTAAATAACTAGGTAATAGTAGACCATGGGTATCACTATTGATAGAAGAAATGGGAAATCAAAATAATAAGAATAGTGTACTGCTTGATATATGATATCTATAGTAGATCAAGAAGTGAAAAAAAAACACAACGTAATCTTCAAAGGGAAACAACTACTAAATAACATAGTATTGACTGGGTCAAGAGAATGCCAAAAGAATAGAGACGAAACAACAAACTAAATTTATTTTCTTCATTTTCATGGTAAAAAATTTGTTTTAAACCCATTCTGTGATAGGGATGATCATCATATCATGATAGAAGGTAGAAAGTTTAGTGTCTACAACGATAAATTTACCTTCCACTTGAAGGGATAAAAGTCAAGGATACCCCTCGATGCCTGTGTAGTTTTCAGTGCTACCCTAATTAGAAAAGAATAATTGCATGCGGAGGAATATGGTATGAAACAATAACAATTATAGCTGGTGGATTCAAGGCTATGTACTTGCAACTATGTATCCAAAGATATGAAATGTTAATGTGAACAACATATAGGTTCCCATGGAATATTGTCATGTATTACAATAAGTTAGTATTTTGTCCAAGTATATTATCAAGCCATATGAAGTTTAGAAAGATAAATACAAGCTTAACGGGGTTTGATAGAAATTATACTGCTTTTATCACTTGTTAGATCCTCCTACCTAAGTGATTTTTCTAATCCAACCAATAAAAATAAAATGGCTACATGATATGTAAGGTAGTATTATACCATGGAATGTTCTCATGTACTACAATAAGGTACTATTTTCCTCGGTTAGATTATTGAACTAGATGAAGTTGTTAAAAATAAACACAAGCTAGCAGGGTTTAAGAGAAAATTCTACTACATTTCTCGCTTATTAGACTCTCCCACCTAAGGGAATTTTCTAATCTATACCAATAAAAATAAAATGGATGCATATTTTATTGAACATTAAAAATAGAACCTAAAGGGCCATTAAAGGAGAAACAGTGTGATCGCTAATATGAAAAGAGAAACAACTTCGTTCTTAGATATGAAAAGAAGGGGAATGGGGAACATAGATGCCAACAAAAATATAAACAATTAAAGAGGAAAAAAAAGTTATTTCCATCTTTATGTACTTTTATGATGTGACAGTAGGACAATAATAGATCTTTGCTGCTAAAATATAGATTCTAAGGGTTATTAAAAATAAAGGATGACTTGAGAAATATAGGATTGAAAAGGAGATGTTCAAGGGAAAAAACCAGTTTAACTAACACTTTTATTATGTTTCAAAAATTGCATTAAGATCTAATAAAATTTCAATATTTAGACTCCTATAGGTTTTTAAGGACATTCCTGATGATTATGTCTACTATATAATCAGTAAACCTTCAAACATCTGTGTGAATATGTTTTGTTGTTGTCAGGAACTTAAGCTTTATAAACATGAGATGCATAGTATTTAAATTTTCATCATAAAAAGACATTACCTATTGGGATTTTGAGAGACATTGGACCCATGAGTATTGAAAGGTTCTGCTGCATCCATTCTCATGATCTTCTTCACAACCTGCTCAATAACATTACAACAGGTGAAAGCGAGTTACTTATTGTCTGCTATAGAAATATATTTGTATAATTTTTGTCATGAAATAATTCATACATCTAACCATCAAGGAATTCTCCAATTATTTTTTATTAAAATGAAACGGATATCGTTCTCCATTTCTAGCAGCAGAAAATGGCCCCATGTCTTTCTTCAGTGGTCTTTATGTTTTTTCTATAGCCTTTGTTTGTTGATTTTCTGATATCCAAAGAGATTTTAAATATTTTCTCTGATGTGGACTTCTTGACAGTTCACAGGGTCTACCCAGTGTTGTATACCTTGGATTAATTGACTCGTCATGAGATCTTAGAGTATTCAGTTCTAAACTGCTGAATTTTGAAACAGACAAGTCTGACCTGGCTATATGTATTTCAGGCCTTGAATCTAAATTCTTGTACCCCATTCTGGATTCTACATATGGATTATGAGTTTCCAAAGATGAAAATTTTGATGTAAAGTTGCTTTTAGTACTGTTAGTTTCAACTTGACTTTCTGGAGAATTGGGAGATATCTTCCTGAATTTTGATACCGTCAACTTTACTCTTAGACTTCATTGTCTGTATTGAATTGGTTCAATGCTTCTTATTTCCTATGGCTTTAGATGTTCACTTTGATTATCTAGAATGTAGTTCAGTCCATTAGCCATCCTTACATCTTCCACTCTGTTGCTAGTGTCTTTGTGTCATCATAACCTGAACTATGTTTTTCCTCTGCATGAATTGATGGAACACCTGAGGCCATGCCATGAGTGAATGGGAATTTATGTTCCTCTCTCCTTGGTCCATCTTTGTGTACTTGCTTCCTTTGGATTCCTCTAGTAATATTTGGGAATACATCTTTTTGATATGCACTTGAAGTTGGGTATAACTGACAAAATTTCAATGGTCCTAGAGTTCTCCCCAATTGAACATTCTCTATTGCTTTGTTTTTAAATAAATCCTTCAACTTTATTTTAGGTCTCAAATTATCCATGACCTAAATATTTCTCGAAAGCAACACCTAAAAAATTTCAAAAAGAAGTTAAAAACATACAAAAATAAAGATTAGAATAACAAAAATGGCACAAGAGAAAAAAGTGTGCCTTTATCAAATATTTGAAGTGAATCATCCTTCAACCAGACTCAACCCACACTTAACACATACCAAGTAGCATTTCAAAGAGGGAAAATATAAATTTCACTGTACTCATAGGATCACAAGGTTTCTTGGTTAATCTCATAATGCCATAATGAAACTAAAGTAGGTGCCTTATTTGAATATATTGTATATGAAGTTTGAAAGAGCCTCAAACAGATCACAACTAAAAGTAAAAAGTACATGGTTGGATGGCCAAATAGAGTTCATTGATATAGTATATTCTTATTCTTACAGACCATGTGTTTAAAATCTAGGTTAAGGAGTGATCCGACAACATCCATGTGTGAGTTTCGTGAAACCTAGTGGGCATGGGAAGTTCCACTTTGAAATCCTTTTTTTCTTTGGATTGTTGGAACTACTGCATCTTATCATTGTTTAGGAAGTTTAGTACATGGAAATGGGCCAACTGTCACCTGGAAAATAGAATTATGATCCTCTGCCTTCGAATCCATAACTGTTGAATGCTTTTCCTGGAAATGATTTGATTGTTATCTTAGACATTTGGATTTGCTTGATTGATAGTTGATCTTGTGCCTTTGAAGCTAGGATTGATCTCAAAATAATGCTCTACCACCAATTTAGCCCTGAAATCTTGTTGCTATTAAAAATTCTTCCATTAGTTCTTCATCATCATTTTGTGATCAACAAATCAACGAGAAGACTTGATCCAACATGAAAATGATGCAAAATATTAACAAACATTTGAATGGGAAAAAATTTAAAAGTCTTTTCAGGAGTAGTTAAATATTTTGCATTCATTTCAAAGACATTTAGAAGAGAATCCTTATAACAAGCACTCTGTATCTTTCACAATAATTCTAAAGTGCAAACACAAACTCACTTCTTCATTTGAAAACTGTAGATACATCTGTAGGTTTTTCGATGATGCTACATGGACCTTTAGGGTGTTTCAGTGTCTTGTGTTCATTGAAGCCCATATTTTGTGTTATCCTTGACAAGTTTTAGGGCACAATTTTATGATCCAACCATGATAGGATTGACTGATAAATCATCCCCAATCATTTGTCCCACTATATGCATGTAACATATTTGCTTTATCATTTTCAAGAAAATATTGTCAACAAAGAGTAGTTATATTAATCCTCCCCTCTACATCAAGGAAAATTATTTGGAGGTTGTTTTTCCTTGATAGAATAATCAAAGCTATAGGGTCACAGACACTTCAATCCTCTTTGACATTACTACAGGCACAAGTAGTGGTGGTAGACTTGTCTACAACGATGTCCGTTCCTGGGAAATCAAGCAGAACACATTCATCAGTAGTAAAAGCATGTCTATTTAGGAAAATTTCAATATGATAACCACTATTAACCAACATAATATCATCCCTTCCAAAAACATCAAGCAATGTTTTATTAAGACTCTATTCCATGAGTAGAAAGCTTCATTCTGCAACTCTAATCCTAGATTATGGTGTCGGTAATCTACTTTGTTGCTTCCTCGTTTTAGAGGAAGAGTACCACTAATCATCTACATTAGTATAGGTGAGTTTAACATTTGAATTTGAATGACTTACAAAGTTATCTAGATATTGATCCCTGTTCTATTTTCCTTATTTATCATAGTTGTTGCAATGAGCATCCTTCCTCGTTTTAGAGGAAGAGTACCACTAATCATCTACACTAGTATAGTTGAGTTTAACATTTGAATTTGAATGACTTGCAAAGTTATCTAGATACTGATCTCTATTCTATTTTCCTTATTTATCATAGTTTTTGCAATGAGCATCCTTACCTAATGCATGAACAACTTAAGCATTGGGATATGATGCAAGCCCAAGATCTTCAGAGTAATCATTGGGTTGGCTCTCCTCCCTATTCTAATGCATATTGAACTCCCCATCAATATCAAATCTCTAAATAAAGTTGGTAGAAGATGTTGTTCTCATCAAGGGACCACCAATTCTTATCCATGAAATGTTATGGTCCATATTCCCACCCTCACTGTCACTTCCATCATAAATGTTGTGAGTGAAGCTCAGTATCCTCTAGGATGTTGGTCCTTCTTCATTAACAACAACGTCAATAACACCTTCATAAATTGATCCCCATGAAGTTTCAAGGGCCATGCAAATCCATGAAGGAATTCTCTTTGTTGCATTAAAACTCACAACATTGTTCTATCCATACCTCTCTATATGCTTCTTTTGTTGGTGGTTGAGAAAAGATACACACGCATCCAACAAAAATTCAATTCCACAGTTAGAATTGATTGCAGATAATTTTTCTGATGTGCATTTCCTCCCTTGATTAATAGCTTTTTGCATATCCGGATCAGTTACATTTTGAATTATTTTAGTTAACTAAAACCACATAATGAAGATATCAATAGATGAGATTTGATACAATACCCATGTATCAACATTATATATGATCCTAGAATAAAAAAAATGTCAATTCCAAAGCTTGCAGATACTAGTAACAATGAATATTTCTACCTGTGCAAGGGTGGCAGGCATAACAACATTTACATCTCCATTCCAATCTTGAGCAAAAAGCATGGAAAAAACACCCAGGGAAAACATAGTGCTAAAATTTGGCTACACCAGTGCTTAACCTCCATCTCTAACAAATGAGTTTTATGTGGAAATGGTATTCTATCCATGTCAATGGAAAATATTAACATACAATATTCACATTTATAATTTCAAGACATCATGCAAATGTTCAGAAATTCCTCAAAAAAACAAAATAGAAGATGAGAAGCGTTGCTTAAGGAATAATATCATTGTGGATCTCATGCAACATTCTGAGATAGGGACATATTTTTAATGGAACATTTAATAAAACATTTATAGGCATTATAACGAAAATATTTACAACAATTAAAGTACTTTAGTTTTTATGCATCATGAAAGCACCCTCAGTGCATGTACTATAGTGTTTATGATCAAGAGAACTCACATTTCAAACAAATGCAAAGCTTTAGTTCTAACTTTGAACTCATTTGATTAGATGAAAGGCAATGGAAAAAATGAGGGAAAGAAAGGAACCAATGAAAAATCCTGTCAAAAAATGGCATGCCTTAGTTGCAAAATCCCCTCCATGTGATCTTATGAGCTCCTTGAATCTCAAAAGTGGTTCAATATGAGGATTAGCATGACTTAAGATAAAGTGATTCACATTGAATGGTTTCTTGATTTGAGTCATAAGTAAGTCAGTTTGCTAAGTTCCATCAATCCAATGCCTAATCCCAATGCTTGTTTCTTCAGGAACGACCCTATTTCTGAAAAAGGGTGTGGTAAGGAATAAGTTCTCCACGTCTGTCTTTTCCATCAATTCTTGTGATAGAAACATACTAAGGAAAGCACAAGGGATTATGAACATCTTAATGGAAACATCATCTCTCATTGAACTCAAGCATGAGTGATGGAAATATGGAACATACATTGAGAAAATTCTGGGGTTACTTGTACACCATAAAAACTCTTGTTGACTCCGCACTAAACTAAAGGCTTACTAGTGCACCATAAAACTCTTTTGGACTTTGCACAAAACATCACCAGCTGAAATTTTATATCCCTCTTTCTCTTTCCACTTTGCAACGTTACCCTGCAAAAAGCAAATAATCAATATCCTAGGTGCCAATGATAAAAAAATTCACTCACTTCATAATTGGGAAATGTAGAAAGGAAAAAAGCACGAATTTGGCCACTATTGAAAGATGACCTCATTGTTATCTATAATAAATTACAAATAACAACCAATCCTAATTTCAACACAGTACTACCAGATGTGACAACAAATATCACCTTTAACATTGTTGGAGAAAGTGAAGTCATTCCAAAAATAAATAGAGTAAATGTAGTGTTTTATTTTACAGCTTTCTTTGCTTGTATACTAATCGGTTCACCATTAATACAGGTAGTGATAGTCTTGGCACAAATAAGCGAGCCAACAAAAAATTCAGTGGTGGAAAGTTGGAAACACAACCTTCTAACGTTGCACCTTGTGTATTCTCCAAACATCCATTATGATCATCTTCACATGTATCATTGTGTTCCTTTATGTGTTATCTTGCACATAGTATTAATTATGATACAAAATCTACAACTCCATCTACCATGCCATCCTCGGTAAGAAATTCCTCTGCATCTCTAATTGATTCACAAGACATATCATTAACTATTACAAATGTCAAATTAAATTGGGAGTTGACAGAATCGTCATCCTTATTGAATTTTCTTGGTTATATCTATAATGATTGAGCATCAATGTATGGCATGCTAGGCTGAGAATAATTCTGAATTGTTTGCTTGGAAGAATAACCTTCCTATTTATGAGGTTCATCCCATGCATGATTTCTTTCTCCATCATATCAACATACAAAATATTCCCAATCTTTCTAGCCTAACCACACGAATCCCTTTAGTTTATAACATAGTAGCAAGATTCGAGTACGGATTTGAATATGATTCGGATATGATATGGAAAAAATACGTAACAAAAAAATCCAGTACGACTAAAATACGGGAATATACATATTATAAATTCAAAAATACATGCAATTTTGATTTAAAAAAAATAAGATTATATATAATCATTCCAAATTTTCACACCTCATTTATTATTCATTGAAAACTTTAAAAATAAAAATTAAAACTACACATATCTATTTTTATATAAAATGACTTAAAAAAATGATAATAAAGAAATTACATAAATTTACTTTTTGATAAATATCAAATAATAAAAGATAAAATTAAAATAACAATTACATATAAAATAAAACTTAAATAAAAAAAACTACATGTAATAGTAATAAAGCAATAGTAATAAGGCACATTATTTTTTGTTCGAATGATGGTAAATTCTTACTTTCTTTGATTCACAATTATTTTTTTCTTCGAGCAATGGTAAATTGATAAGAATTTGAAAAAGTATTTTAAATTTTTTTCTTAAATATTTTTTTTATTAGTCGCCCATGCTTTGGAGTTTTATATTTTATTGTACTTCAGTAAATAAATGGTTGACTGTACCGAACCCGTATCATCTCGAATGTCCGCCCTATTTTTAATGTGGTTCGAATTTCCGTACAACAACTACCAATACGACTGTATTTTGCTACTATGGTTTATAACATTTCCATGTTGGTTTTCGTATGTAACTGTAGGAAGGAAATCATCCACAAATGAATTCATTGGATGCTCACCATTGCCACATGAAAACGGTGTTATATTCATAGTAGCTAGAATCGATTGTGAAGAACTATCCACAATTCCATTTATAGCATACTTGTTAAGAAAACTGTCACATACCCTCCCATCAAACCCAGCAAGGGAGAGAACGTGATGTCGATTCCTGGGGATTTTCATAAAAATTCAGCCCATTCATCTTATTCATACACATAAATTCAGAGGTGTGCAGATGCAAATTAAATCAATATGCACAATGGAATTAAAACTTCATCCACACACATCTTTTGTATGCATTCAACATATTAAATAAACCATCAAATTATAACATTTTAAAAGTAAATACATAGACAGAAAACACTTATCTTCGTTGTGCAATTATCCCAAACAACTAGCTATGTCGCTGCAATGTTCTGCCCAACCGTAGGCTCTTCGACGGCATATACTCAATCCGTATGAAGGCCACCCCCGAGCTGGGCATGATTCTTACAAGGAAAATGGGGCATTCAACTCATACACAGCCAATTAAGCATTTCATTTGAGCCAAGCCAGTCCATAGTTGGGTTTATCAGGCTACATCAGAACCCTGGATGCTTGCACTCAAGCTCAATCCAAAACAATGGAGACCCATAACCCATACCCCAACATACTCTTACACACAGCAACTCAAAAACTGGACATGGATACACATTTCCATTCATGGGGTTTACAAACAAGATGGCCATGGGTTTTCCCCAAATTGTGGCACACCCAAAACGAACTATGGAAAGGGAAATGCATCCACAGGGAGGAAAAACATTTTCTCCCCAACTCTCTAAGCATTTAACAGCAAGGATGGTCTCTATGGAACCCCAGTTCCATTCCCCTTCTTCCCCACTGGTATACAACACAAAAACACCCTTCTCCTAGCTGAAATTGAAGGAAAACACATACACCCATGGCTGAAAAACGCCCTGGTAGCTCCAAACTCATGAGGGAGGAAGACTAGTTGATGGGTAATGGCTTGGGGAGCAATTCATGGATCTTTTCTTGCCCAAGAAGAAAAACACGGTTTTCCATGCAGGGTGGCGTGCCCATACTCAAATTTGGACAGCCATACCTCCCATTCCCCAAGGCATTAACTACCTCAACCAACTCTTGGGAGAAATCAATGATTGGGTACAAAAGTCAACATGAGTAGTTGAGGGTTTGATGGATTCTCTCATTGACACTTGGATTGACTTGATTGGATCAAGGGTTTGAATATTTCCCTCCCAATTCCTTGTAAAATCATGCCCCCATCTCTTGTTGCATTGCATAGCTAGTTGTGAATATTTTATTAAAATGCATATTTACATGATATGCACAATTCCATTGTGAATGGCTAGCATGTAAACCATATGCATCAATAAATCGATGGTGGGGCCTTGGCCTTGAGCTCCTCACCATGATTTTATAACAATATTACATCAATTACATTTGAATGTAATGGGGTCAAGGTGGGGATGTGACATACCCCTCCCCTTGGAATAACACCGTCCTCGGTGTTCCAACACTTCCGAATAAATACCCACTTTACACATGTCCAAAATTCACAAAATGGTAGCAGGTCTGTCCTGCGTCTCATCTCTTTACTTTGAACTTTCAGGATCAAGTCCTTTGGATTCCTCAAGCTGCTCTTATTGGCTTTGATCTTCCATCTCTACATGTGGGCATTGCTCCACAGCAATCCCTCCCTTTTATTCACCTTCCAACTGGTCTACAAATCTGGAATTCCATGGATGCCATCTTTCTTGCTATCCTGGAAACTATTTGAGGAAGATTTCCAGCTAAAACAAATAGCTTTTGGTCTGCTACTATGATCACGGTGCACAACTGGCTCTCACTTTTCTCACTAGCAACACTTGGCTGATAACAACTGCAAGCAATGGCTTTCAATATCTCACATGTGAGACTCATCATGGCAATTCCTGTTAGGACAAGCATAACACAATATTAAAATTAGTCAAATATTTTCCTAATTGACTTGGAACATCCATGCTTTACTCATGAGACTTCCACATATTTCATGATTTCCCACATACACATGAACTCGTTCATGTTCATCCTTTCATAGGAAAATAACTATTTCAACATTCACAATTTATTTCAAGCAATTAAACACAATCTATTTTCAGCTATGACATGCACTCAACAATCCTTTGTTTTTAAGGTACATCAGTCAGTAAGGAAAGAGAAGAGTAAGAGTTTTCCCCCTCTTAGTTTGGTTCCAATCCGGAGCCACACCATCACTTGTGGTTCTATGCTCCTTAGCCTTTTTCAATTCAATGTGAATGCTTGAATGCTTGACGTGCAACACCAAATTACATTTGTGTAAGCTGGTAGCACAAGAAGGATAAGCAAGCTCATCAGTATTGCTGCTCTAAAATTGTAATCACATTTCATAACATCCACTATCAAGTATTGAAACACCAGGAATGCGTCCACTCCCTTAGGGTGTAGTCAATATTGACAACCTTATCATAACCCAGCATCTGAAATGTATGCATCCATTTCTGATGTGATCCATGTAGGACCTAATCATACTCAAGTAGTCTGGTATAACAATGAAATAATAAAACATGCTTTGCATATTAACTCTAGTAACCAGACATGCATATTCTTTAGTTGGGGTTATAGAATACTCATTTGTTTTACAGATGTATCTTTTCTTTATTGGCGAAGAATGGGGGCTCCCTTCTCTGAGTCAATAGTCCTTCGGGTTGCCACCCCAATCTTTTCACGTTCCTTAACCCACACATGCCTTCTTGGCATAATTTTACTGTCTCACTCACATGCTTTACCAACATGCAGTTCGGCTGAGACATTATCAATATTTACAATGGCGTTTCACCTAAAACCCATTTCCAAATCATGGGATCCTTCCCATCTAGTTTGGATTCTGTAGGCCATCACACATGGTCTTCCTGCAATGTGTCATCCTGGCACACTTATCAAATAGCCAAACAGTCAGCAACATTTAACAATAATTTCAAATATGATTGCTTCATAACCAATCAATGGCATTAATAATTAAATTCAACATGAATTTACAATTCCATCTCCTACAGAAATTGATTTGCTTAACAATGAGGCTATCCTCATATTGTTTGGCTCTCGTAAGTGGTATCACTCTGTCCATTATGGTTTCACCTTTGCTACCATACATGAACATCCACCTACAACATGTCCTCCTGACACAATTCTATATAAGCCTAACAGTCATTATCAATTATAAGCAAATTCTCAAATCTGAAATCTACAAATCTGTTTTCCTACAGTAATTAGATTTGCAACCATGAGATTATTCGCATAAACTTAAATCAGACAATTTTCAGATTTGTTTCATGCATAATTTACAACCATGAGAACCTTCTCATAACCTTTGGCTTCTGCACATGGTAGATCCTGATCTTTACTATGGACTTATCCTTATTTCCATATGCAAGACTTTTCTACCTGAAAATTGAAACTTCAGTCAGCCAAACATGTTGTGAGTATCTATGCATATAATCCTTTCATTTCCACAACAGTCACTGAAGTGATCTAAGAATTATAACACTCAATAATTCAAACACCTTCAGCTGTTAACATTTTAAATGCAATGAGATATATACATGCATTATTAATAAAATTGCAAGACACAGTCACACTATCTCTGCAATTTAAATAAACTGTAAATACTCATTACTTCACACTCCATGCAACTCTGTCCTTCCAATAGAGTGCTCTGGTATCCCATCACATGTCTACCTTCTTCATGCAGTCTTTCTCCTGCATGGCTATTATTAACATCGCTTGATGTTACCTGATCAGTTGGCCTCTTACCAAGACTACATAGTCCTTTTTCCAACATCATGATCACAGATTTGTTGCTCCATCCTTTCCTCATAAGGTTGTTGGTCATATGCAACAATCATCATCCACATCTTTAGCCATGATTCGGTTGTGTTTGGTCCTACAACCAATGTGAACACGAATAATTATTAGCAACCACAATAATTATCTTAAGTGGCTCATTGCATATGTAAAACCTCACTATTTTACCGATATGCAATAATATACATGTACAAACATTTTCACATGCACTATGTAATGTCTGTTAGTATTCCAGCTAGTACATATTCAGTTCATCTATCTATCCTCTTGCATTTTCAATCATGCTTCTATGGTCTGGTTCCTACAACATTAGTTGTCATCAACCATAGGAACTACCATTAGTGGGCTATTGCATGTGTAACTTCATTGTTTTATCATTATGCAACATCATGCTCATGCATAAGCAATTCACATGCATTATGCAATGACTCTCTAATCATGCCCACTAATTCATATGCATTATTCTCTTGCATTTCCAGCATCCCTATGCCATAATTTTCAGTATATAAAACTCACGAAATAAAAACACAATAGCAAGAGAGGAGTTAAGGAATTCTCTCTTTCCAATTCCTCATCATGACATGGAGTTCCTCCTCCACATCATAGCTGATCCTTTTCTTGGCTTTCCTACCAAGTACACAAGGATTCATTAGCTATGATCTTCTCACGAATTAGCAATTCAGTATATACATATGTGTATAACATTCATTCTTTCTATTTTCCAAACATGCAATTATTATGCTATAAACAGAAATAGTCTAAGGTGAGGAATTTCCCTCTTATCAACATTGCCTTGCTACTCCCATTGCTCTTCCACAATGCATATTATAGCCAATTACTCTTAATAAGGCTTCCACAACCTTCTATGCAATTCCTGCTTTTCATCCCAAGCATAGAGAATGCATTTCACACTTTCAACGACTGTCTCTGGGGGACGATGGGGGTCAATGGGGCTTGCCCCCTTGTGGCTGCCACTGCAGGGTGGGTTGAGGGCAACGCCCTCATTTTTTGTTTGTTTGTTTGTAAATCCTTCGATTTGGCGAGATCTGGCGCATAATTTCCATGGCATTTTTCAAATTTCGGCACCCGAAAAAATATCCCTGGAAAACAACTGAAATTCCCCATTTTGGAGCAACTCGTTCAGTTCTTCCGACTTGTTGCGGAGCAACTCACCGAGTTTCATCGGTCAACAGACTCATCTATCTTTTCTGCCGTTTCAGACCAACTCACTGAGTTCTTCCGCTGCTGCGGATCAACTCGTCGAGTTCTTCCATCGTTGCAGACCAACTCGCCGAGTTCTTCCACTGAAAGACACTTAGAAATTTTTTTGGCCCAACTCACCAAGTCCTTCTGCCGTTGTGGACCAACTTGCCATGTTCTGCCGCAATTTCGAACCAACTCGCCAAGTTCTTCTGCCATTGTGGACCAACTCGCCGAGTTCTTCCGATCAAAACTTACCTTTTCCTTCCGAAATTTTTCCATCTTTTTCGCCGAACATAAAATTTATGGGTGATCCATTGTGGAGCAACTCACCAAGTTCTTCCACCGTTTCGGCAAAAACTCGCCAAGTTTCACCGCCAACTTCGGCCCAAAACTCATAACTTTCCGCGGAAATTTTCCTTCCTTTTTCGGCAAACTTATTGATTTTCTACCACGTTGCAGGACAACTCGCCAAGTTTCACCGCCAACTTTGGCGCAAACTCGCCATTTCTAGCTGGAAACTTCGGCGCAAATTAGTGAGGTTCACCGAGACACATTGGCTCAACTCCATGAGACTCGCCGAATCAGTTAGGCAAAACACTTAGAAAATTTTTGAAATTTTGAAACTTTTCCTAACGGTCTGTGCTGGGCAGAAAGCATACTTACCTCTGCAATTGTGATAGGTAGCCCATGAAGGTCCAATGCTGCAACCAATAGCTCTGATACCATTCTGTCACATACCCTCCCATCAGACCCAGCAAGGGAGAGAACGTGATGTCGATTCCTGGGGATTTTCATAAAAATTCAGCCCATTCATCTTATTCATACACATAAATTCAGAGGTGTGTAGATGCAAATTAAATCAATATGCACAACGGAATTAAAACTTCATTCACACACATCTTTTGTATGCATTCAACATATTAAATCAGCCATCAAATTATAACATTTCAGAAGTAAATACATAGACAAAAAACACTTATCTTCATTGTGCAATTATCCCAAACAACTAGCTATGTCGCTACAATGTTCCACCCAACCGTAGTGTAGCTAGGGTTTTCACCCTAGCTTGTGCAAATGAGCACCTAAGGCGAAGGGACTCCTAAGTAGCAGTTCAATAAACAGTAATTAAAAGACAATACATTGAAATAAAAAGTATTCTAACATGTGCATGAGACATAAGAGACAAGAAATAATAAATGGTTTTCTTTGTATTAAATCTTTACCTCAAGTGTAGAGGTTGGTGAAGTTCTTGCAATGATCCAAGAGGGTTGCTCCAAACTCCAACTTTGCTCCTTTGCTTTCTCCAATGGTGGAAATGGGCCAAAAGGGGACCTCAATGGTGAAAGTAGCTCAAAACACATATTTCATTAAATTTGGAATTATACAAGGGATCTAGAATTTAGAACTTCAACAAGATTGAGTTTTCAAAAAATGAAAAAATAAAAATTACTTAATTCACTCATTTCCATCTTTATATTCACCATTTTTTTATAATATTATCAATATAAGCTATATAAAATCGAATTTATATAAAGTTGAAGCATATCTTCCGAATATTAATCTTAGATTCCTTACATTATTTTATTATTATAATTTTTTAATTTGTATTAATATTTGAGTTGATCAAGGTTTACCTCATCTCATGAACAATAGATGTTGCAAGAAATTTCTTACCTATTAAGTTATCTAATGACATTATTTGTATGTTGAAATTATTAACCATTTTATTTATAATTTGATAAAGCATATATTGTGCATGTGTTGAATTACCATATTAGTAAGAGATTGTCTCCATTTTAGAGTGACCTACAAAGTTATTTAATGATATAGCAGTCAATGTGTTTGTCACTGTAACAAATTTATGTATTGGCATAGTAACTTATTAATTCTCAATCTTGATAATGGGTGGCTAGAACATGGGGATTTTTTCTCAACTTCAAGAAACAACAAGAACTGGAAATGCCTAGGAATTGGCTGAAACCTCTAATACCATGAAAAATTATTAGTTCATATAGTCACTGTAATAGTGAACCTGTGGATGAGGACACTACCCCTAATCATATTTAGAATATTGACTAGAAAAACAATTAGTAACATATACACAAGCAACAACATGGAAAACTAGGTCATACTCTATTTTATTTTCTTCCCTTTATATGTATTGTCGAGTACGGATCTGGAATTTAGAACTTCAACAAGATTGAGTTTTCAAAAAATGAAAAACCTAAAAATTACTTAATTCACCCATTTCAATCTATATATTCACCATTTTTTTTACAATATTATCATTATAAGCTATATAAAATCAAATTTATATTAATTTGAAGCATATATTCCTATGCTTAAACTTAGATTCTTTACATTATTTTATTATTATAATTTGTAATTTGTATTAATATTTCTTTCCTATTAATTTATCTAATGGCATTATTTGTATGTTGAAAGTATTAACCATTTTATTTATAATTTGATAAAGCATATATTGTGCATGTGTTGAATTACCATATTAGTAAGAGATTGTCGCCATTTTAAAGTGACCTAGAAAGCTATTTAATGACATAACAGTCAATGTGTTTGTTACTATAACAAATTTATGTATTGGCATAATAACTTAGTAATTCTCAATCTTGATAATGGGTGGCTAGAACATGGGGGGTTTTGCTCAACTTCAAGAGACAACGAGAACTGGAAATGTCTAGGAATTAGGTGAAACCTCTAATACCATGAAGACGTATTAGCTCCTGTAGTCATTGTAATATTGTACTTGTGGATGATGACACTACCCCTAATAATCTTTAGAATATTGACTAGAAAAATAATCAATAACATATCTACGAGCAAAAACATGGAAAATTAGGTCATACTCTATTTTATTTTCTTCCCTTTATATGTATTGTCTATTGTATGCCTTAGGACATTTTTGTCAAGTATATAGCACAATAGATACTTAGGCACTTCACTTTTTCCCTTCATTTTATGGGATTATTATGAGCCCACAAGTTTCTACATGTTTTGGACATTGTTAACTATCAATTATTACTTTGGATTATGTTGATTGGTTAAGCCTAGATTCCTTTTTATAATATAAATATAATCATCTAACATTTAAAGAAATATTAATTATTCAATACTATATATTATGATATGTGGTTGGCACTATTTTAGAGCCAACAAGAGAAAATATTGTATTGGATAAAGTCTAAGTATACCAATTAAGGTAAAAAAAAATAATTAATTACAATATAAATTTTATGGTACAATTGGTTTTTTTTCAAATACATGAAGAAAGAGGGAAAACCCATTCTAGTTATTGCAAGTGTCCAGTGTTTATTTTTGAAATGTTTGAACATATTACATTGAAAAAACATTAACTAGCTACTCCCATAGTAAAGTTTTTATAGACAAAGTCTATAATATGTTGTATGTCCAGTATTTATTTTTGAAATGTTTGAACATATTACATTAAAAAACATTAATTAGCTATTCCCATAATAAAGTTTTTATAGACAGTCTATAATATGTTGCTTGTAAGTGCTTTACTGGACTCCATTAACCAAGTTTGATGGATCGAGAAGTGTGGTACATTTGAAATCAATGAATTAGAATAGAAACATTGAAGTACATTTTTGTTTCTTACAAATACAAAAGTGAAAACCCACTAAACTTATTAAAAGTGCATTTAACAATCAATTTTTTTTATAAGTACTGTGTGTCATTTAACAATCAAAATCAAATTGTTATGAATTTTTATTGGTAGTGCATTTAACAATCAAAATATTTTATAAGTATTTGTGTGTCATTTAACAATCAAAATCAAATTATTATGAACTTTTATTGGTAATTTTTAATGGAAACATTTTACACATGTCAAAAGAAAATATTTTATAAGTCTAGGCGTGTTTTTTAATGATCAAAATAAATAATTTTGTTATGAATTGGAATAGAAACAAACTAGTACAGTTTAATTTATTTTATTATAATATATATTCATGAAGTGTTTGAATGTATTATGTTGAAAAGAATACGAATTAGCTAGCCCAACATTATCGTTTTAATAGATCGTATCTAGAAGATGATGCTTTTAAATGTATTATTGAACTTGATTATCCAAGTTTGATGGAGTGAGAAGTTATGTCGATCTAGACAAAGCATTGGAATTTGTAATTTCCATGTTAGATATTGTTTGGTGTTTGAACGTATTACATTGAAAACAATGCTAATTAACTCCAATATAGTTTTAATATGCCAAATTGACTCCAGTATAGTTTTAATAGGCCAAAACTAGAAGATATTGATTTTAAGTGCATTATTGGACTTGATTATCCAAGTTATGGGAGAAGTTATGTTAATATAAACAAATCATTGAAAGTTTAATATTTCATGGTGTCATGTAATTTGCATGATGTATCGTCACATGAATACATTGCAATTTAAACAAAATTTTCATATTTGTACCAAATAATATAAAACTCCCCAAATAAATTTGAAGAAAATATTCAATATACAAGAAAAATTGAAAAATGTTTCTTCATGTATTAATTGGTCCTCCAAAGAACAAAATTACATCCATGAATCATCTCCACCTAATCTCATGTTATTCGTTCAAGTAGGTCAAGGACAGCATGTACACCATGTTTATTTATCTTGGGCTTCTTGCAATGTTCTTTCTTAGCCATCCATGCCCAAACTATGGTATCAATTGGAATAGATCCAAGCTCTATGTCATCAGGATTTGGTACCCAATATTCCTCTAATACTTTTCCATAGTATTTCCCTGAACCGGGCTTCCACCAATCAACTTTAACATGAAGAGTATCACTTTCATCATCTTGAAATATATTTGAGGTGGCTTTTTCCATCCAAATCATCTCCCCTTCTTCCTCGTTTCTTGATCTAACTAGCAACATCTTTCCTTTCTCAACATCATTAATAGGGTTGAATGTTGTCTTTGGCTTATTGCACTTGGGTCCAACATACACGGGTTCACCTGTCATAGTATCAAAATCCCCATCCATAATATTTGATATTGCATGAAGCGCATTACGACCAACATCTGGAGTTTGCCTTGTCTTGGGCCAGAAATCCTCAGAAGATGAATCATGATCATTGTAATCTTCATATAAAGTATCAAGAACTCTTTCCCAATACTCTACCTTATTTTTCCATTCTGGTGTAACAATTGGAAATTCCTCACCACCCATTGTGTCTTTCCACATTTTTATGTATGATGTTATTCCTTCTTTTAGTTCTTTTAAATAGATTTCATTCTCTTTGGGATGTAAGAAAGATGGCTTCCCTATGGGCAGTTTAGATCGACCTTCATCGTCTGTATTCCATAACTCAACTGGTTCTGACCACTCAACATCTCTTATGGATTCTTTATACCTTAATACTGGAACATCATTGAGTACAAGAAATTGGAAGTACTGAACATTAAGATGTCCAACTAGTGCATTTTTTCCTTCCTTGATGTATCCATTAAGGAAGCTTTTGAAGTCATACACCTTATCAATCAGTTTAGGTGGAAACACTCTTTTTTCTTCAATTTTGCGATATGTATCCATCATCTCAGGTAGAGAATATATATCTTTACTTTTCAAGCTGGAAGACATTCTCCCATAGGTCCCGTCTATGTCTTCATGGGTGTGTCCCACGAGCAAGAACCCAACCTCAATAGTGATGAAGACACCAAGTGCAGTGAGAAGTGATAGAAACATGAAAAGAGAACGGTTTTTATTATCACTTGCTGCATTACCCAATTGTAACAATAAATGTGGAGGAAGAGGTTTAAAATCGATATCTTGATTTTCTAATCTTCCATGAGATAAAAATTCATCCTTGTACACTCTACATTTTGAGTAAATAGAGGTGTCAAGTAATGCATTTGAAAGTGGGTTTCTTGAACTTCCACTCTCATAAAGAAGATCACCATACACATCAACATGTGGGTCTTCAAGGTCCCTAAAGCACTTAACAAGTGATGTAATGGTAAATTGTGATCCCATATGTACAAATGGTAGGGAGAAATGACCAAAATCTCCTGTCTTATGCCCATGTGTTAGCATACCTGTCAATGACAAACCCATGTTTATTCCTACAATAGATTTTGATTTGACGCGTAGCCTTGGAATTGAAGTCTTTGTTTTATCCATTTTATCATGGATAATACTCAAATACTCCTTTGGAAACCTCTCTGACATGATTCTGTGGGCATAGTAGCAATGTATTCCGCACATAACGATCTCGTTATGTTTGTTCAATCTAGCGCGTGTCGTTTATTCCAAATCTTTTGTAGTTGCTGACTTCATTTGTGCTTTCAACACAATACATTCACCACATTTACTGAAGTTGGTGTTCTTTGAGAATGCCACGTCTCGAAAATGAGTGTTCCAAATCTTGCTCATTGTTGGTTGTGATATTAATGGACAATTGAGCTTTTCCAAACCCACATTGATCTCTTTTAACAAAGAGCTTTGTGTGTAAGTCGAAGGTAACAATCTTAGAGGAGAAGAAGTTCCATCTGCTTCGACTTGACGTGTTTGGTGTAATGCCCATATTTTGATTCGGCATATTTATTAGTTAGACACACCATACTTTACTTCTTATATATTTTGTCGAACTCAGCTCGACTGAGTAAACTATATTGGACCTCATTATATGATGTTACTCTGTCTTATGATTTCACCATGATTATGATGTTACTATGTTATGCAGTTATGATGTCATGATTATCATATGATTTCCTTATTTTACGATTTCAGTATATGTTTATATGTTTTCCTTAATGAAATGTGAAATATATGATTCGGTACGTGGATACCATCTTCTTATATGAATTGCTGAAATGTTATATGTCATATGCATCTATGATGAGCTAAAAGGTTACATGAAATAAAATGATAACATGGATCAATTGGCGATCAATGGAAAATGCTTTCTATAAATTGTATTTTTGCAAAACACTAACCTACAGGACACAGGGGCTATGGGATAGCCAGTTACTTGATCTGATATATATTGAAAAAGAAAAACATGTTCATACAGCAAACCTTAGCAGCCAAAATGAGGATACGATAACACAAACTGATAATCCCGATAGCAGCAAGTATGAGTTGATAAGGGCGTAGGCCTAGTATGTTGAGAGGGATGGATGTGTTTCCCACCCTATGTTTCCTTGAGACCCGAGGTCGTGGGAGGGCCGTGCTGAGACACGCTCCCCATGTTGTTGTGATGACGATTGTCGGATGCCTGCTAGGGGAGGATAGGTCCGCTGTCAGCCGACGCTATCGCTCTCAAGTTCTATGTGGTCAGATCGGTGAGTCCGACATCCACTGTTGTACTAGCAGAGGAAGGATAGGGAGGATGCTGGATGTAGGTTATGAAGGGAGGATGTGTTAGTTAGCACTGTTGGGGGTTTAGTATTCCTTGATTCCGAGTTAGTGGAAGTAGGCACCGTTCCTGTACTTGATTGATTAAACTAATGTAAACATAAAGACAATGATGTTAAATCGTAAAGGGTTAACTGTTAAATAACCGAGGATGTTAAAGTAATTATACTATAGATTATGCTTGCTCTTCTGCATGGGGGTAGATACTATTGTTAGTTAGCAAGTATGCATAGGCGGAATGGGGTTTGTTTATAGTACATGTCCGACATGTGCATACACCGGCCATGCATGCACACCTTGTACGTGTACAATATTACTGGTGTATAACATACTTGTCATGCTTGAATAGTAGTATGAATGTCATAGATAACTCAGTTAAGGATACATCAATCAACTTAGGTAATGAATGGTTAGGTTGTCAATGTGTAAATAAGTGAATTAGTAATTATATGAAAACATTGTAATAATAAACTAAGACAAGTGTCGTCAGTTAACATTGTCATAGAAGGACTGTTGTGAATAGGGTAATGATAGTGTCTAATGAATTAGTAAAATTGTTTAAGCCCTCACAAGTGCTTTGTTTATAAGAACAAGGATGCTATGTTGATGATAGGGTACTCATGTGATAAACAAATAATTAAGAATACTATGATTGATTCACCTTTTATTATTGTCAAAGGGTGATTTAATTATTATTATTAATTAATAAATGATATTCCAGCAACATGTATATCCCTATCGTAACAAATGCAATATAAGTAAGATTTAAAATATTGATTTATAAATTAGTATTGTGTGATTAACTCCATTTCAAAAGTTAGCCATAATAAGATAATAATTTTTGGAATAAACGCGATGTGATGGAAAATGGATATTTAATTATTCAATGTTAATCTTGGAATTTAAACCTCAAGCTAAGTAGTCTCGACGGATAAGGTGGATCATTAAGACACATCATGTCCAAGTTGACGAGGGGCAACTAATTATATAATATTTTATTTATTTACATTAATAACATTAAAATATCAAGGATGGCGGATAGACTTGTATTTAATGAAACTATCCCGAATGGATAACCTTGGGGTGATAATCCCCACCATAATAAATATTTACGACCGTCAATCCAAAACCAACTAATTTTTCCATGAGAGTAATTAATTATACATTTTTATAATGAGACGTGGATGAATGAACTAGGGAAAGGAGTAAAGGTTTGAGGGGCTCGAGAGGGGGAGTTTGGGGCGGTGGAGTAAGCCCAAGGTCTTCTCGAGGATGGACAGGTATATAGAGGGGGAGAAGGTTGAAGGTGGGGGAGGTTTTTTGATGGGGGAAGAAAAGAAGTTTGGAGAATAGAAGTTGGGAGAACAGAAAGTTTGGCGAACAGAAAGATTTTGAGAACAGAAGGAAAGACTGCTCTCGGGATTATCAGATTGTGGGCTCGGGGGCTTGGAAATCCTTTGATTTCCAAGGGCCAGCAAGATTATAGCTGGTCGGTAGGGTGGACACTTCAGTTTGGCTGTCTAAGGGGTTATAAAACCTGCTACAACTTACGGTTAGCATCAGCATCAGGTAATTTCCGTTATTTACTATTATGCTTAAACTTACTGTAAACATGCATCACTTGCTATTTACTGATTTACTGCTATATACTGGTTTACTGCTATTTACTGATTTACTGAGTTGTGAAACCTATGCTTATGCTGTTGAAAAGAAAATATTAGTATGTTAGTCTATTTTAAATTACGAATGCAAGGTGATAAAAGAAAACACGACAGTATACTAAATATTATTTAGGCACATAGTAATTCTTAGAAATTTACTTCCATAAACTGGTAAAGTTAAAACGTAGAGAATTAAACCATAAATTTTACACAGTGCTCTGCTGTAAAAACCAGAGCACTATAGATGGTATCAGAGCGCCAGGCTCGGAAACTCAGACCTTTAGGGCCTACTCAAAAAAAAAAAAAAAACTAGTCTAAGAGATTGGATCTACACTAGAAAATTCAATTAGTTACCTAGATTCGAGCTCTTGCCGAACTTAGCAAAAACAGAAAAAAATTTACGTGCAAGACACACACGGAGAGTTACACAAGATCCTTCTTCCCAATAGTTGTAAGCACCAGGAAACTAACTACCTGCACGCATAGAAAACCAAGATATAATTAGTTTTTTTTTATAATGCATATAAACAAAAAGAGTTCTAACACAATATATATATTTATATCTAGTTTTTGCAACAAAGAAAAAGAAAATTACTTTCGCATACACCATTTTGTATTATTTTTTTTATATATATGCATGAATATATATAAAAATATATATTATACAAAAATTGCACCCAGAATTCTTCGCTCTTGAAATCTTTTAGAAATTGACTCTTCGTGCCCCCCACTTTGCCCTCTCTCCCAACAGCTATGGGGAAGACATCTCTGTATTTTTGCATAGGTAGACATCTATGTGCGTTTGCATTTAACTGTTCTTAATCTTTCACAAGATCGTCCACTTTGCCAAAGTGATTTTACCAAGGCTGTGAAAACCTCTTGCCTCTCTCTATGTGGTCAAAATAATATCAGAAAACATTTAAATAATTCTTCACATGGAAAACAAATTAACTCTAGGACATGGCCTAGCTTTCTGTAAAAAAAAAAAAAAAACATTTCACATACTTTATTTTCATCCCTACTTAATCAATCTATTCAAATTTCAAAGATTATATTCATCATAGGTTAGGTCACTACACATTTATCACTGTGATTTATTGCTATTGAGGATAAACAACATAAAATAAGAAATCGTTTCACTCAGAAATTGCACATTTTATAGTTTTGGAAACAGAATATTGTCTTAATGAGTTAGCGACAAGGTAAATGGTGTTACCAAATATCTACTGCTTCGATTATGCCTTCCAAGTTGAAGACAGAAAAATAAGTTGCTGATCTTCAATTACCTGTCAGTATCGGAACTGTGGATTTGTATAATATGTAAACATCATGGCCTCTGAGGACAAATGAATCCTTTATAGGAGAAACTTTCAAACTAGAAAAGAAAAAAATAATAATAATGGGAACAGGGATGGGATGAGAAATGGGGGATGGAGGGTTTCAGGATAAAAGCCCCCCACTGTGCATGTTATGCAGATAAGAGATAATTAAGTGAATCCAAATTCATCCAACACTCGAAAGTAATCCACCATGCGTAATGTATCAGTGTTATAAATCAAATTACATTCACACCATAATGTTGATTTGTTTGTTTATCATTTTCATTTGCATTTTTTTTTTTATATTAATTTATGACTTCTTTTCATTTTTCGTATACCACCATGAGCAAAGAAACACCCAGAAAAAGGTGTTTCCAAGCTGTCCATTCCTTCACAATTTCCTTGAGAAACAGTACCCCGCCATACCATTTCTGGGCATCGACTGAAAAATTTACTGTTAAAATTTTTTTAGAGGAGTACCAGGAGAATAGGCTTACAGTTCCAATACGGTAACGGAAATCAACATGAAACCAATCCTATTCCATGTCTATAAATCTATTTAGGACACTGCCTTTTCAACAACTCTTCTGTTTACTAGAATGAATAAAAGCACTCATATGAATAAGGATGGAGCCCGCGTGAAGCTACAGTTCTTGTACCACTTCATTATGAATAAGACAAAGGAACCTCAAATCCTAGTATAACATATGCAATAGTATTTACACTGAATTGATAAAACAACTATTTTTCCATAAATCAGTAACAAGTTAAGAACATTTGATATTCTTACCCGGATGCTATCTTGAAAATTACTCTCCGTGCATCTCTTTCTTGATCAACATATCGATGAAGTCGTCGCTGATATTCTGCAAAAATCTTGCATATTTCTTCACACCGCTGGTCATAAGCTTCAAACCTTGGATTTGAAATCTTAACAAGCGACCAGCGGCCTAGTGCCAGGTCGAATGGGAATCCACGCACGCCAGCCAGGATCACTAGCACATCTTCCTTTGTCGATTCTGGTGCTTTTCTGAGGGCTCCTTGTACTAGAATACTCGTTCCAGTCGGTGTAAGCTGGCTGAGAGAGGCAACCGAAGAGTCCACTGTAACCTGATAAATTCCACCGGATAGCGTTTCTGCATCTGCAACCTTTGGCCGCTGATAAATTACAATCCTTCTAGCACAGAGTTCACCAGGGAGCTTCACCTTCCTTTCGTTGCTTGAGGGAGTGGCGAATAAGGAAGAACTGGGAGAAAATATTGCTTCTGAAAGTTCTCTCTTCACAAGCTGCAACGCCAGGCCTCTTGTGAACGCCACAATCGCCCCCTTGGTAGTGCAGTAATCCGATAATGTTGGCTGTTGTGTTAATAATACAACTCCCTTCCCCCATGTGCTATTCATCTCCGAATGCATCTTCCACATTTTAACTGCTGGTCGAGACATCAAGCTTGCAAACGAGTTCGAAGATGGGAGTTGCAGAGCTAAAACTCCAGGATAGAGGGTGAAAATGGCCGCGCCTTGGGGATTGACTCTATTTAGGGTTTCCCCCACTTTCCGAGGGCGGTGGGTTGCTTGGAGAGACCGCGTGTCCTTCATGCACACTCGCTCTTGCATGGCGGTGAACTGACATGAAGAGCCGCGTGGCCATACCTTTTGCTTAGCCGAGAGTCGAGTGAAAAGGGCTAAGCGGTCGAGTAAATTTTCCTTATTTATTTTTATTTATTTTATTTAAATTTAGTTTTAATGTTATAACCTAAGTTTTGACAAATTTCGTATATATATTTATAAAGTGTTAGTATCATTTTATTTAAAAATTAATTAAATTTTGTATACGTTTATATAATGTTAGCGTTGCTTTATTTAAATTTAATTTCGTATATATATTTATATAGTGTTAGTATCATTTATTTAAAAATTAATTAAATTTTGTATACGTTTATATAGTGTTAGCGTTGCTTTATTTAAATTTAATTTCGTATATATATTTGTATAGGGTTAGCACCATTTTATTTAATTTAATTAAATTTGGTATACATTTATATAGTGTATAACCTAAGTTTTGTTAAGAATTAAAATTTAATATTAAAAATTTTGCCGAGATTTCAACTCCTAGTCGAAGGGATGAAAGAGACCCGAAAAGTCAAAAACAAGACACCATTAAGACCAGCACGACGAGCTGAACACCATGACAAGATTGTTTAATAAAAACGACTATAGATTTTACTGCGCTAATCCTGACAATCTGTTATCTCATGGTGCAAGTTATTTCTTATGCATAAGTATAAGTGTATGAATACCTACATTTTAGTTCCGCGTGTATTTGATTGAACAACTAAGGACATGATTTTATTTTCAATAAACTCAGGAACTATCATGGTAACAACACGCAGAGGTCGAGGTCGGGGTCAAGGTCGACCACCGTCACCACCACCTCCGCCACCGCCAACACCACCACCACCAACCTCAACACCAGAAATGCAGATCATAATGAGGTCATTGGAGGCTATTATGACCACGATGAACAGGCAGTCGGAAAGGGCCGCCGAGGTGGAAACCACTCAAGTGAGTCGAGAGAACTCTGAAAGGGCACATGGCCCAAGACTGGAACCGCTTCAGGACATATCGAGGGAGTTACAAAAGATAAAAATTCCAGAGTTTTCAGGAGGACGACCCGGTAAGCATGCCGAAGCATGGCTGGAAGGCATGAAGAGATGCTTCGCATTGAATGAGTACACATCTAGTTCCAAGGCTAGGATGGCCGTCTTTCAGCTTAAAGGTGATGCTTTGAATTGGTGGTCAGATCTCGAGAAGCAGTTGCACCTTACTCCTCTTACAACTTCTTGGGAACTATTCGAGGAGAGGTTCCACATGAAGTATTTGCCAAATTATTACAAGGAAGAACAGGCAGGTGCACTCCATGCCTTAGTACAGGGAGACAAGATAGTGGAGGAGTATGAATCTCGATTTATGGAACTGGTGAAATATGTTCCTTACCTAGATGCAGATGATTGTCAGGTTGAGCGTTTTGTGTATGGACTTAACTACAAGATTAGAGCTGCTGTGCGGATGTGGAAGCCAACTTCAGTTGCCATGGCAGTTGAGTATGCTCGTTATGCAACTGATATGTCAGATGGAAAAGGGGGCAGTAAGTTGACAGGAACCAATCAGTATGTTTCAGGGAAGGCATCACGTCCTTACTTCAGGGGAGGACAATCTAGACCTCCTCCTTATGGTAACCGGTTCACACCGAGGGGTAATACTTCAGTTAACTCAATCTCGCAGGCATCGTCCGCAACCCACCAAAGCCAGGGACGTACACAGGGAAGTTCCTATAGAGGAGCAAGGGGTTTTAGAGGAACCAGGGGAAGGAACTCATCTCAGAGGATTCCTTCGAGCAACAGGCAAGCCCCTCCCAATCTCTCTTGTTGGGGATGCGGAGGTCCTCATTTCCAGCGAGACTGTCCCAAGGGTCAGTCAAGCAGCAGGCACAGGGAAGGAAAGGCACCCATTGATAGTTCGGGTAACAGTCATCGGATTCATGCAGCGGTGCATAACCACTAGGCAGAACATCAGTCTACCGTAGTAGAATCCACTGGTAATGTGAACAATGTCAAACTTAAAATTTTGTTTGATCCAGGAGCAACTGATAGTTTTATTTCACCATTTGCATTAGATAAATGTGGGTTGGCAGCCTACGAGCACGATGATTTCAAACTGGTCGAAATGGCTTCAGGAACTAAGCAACCAGTAGGTCTTAAAGTGAGAGGTTGTGGGGTTGACTTAGGAGTTTGCACCACTAAGTTGGATGCTTATGTCACCAATTTGGGGACTTATGACCTCATTATTGGCATGGATTGGTTAGAAGGCCATAGAGCTTTCTTGGACTGCTATGCGAAGATGGTGTTGTGCCTCGATGACGAGGGAAGGACAATTCAAATCCAAGGCTTGAAGATGAAGGTATCCCTCCGTTTCATCTCTATGGTGAAAGCTAAGCGGTGCCTAAGACAAGGATGCCAGTTGTTCGTAGTGGAGGCCGTGAGCGATAGTAAAGGACCTTCCTTGAACTCTTACCCAGTACTTTCTGAGTTCAAGGATGTCTTTCCGAAGGAATTACCAGGACTACCTCCAGAAAGAGAGCTCGATTTCACAATCGAACTAAAACCTGGTGTAGAACCTATCTCAAAAACTCCTTATAGAATGACAACTCCAGAGCTCCGTGAGTTACAGATCCAGTTAAAAGAATTGCTAGATTTGGGACTGATTAGACCTAGTATCTCACCGTGGGGAGCACCAGTGATCTTCGTTAAGAAGAAGGATGGATCTCTGCGACTGTGCATAGATTACAGAGATTTGAACAAGGCCACCGTGAAGAACAGGTATCCCATACCAAGAATTGATGACCTCTTTGATCAAATGAAAGGTGCGTCAGTCTTCTCAAAGATTGATTTGCGATCAGGATATCACCAGTTGAGGATCAAGGAAGGCGACATTCCTAAGACTGCCTTTCGAACTCGATTTGGGCATTACGAGTTTGTAGTGGTACCATTTGGTTTGACCAATGCTCCAGCTGTATTCATGAGCCTCATGAATGGTGTCTTCCGAAAATACTTGGACCACTTTGTTCAGGTCTTCTTAGATGATATTCTTATCTATTCTAAGAATGAGAAGGAGCATGAGGAACACTTGCGGTTAGTCTTGACATGCTTAAGGGAACATAAACTTTATGGTAAATTGTCAAAGTGTTCCTTCTTCCAAAAAGAGATTCACTACTTGGGGCACATCATCTCAGGTGAAGGGATCTCTGTAGACCCAGAAAAGGTAAAGGCCATTGAAGATTGGCCAATTCCAAGGAATGCTCATGAGGTGCGCAGCTTCATGGGGTTAGCAGGCTATTACCGGAGGTTTGTGGAAGGATTTTCTAAAACTGCAAAACCTATTACCACCTTGCAACGCAAGGGAATCCGGTATGAATGGACCGATGAATGCGATGCCGCTTTTACAGAGTTAAAAAGATTGTTGACAAGTGCACCGATCTTGCGGGTACCAGACATGGATAAAGATTTCATGGTATGCACCGATGCCTCGAAGCAAGGATTAGGAGCGGTGTTGATGCAGGAGGGTGGGGTAATAGCTTATGCATCTCGAAAGTTGAAACCTCATGAGGAGCAGTATGCCACGCATGATCTAGAATTGGCAGCAGTAATGTTGGCACTAAAATTATGGAGGCACTACCTAGTTGGTAGAAGCTTCACCCTTAAAACAGACCATCAGAGCTTGCAATACATCTTTACCCAAAGGGATTTGAATGCTAGGCAAAGGCGATGGAGTGAGTTCATGAGTGAGTATGACTTTGGTATCTCTTACATCAAAGGAAAGGAGAATGTGGTGGCAGACGCTCTAAGCCGAAGGCCGAGACTTTTCTCCTTAATTCCCTTGAAGGTTGACTTGAGGGAAAGGGTACTAGGACAACTATTGGGCGATAGTTGGTATCTAAAAGTAACCTCAGCTATTCAGAATGGAAAGAAACAGGAATTGAAGTATGATGGGTACCATCTTGAGGAAGATGGGTTGTTGCGGTATCAGGGAAGGATGTATGTTCCTAAGGAAGGTGATATCAGGAAGACAATCCTTAGAGAGGCCCATAGATCACATTACTGTGCACACCCAGGAGTGAAGAAGATGTATGCTGACATGAAGCAACTCTTCTTTTGGCCAGGTATGAAGATGGATGTAGCGGATTTTGTTTCGAAGTGCCTTGAGTGTCAACAAGTGAAGGCAGATCACCATCACCCGGCCGGTCTCCTACAACCGCATGATATTCCTATGACTAAATGGGAAGTCATTTCCATGGACTTCGTTGTAGGATTACCACTCACATCTCTGAGACATAATGTTATTTTGGTGGTAGTTGACAAACTGACCAAAAGTGCTCACTTCATTCCAGTCAGAGACACCTATGATGTGACAGATGTGGCAAGGGTATTCATAAATGAGATTGTACGTCTTCATGGAGTTCCTAAAAAGATAATCTCTGACAGAGACCCTAAGTTCACCTCCAGATTTTGGACAAGCATGCAGTCAGCGTTAGGGACACAGTTGAACTTAAGCTCAGCTTATCACCCCGAGACAGATGGACAGACTGAGAGGGTGAATCAAGTGATGGAGGACATGCTTAGGATGTATGTTATGGATCAGCAGACACAGTGGGAGAAATATCTTCCTTTAGTGGAGTTTGCATACAACAATAGTCATCACAGCTCCATTGGTATGCCGCCATATCAGGCATTGTATGGGAGACCGTGCAGGACACCACTCAGTTGGGACATGTTAGAGGATCGAGTTTTAATTGGGCCTGAATTGATTCAGGAAATGGAGGAGCAAGTGATACAGATTAGGCAGCGGCTGAAGGAAGCACAGGATAGGCAAAAGAGTTACGCTGATGCACACAGATCAGATAGAGCTTATGGAGTAGGGGATCGTGTATTTATTCGCATCAGACCAAATAAAAGTACCATTCGGTTTGGGAAGGGTACCAAGTTGTCACCTCGCTTTATAGGTCCATTTGAGATTCTTGAGAAAATCGGACCAGTTGCTTATCGTCTCGCGCTGCCACCCCCACTTGCATAAAACTCATAATGTATTTCATGTTTCTGTATTACGACATTACATAGCTGATGAGACTCACAAAATTCATTGGAAGGAATTGCAGGTCTCGGACGAGGGAACCTTCAGGGTCGAACCATTACGTATACTTGATCGTAGGGTTCGACAGCTCCGTAGTCGCCATGTGGACCAAGTTAAGGTCCAAGGGGACAAGTATAGCCCAGGGTCTGCTACCTGGGAGGATGCAGAGACCATGCGTCGAGATTTTCCCTCACTATTTTGACCATAACTTCGGGACGAAGTTTCCCGAAGGGTGGGTGTATGTAATGCCCATATTTTGATTCGGCATATTTATTAGTTAGACACACCATACTTTACTTCTTATATATTTTGTCGAACTCAGCTCGACTGAGTAAACTATATTGGACCTCATTATATGATGTTACTCTGTCTTATGATTTCACCATGATTATGATGTTACTATGTTATGCAGTTATGATGTCATGATTATCATATGATTTCCTTATTTTACGATTTCAGTATATGTTTATATGTTTTCCTTAATGAAATGTGAAATATATGATTCAGTACGTGGATACCATCTTCTTATATGAATTGCTGAAATGTTATATGTCATATGCATCTATGATGAGCTAAAAGGTTACATGAAATAAAATGATAACATGGATCAATTGGCGATCAATGGAAAATGCTTTCTATAAATTGTATTTTTGCAAAACACTAACCTACAGGACACAGGGGCTATGGGATAGCCAGTTACTTGATCTGATATATATTGAAAAAGAAAAACATGTTCATACAGCAAACCTTAGCAGCCAAAATGAGGATACGATAACACAAACTGATAATCCCGATAGCAGCAAGTATGAGTTGATAAGGGCGTAGGCCCAGTATGTTGAGAGGGATGGATGTGTTTCCCACCCTATGTTTCCTTGAGACCCGAGGTCGTGGGAGGGCCGTGCTGAGACACGCTCCCCATGTTGTTGTGATGACGATTGTCGGATGCCTGCTAGGGGAGGATAGGTCCGCTGTTAGCCGACGCTATCGCTCTCAAGTTCTATGTGGTCAGATCGGTGAGTCCGACATCCACTGTTGTACTAGCAGAGGAAGGATAGGGAGGATGCTGGACGTAGGTTATGAAGGGAGGATGTGTTAGTTAGCACTGTTGGGGGTTTAGTATTCCTTGATTCCGAGTTAGTGGAAGTAGGCACCGTTCCTGTACTTGATTGATTAAACTAATGTAAACATAAAGACAATGATGTTAAATCGTAAAGGGTTAACTGTTAAATAACCGAGGATGTTAAAGTAATTATACTATAGATTATGCTTGCTCTTCTGCATGGGGGTAGATACTATTGTTAGTTAGCAAGTATGCATAGGCGGAATGGGGTTTGTTTATAGTACATGTCCGACATGTGCATACACCGGCCATGCATGCACACCTTGTACATGTACAATATTACTGGTGTATAACATACTTGTCATGCTTGAATAGTAGTATGAATGTCATAGATAACTCAGTTAAGGATACATCAATCAACTTAGGTAATGAATGGTTAGGTTGTCAATGTGTAAATAAGTGAATTAGTAATTATATGAAAACATTGTAATAATAAACTAAGACAAGTGTCGTCAGTTAACATTGTCATAGAAGGACTGTTGTGAATAGGGTAATGATAGTGTCTAATGAATTAGTAAAATTGTTTAAGCCCTCACAAGTGCTTTGTTTATAAGAACAAGGATGCTATGTTGATGATAGGGTACTCATGTGATAAACAAATAATTAAGAATACTATGATTGATTCACCTTTTATTATTGTCAAAGGGTGATTTAATTATTATTATTAATTACTAAATGATATTCCAGCAACATTTATATCCCTATCGTAACAAATGCAATATAAGTAAGATTTAAAATATTGATTTATAAATTAGTATTGTGTGATTAACTCCATTTCAAAAGTTAGCCATAATAAGATAATCATTTTTGGAATAAACGCGATGTGATGGAAAATGGATATTTAATTATTCAATGTTAATCTTGGAATTTAAACCTCAAGCTAAGTAGTCTCGACGGATAAGGTGGATCATTAAGACACATCATGTCCAAGTTGACGAGGGGCAACTAATTATATAATATTTTATTTATTTACATTAATAACATTAAAATATCAAGGATGGCGGATAGACTTGTATTTAATGAAACTGTCCCGAATGGATAACCTTGGGGTGATAATCCCCACCGTAATAAATATTTACGACCGTCAATCCAAAACCAACTAATTTTTCCATGAGAGTAATTAATTATACATTTTTATAATGAGACGTGGATGAATGAACTAGGGAAAGGAGTAAAGGTTTGAGGGGCTCGAGAGGGGGAGTTTGGGGCGGTGGAGTAAGCCCAAGGTCTTCTCGAGGATGGACAGGTATATAGAGGGGGAGAAGGTTGAAGGTGGGGGAGGTTTTTTGATGGGGGAAGAAAAGAAGTTTGGAGAATAGAAGTTGGGAGAACAGAAAGTTTGGCGAACAGAAAGATTTTGAGAACAGAAGGAAAGACTGCTCTCGGGATTATCAGATTGTGGGCTCGGGGGCTTGGAAATCCTTTGATTTCCAAGGGCCAGCAAGATTATAGCTGGTCGGTAGGGTGGACACTTCAGTTTGGCTGTCTAAGGGGTTATAAAACCTGCTACAACTTACGGTTAGCATCAGCATCAGGTAATTTCCGTTATTTACTATTATGCTTAAACTTACTGTAAACATGCATCACTTGCTATTTACTGATTTACTGCTATATACTGGTTTACTGCTATTTACTGATTTACTGAGTTGTGAAACCTATGCTTATGCTGTTGAAAAGAAAATATTAGTATGTTAGTCTATTTTAAATTACGAATGCAAGGTGATAAAAGAAAACACGACAGTATACTAAATATTATTTAGGCACATAGTAATTCTTAGAAATTTACTTCCATAAACTGGTAAAGTTAAAACGTAGAGAATTAAACCATAAATTTTACACAGTGCTCTGCTGTAAAAACCAGAGCACTATATTTGGTTTGGTGAAAAATCTGAATTGTCCATTACAATTTTATGCAGTATTTCTATGGCCGCCACAGTTTGTGCACGTGCTTTACATGTATTGGTGTTACCATGAATGGATTCCATATGTCCTTGTTCAAAATTATGTTGGTAGCTATAGAAGGTGCTTTGAGGAATCTTATGTATCTTGTACCATGCTTTCTTACAAATAACATTACCATCAAATCTCATGTCCTTTACTTTTCTAATAATAGGAGGTAGGCCATGGCCATGGCTCATTGACATGATAGTGTTTGAAACAAGTGAATTCAATACAAATTCCCTGATACCATTTTTGTCTTTGCATTCCATATCCCTTCTAGCATTTGCAATGGCATTCCTATCCACATGTTGAAAACAATCTTGTTTACAACATTCATCTGCAGCCAAAAGTCAGACTTCTTTCTCTTTATCTATCTTGGTTTGACGTTTTGCAACTTTTTCTCTTGTCATAGCTCGTTTAATCTTTTTATATGGCCTCGATGCATTAAGAACATTGACATCTTGATCTTTTTGATTATAAAGATCCCAACCCATTGGTATAAAGGACTTGTATCCTTTATAACATCCCATATCAGCATTTCCATGGGTGGCTCTTTGTACTTTGTCTTGACCCTTAACATCTCACCTATGTTGTCCACCAATTTATGTATTGGCCATCTAACCAATCCATGTATAGACTTATCCCCAATCTTGCATCTTTCACAATACCCATGTATCTCTTCCACAAAAACACCAAAGTTATCTTCACCTAGTGTTTCACCCACAACCATGTCATCCTCATGGACATTAACTATCATTCCTTTGGCAATGCACATAATTGTTCATATGCATCCATGTGTAAGAGAAACCCTTGTACATGTGAATGCAGCCCTATCTTGTGGAATATTTATGGGTTGATCTTCACAATGAGGTTTCAAATCTATTTCTGGCCAAATCTCATAAGATTCTATTGCACCCCCTAGTGTTTCCTCAAATCCAGTTGGATGTGGTAAAGGAGCATCATTTTTTAACACCTTCTCAATTCTAACCACTATGCATCCTTTCTTTACAATCTTTCCATGAACCTTATTCCCAAGCTCTGTATTGAATATGGAGCTCTCACCCACCTTCACTCCATGTTGTAAAAGATCTACTTTGTCTCCAATAGAAAATGTTGAACAAACATTTGCACCTGTACACCAAACATAACAAACTTAGTATTTTCTCAAAAAAACATTCAATAAACTATGAATAATTCTTAACACATGCTTTGGTGTTTGATTTACCTATGGTGTGCCTCAAATCTGTAGTCCTCCATGGATGTGTGTCCCCTTCATCAACATATTCCACAATCAAATGTGGTTGAGTGACATCAATTATCAAAACCATAACATAACCTGCAACAACCCTTCCTCCACCATAATAAGTTCCAACTTCTTTAGATTCAACCTTTCCTAGCCCAATAACTTGACCATTAACCAGGACGTCAACATAGTCCCCTTTTGTGAAAATTATACTTTCCATTGTCGCTCCTACAAATTCTGTAACACACAATTGAATTATAATTTGTAGTTAAGGTTAAACCATGTAAAGTGTGCTCTTATATTTTAGGCAAAACACAATCTACAAAAAAATAATGTACTTGTAATAGCTAAAAAGGGTATGGCATCATTTTGTTGTGCAAATTAAACCTTGTTCCCCACCAGTTAGTCCCCACCGCCAAAAGGGACTTTACATATAAATTATGATGGAGCTACAAAGCGTAATCAAAACAAGATTGGTTATCAATGTATATAATCTTAATACAAACACAAAACTATTCTTAGAAAAACTTGTAAAAATGTCTAAAAATTTTCCATACTTAAGAACTTGTAATAGTATTGAAGATAGTTATTAAGTAGGTTGGAATCCAGCCATGATCGATCATGCAAGTTTGTATAATCATGGAACTTGTAATAGTATTGAAGGTAGTTATTAAGTAGGTTGGAATCCAACCATGATTGATCATGCAAGTTTGTATAATCATGTCTCACTGAGATTTATTTTTTGTATCAATTGTTCAAAGTAAATTCAAATATCCTTGATTGGAGTCATCCCTATTTTAAGTACTCCCGAAAATAGTTAGTTGGTGTCATCTAAACCTATATTGTAGATTAGTGAAGAATAACATCTATATGGAACTAGAGTCATACAAAATCCCAAGCAATGCTACTTGATGCCACTATTAGTATACTAATACATAGTAGAAGTTTTTTGAATTATAAGCTACTCCTAGCTTAGCGACTAGTAATACATAGCGACTACTAGCTTTCCTTCTAGCATAAGCATTTCCTTCTAGCATAAGCACACATGCTTATGCTAGAAGAAAAGCTAGCACTCATTATCTTTCCAGAAGAAAAACCCTAGGCATGGTGATTGGTGGTTGCTAAGTTATACCTTGGTCTTGTGCCATGTACTCTATTTTGAAATAAGCACATGGCACAAAATCAAGAAATGCTAGTGACTCCTAGCTTTCGTTCTAGCCTAAGCATTTCCTTATAGCATAAGCACACATATTTATGCTAAAATGAAAGCTAGTAGTCACTAGCTTTCTAATAGATAAACCCTGGGCATGGTGATTGGTGGTTGCTAGCTTATACCTTGAGCTTTCCTTCTTGCATAAGCATGTGTTTATGATAGAAGGAAATTCTTATGCTACAAGGAAAGCTAGCAGTCACCAGCTTTCTTTGATCTGTTGCCATGTTCTTATTTCAAAATAGAGCACATGACACAAGCTCAAAGTATAATCTAGCAACCACCAATCACCATGGACAGGATTTTTGTATTGGAAAGCTAGCGACTGCTAGCTTTCCTTCTAGCATAAGTATGTGTTATTATCCTAGAAGTAAATGCTTATGCTAGGAGGAAAGCTAGCAGTAGCTAGCTTGCCTTGATCTTGTGCCATGTGTTTATTTCAAAATAGAGAACATGGCGCAAGCTGAAGGTATAAGCTAGCAACCACCAATCACCATGGACAGTGTTATCAATTGGAAAGCTAACGACTGCTAGCTTCCCTTCACGGCTAAAGTTTTTCTATTAGAAAGCTAGCAATCGTTATCTTTCCTTCTAGCATAAGCACATGTGTGCTTATGCTTATGCTAGAAGGAAATGCTCAGGCTAGAAAGAAAGCTAGCAGTCGCTAGCTTTCCTTTATCTTGTGCTATGTGCTTCTTTCAAAATAGAGCACATGGCACAAGCTCAAGGTATAAGCTAGCAACCACCAATCACCATGGCTAGGGTTTTTTTATTGGAAAGCTAGCGACTGATAATTTTCCTTCTAGCATAAGAATGTGTGGTTATGCCAGAAGGAAATGCTTATGCTAGCTTTCCTTGATCTTGTTCCGTGTTCTTCTTTCAAAATAGAGCACATGGCACAAGATAAAGGAAAGCTAGCGACTGCTAGCTTTCTTTCTAGCATAATCATTTCCTTCTAGCATAAGCACACATGTGCTTAGAAGGAAAGATAACAATTGCTAGCTTTCTAATAGAAAAACTCTAGCCATGAAGGAAAGCTAGTAGTCGTTAGCTTTCCAAATGATAACATTGTCCGTGGTGATTGGTGGTTGCTAGCTTATACCTTCAGCTTGTGCCATGTGCTCTATTTTGAAATAAACACATGGCACAAGATCAAGGAAAGCTAGCGACTACTAGCTTTCCTCCTAGCATAAGCATTTCCTTCTAGGATAATAACACATACTTATGCTAGAAGGAAAGCTAGCAGTCGCTACCTTTCCAATACAAAAATCCTGTCCATGGTGATTGGTGGTTGCTAGATTATACTTTGAGCTTGTGTCATGTGCTCTATTTTGAAATAAGAACATGGAAACAGATCAAAGAAAGCTGGCGACTGCTAGCTTTCCTTGTAGCATAAGAATTTCCTTCTATCATAAACACACATGCTTATGCAAGAAGGAAAGCTAACAGTCGCTAGCTTTCCAATACAAAAACCCTGTCCATGGTGATTGGTGGTTGTTAGCTTATACCTTGAGCTTGTGCCATGTACTCTATTTTTAACGAATGCTACCTTTCCTTCTAGCAAATGCATTTCCTTTTAGCATGACACACATGCTTATGTTAGAAGGAAAGCTAGCAGTCGCTAGCTTTCCAATAGCAAAACCCTGGGCTTGGTGATTGGTGGTTGCTAGCTTATACTTTGAACTTGTATCATGTACTCTATTTTCAAATAAGCACATGGCACAAGATCAAGGAAAGCTAGCGACTGCTAGCTTTCCTTCTAGCATAAGCATTTCCTTCTAGGATAATAACACATACTTATGCTAGAAAGAAAGTAAGCAGTCGCTAGCTTTCCAATAGAAAAATCTTGTCCATGGTGATTGGTGGTTGCTAGCTTATACCTTGAGCTTGTGCCATGCACTCTATTTTCAAATAAGCACATGGCACAAGATCAAGGAAAGCTAGTGACTGCTAGCTTTCCTTCTAGCATAAGCATTTTCTTTTAGGATAAGAACACATATTTACGCTAGAAGGAAAGCTAACAGTCCAATAGAAAAATAATAAGAATCTCTTTAAGTTCACATTTCCTAAAGATTCATAATAGCCTATCCCATAGAGACCATCATTTAACTCGTTAGATGAATAACTTTTGGACATGTCAACATGAGAATAAGGTTCATGGAAAGATTGTAAAGAAAGGATGCATAGTGGTTAGAATTTAAAGCTTGTCATTTATAAACACTTATAAACACTATGCTCTGTATTGAATATGGAGCCCTCACCCACCTTCACTCCATGTTGTAAAAGAGCTACTTTGTCTCCAATAGAAAATGTTGAACAAACATTTGCACCTGTACACCAAACATAACAAACTTAGTATTTTCTCAAAAAAACATTCAATAAACTATGAATAATTCTTAACACATGCTTTGGTATTTGATTTACCTATGGTGTGCCTCAAATCTATAGTCCTCCATGGATGTGTGTCCCCTTCATCAACATATTCCACAATCAAATGTGGTTGAGTGACATCAATTATCAAAACCATAACATAACCTGCAACAACCCTTCCTCCACCATAATAAGTTCCAACTTTTCTCCATTGTCAACTTTGGAGAAAATAGTGAATATTTAAATGATATAAAACGAAGCATAACCAGTATGAATCTCGAATTATTTCAGACATTCATTTAAATATAGAAGAAAAACATAATGGAAGATATAACAAAGGAAGTGAACATGCACATATAAAGATAAAGAAAAAACGGACTGTAAAGCTGATCAACACATGAATCTCTGGTCTCAAAAGATGGGTATTTTCACTATACTGCTTTTATTTATCAAAAAATAGATCTCCAAACATACACTGTCTCTCAAAAAATTTCCAACCCCCTCAACAATGACTCTCATTGTTCTTATACAAAATTTGGAAGAAGCTTGACATTACTGCTTCTTTTAACTAATAACTGAAAATATTTTAACTTAAAAGATAACTGTCTTTGAGCAATATCACTGTCCCCAAATAATATTACAAATTTAAAATAAAAGTATCTTTTTGCCACTTGGCAAAAATTTTGAATATCATCTTTTCGCCACTTGGCGAGAGTTTTGAAAGCCTCTATGAATGGACAGAATATCTTGTCCTTCCATATTTTTCCACATAAGTCCACTGGTCGGCCGCGGGTAAGTCATAGTTGGTCATTTCCTTCACCAAGACTCGCATTTCAACATGACCTGCATAAGAAACAGGAAGAAGGTTTCCACAGGTTGAGATTACCATATTTAAAATTTCAAAATCCTCTGATATTTTCTCCATTAAAATTTTCCCTGTAAGCATATGATCCAGCTGGTGGAACTTTCTGTGATCCATCCTTATATCAAACAGCAATCTCTTATAATCATTCGGAGGAATTAATTCATTTTTTTCATTCCAAAAATCAGGGAACCCTTTGTTTACTAATTTTTCAAATTGCTTTTTGAACTTTACTACTTCTTCCCGTATTTCTCCAGCTTTAGCTTCAACATTCTCAACATGCGAGTATTTACCCAAGATCCTTCTGGCCCATGTGATGACTGAAATTCTGTTCGTTATATTCATGGCTATCAGGTCTGCTTCAGTTAGACTGTTTAAAAATGTTATTGCTTTCTGGGCTACGTCTTTTGGCTTTTTATTTAAGCTTTCCCTGACGGCTCTGCAACTTTCGAAGGCATCTTTGACCACCTTTTCTTTGACTCTTATGTAATCCAGATATGGTCTTAGTTTCTCAACTTCTTTTATAATTTGGTCCCACGCCAGGTGTTTACAACCTTGCATAGCAGCTTGCCCTGTGACATGAGCTGCTAATCCTTTATTATTATTACTTAATTCCTGATTCTTTGTTTGCAAGGTTTTTATTTCTTTGTTTTTTATTTCATTCTCTTCTGTCAGCTTCTGTATTTCAACCTTCAATTCTTTGATTTCATTTTCCCTTAAGCTTACCTGGGACATAGCCTGTAAAATATCATCTACTCCCGTTTTATCTTCCTGTGTGTCTGTTTGTACTTGTTGCTGACCACTTCCTGCTAATCTTTTCCTCGCTTCTGCCAACTATTCTTCTAAAATGATTTTCTCTTTTTCCCACCGATCTTTTTCATCAGAAAGCTTTAACATTTTAGCAGTAACATCATTGACTTCATTAGATAATTCTTCTTTTTCTTTTTCCAATATTGTCAATTCTGCTCCTTGGATGAGTACAGTGTCTGGAATTTTTAATTTTCGTCTCAACATCTGGATTGTATCGTCTTTCTCTTTGAGCAGTTTGGTTGCTGCATCTCCTTCTTTATTTATCAAATCTGCTTGCAATTTTTTAATCTGTTGCTGTCGAGACTTATTCTCTGCCTTCTCCTGTCTCAATTGATTGTTCAATTTATCCACTGAACTTTTCAACTTGTCTGCTCTTAATATGGCTCCCAAATAGTCTGAATATATGACTTCTCCAGTTTGTCTATGCAATAAAATTTTATCCGGGGCATTTATTTTAGACAAATCTAAATTCATTTCTGAAATCTTATTTTTTGTGACAACTGAAAATTTCAAGGTATTTTCCTTGATATTTCTGCTAGTAAATAAGCTTACATCAGTATTAGATATACTTCTAACCTTCGAAAACAATTGACTGGTTTGTTTCGCGGACTCCTGTTTATTTCGACTATGCTCATCAAACACATCCATGATATTCTGGGGTCTATTTACATCACCCTCTACAGGGATTTCTTCAATGTTGTACTCTTTAACTGTAACCTCTGGTATTTCTTTTTCAGTTGTTTTAGCCTCTTCTGAAATTGTTGTTAACTCTTGTGGTTCATTCATTTTCAATCTTTTTCCTCTTTCTGTTTCTTCATCTTCAATGATCATTATGTCCTGTATGGGTCTTTTAGATCCAACCAATGCACTATCTATTTCGCTTTCTGTCCCTGTTGTTGTGTCAATCAATGCCATTTCTTTGTCGGATGCATCCGGAATGATTTCTTATTTATATTCCAGCCAATTGGCTCTGTCCGACATTCCTTCAACAATCTGATGGTTCAGGGCCTTGATACGATGCTCCGTTCTTCGTTTTGATATGATATTTAACGGGTCATACTCCATAGCCGTATCTGACTCAAAATTCATATCCTTCAACAACTTCTCTATATACACTACAACATTCTTATTCTTTACTGTGAACGGACCAAATGTGAATGGGTATTTAATGTCTGTAGCTTGTCTGTGAACCAAAAAATTGTTATCTTCCACAATCAACTTTTGTCTTAAGAATTCCAAGGCAAAAACCCTTAAAGTAAGAAAAGCTGGTAACACATAGGGTTTATGTCTGAACCCATATAATCTGATTACTGTACTGTCTTTCGACAAAAACCAATCTCCTGTTGCGTATTCTGTACTCAATTGCATGGATGCCTGCATTTCCAGTAGTACTCTAGGCAGATTTTTTTCAAAAATCATTCTATAAATCTCTGAAAGCATGTAATTGGTGTAATTGAACATGTTATTTTCTAGTAAAGTCGTGAAAATGATTTCTGGGAACTGCAACTCGTCTTGACTGGTTGTCATAATCATTTTCATCAAAAAGGCCTGAAACCTGAAATGTCTGAGAGTGGGAAAATTGACCATCTGGTCATGAATCTTTTCTGTTAAAAATGCTTCAAAATTAAGTCGAGGGATTTGATTTTCACCAATCCCTGACTGGACTGTACTCATTTTGTACAATAAACTCAATTGAAACTCGGTTACATACAAATCCGTATCCAAACCTAGAACTACGGCCAGTAATGTCAAAACTAACTGGGTATTTTCATTAAAAAGATTGATATCTATAGGGTATGGGACCTCCGAAATGCTGGTCTCTGGATTGAGACACGATGACAAAAACATTTCCCTATCATTTTGAGAAACGTGATGATAATTTTCACTAACGGAGACTTCAGAGAAAACCTCAGGGTCAAGGGTTTGGGAACAATCTACTTCTAGGGCTTTAATTAACTCTGCTGGCTTTAATTCGCAAATGACTTGGGTTTTTTGGCTGTTTAGAACGACTTTCTCTTCCCGGGAGTAATTTTCGACACACCATGATACGAATTCTGGGAAAGAAGGGATTTGGTCGGGGCAAAAGGCTATCAAAGATGACTGGTGAACTCTGTGGGGGTCTGTCCCTTCCTTTAACAATTCACACAACCTAATTTTTATATCAGATGTTGGAAACCTAATTAGGGTATCGTAGACGTCTTCGTCTCTATCCTCTAGGGCTTCTTTTGATTTAAAAACGTCTATATCGTGCACAGTCTCCATTTAAACATTTCTTTAAACAAAATTCTGTTTAAAAAAGTAGGACAGGTAACCCGACCCTACCTGTATGTACCCGCCTTTCGCCTTCTGTCGCAATCGCAGACCTCCACCAGTCTTCAGAGCTCTTCTGGATAGTGACACATGCAGAATGCCGTTATGTGGAGCCCCTTTTGTTTTATATAAGACTTTTGAATTAACTTCCCTGCACCTTTATGAATGCGGTTCATATCTGACCATTGATCTCGAGACTTTGTTTTGGACCGTCAGATCTCGCCTCCCTTTATTCCATCTGGTGGTATCCGCGATCAAAAAGCTATTTTCTTTTTCGGTTTATTCTCTGCGCGGATCATCCACCTGCTGACATCTGTTCGAGTGGTTTATTCTCCGCGACCGCTCTTCCTCATATCCAGTGTGCACCTTCCTAGATGCGGATGAAACAATGGCCGTTGATTTGACTAAGGTTTATATCGGCCCTCCGATTGCTACAAAGTATACGCCATGTGATATGACCCTGCCACGCTTGCTCTATCTGCCACGTATCAGGTCCCACCCTGCCACGTGTACTGACCCCACTGCGCTTCCATATTTGGTGGTTCCGCCCGGCGCTATGGTGGTTTCCTTTACCGCTATATTACATATGCGGAAGGATGAGGTTTGGACACGTGTCCCGACGGTATTGGGTCCGCTACCGCCCACATCTATTTTCCGCCGATCACTTTGGCGATGCGGGAAGCAATATCGGCCGTTGATCGGGATTGTTGACATCTCCGCCACCGAAACTTGATCGGGGTTTAATATTTTCACAAATTTTCTTTCGGACTTTGCATAAGTGGGTTTTTTCCTCTTGTTTTTGAATTGTCAACCGTTTCTTCAACCTCCTTTGTGATAATTTCTTCCTTTTCTGGACATTTTAGCAAACTTTTTGGATTTAGTCATTCTCAAACCTTAGTGTCAACACATAGAATTCCAATCTTTTCTCTTTACATGAGAATTAGCACCCATCTGCATTTCATAGTTCAATACATCTTCCATCCTCTCAAATTCCTGGTGTATTTTCTCTATATCTAAAAAAATTGGATTTCTCTTTTATGATGGTCTACCTCTATACCAAGCCGGTAGATGTTGCAAGTTTGTTGAATTGTAGCAACAAGGGAATGCAAATTGTAATTAATCTATACCTTAGTCTAATTAATTTTTGTCCAATAATTATGCTTTGATCATTACACCACTCTCAACTTTTGTACCTATTTTTGGCATTTCAAACTCCAAGCATTCCAATCTCCAACTAAGTATGACATGTCAGTTTCCTCGGTATGCACTTGTCACATTGTCGTAAATGTTATCAGGACTTCAAACCTCATTACTTGTTCAAGGTAGTGGGTTGGTGAATTAAAATTGGCATCTTGCCTCTCCCTGTTCATTCTTCCGTTGTGGAAGCCCATCCCCTGCATTTGCTTCTCAACCAAACATCTCACCCTTCTGCAGCGAGACCCCTGCATCTGCTACTCGAGCAGGTTCTATTCTACTCCATGTTCTGTTCTACTTTTGTTTTATAGTTGCATAGCATTTCCAATGCAAGGAAAACAACTACAAGTTACACACCAAATTGGGGATCAATCCTAAATCTCTCTATAAACTTAATAGGTAGGAATAAACTATTATGACCCGACACTAAAATTTTCCATCTAGTTCGATTGATCCATAATGTAACGTCCGGAGGGATCTCATGGTCAGTGAACCATAGATTTTAAATGGCTAATGTCCCATATATTTTAAACGGTTAATGTCGCATAGGTTTTATATGGGATTTCCATGAGAGGAAATAAAAATATTCTACTCTAAATGCCATCTTTTTGCAACTTATAATGTGTTAAACCATATCTTTATGGTTAATGCCTCCTAGATTTAAAATCATATCTCAATAGATATCAATGATTTTACTATCCCCTTCTAAATATATTTTGACCATTAAATAATTGAAAAGAGAGATAAATTAATATTAAGTTAATTTTAAAATTACTGTCAAGTTAAGCATCAAATCAATTGGATATATAAAATTATATACATCAAAACCTTCAACTTAAGAAATGTGATTTTCTTTACAATCTTTCATTAAATGGATATTTCCCACCAATTTCATTGAATTTAGGATAGTTTTGGAATGCCCTAAAATAAAGTGGAGAGGGTTTTATGGGGAAAGGAAATTATTAAAAGAAATTTGAAAACCTAAAATGCAAGATAAGCACCAATTCTCATATTTCATAATATTAAGAATCACTTTCAAGTGAGGATAGATGGAAGTGGATACATTATGGAAGTTATCTTAATGTAGACAAGTAAGCAATGTGCTATATCCTCTAATGAATGATCTTATGAAGTGGAAGAACCATATAAACTGAAAAAGGCCATCAATAACACCAATCAGTAGAATTTGTAATATTTGTAGGTTCATATTGACCTTCAACAATTAAGACACTAGAAATGGATGGGATGTTTGCAAAACTTTATCTCATAATCATTTATAAAAATGGAAATATAACACATAGGAAGACATCCTATTGATTCTATGTGCATTGAAGATCATATCTTTAGCTAATTTGGTGCACATGGATCCTTTCACTCATGATTCATACAAAGGGGAAAGAACATCAGATTACAATTTCATGAAGATATTTCATGGATACAAGGCCAAAGTCATGAAGAATCAATTAAAGTGACAGCAAGATTTAGTATCATCTCCAAGATGCATTTCTCAACAAGATATATAAGTGTTATACACCTATATAGGTGAGAGGAAAAAACTAATAACAGAGCATACGCAATCCATATTCTTACCTATCATGAAGATGGACTACATATCATAGGTCCGAAACGTCGATAAACCCCTCCTTAACACAATGAATCCCAAAATCATGGAGAATAAACGAGCACACTGTGAAATCCTGAGAGAGAAAAATCATTATATTCATTAAGAGAATCCTTAATTATAATGATTGTAACTACATCTCTCTATATAATATTCCCTATCTCTCCATATAATATCCCCAATTGTACTTGTGGGTCCCCTATTAGGGTTATCCCTATTAAATATTCATGTAACCACATTACCTATATATTCAACCCCATATATACATCCCATGGAGTTATAACATATCACCCCATAAAAAGGATTTGTCATCAAATGTTTGTAGCTAAGGCTTTTATATGTGATGAAACCTAATAATAATAATGGTTATTTATATTTGTTCTCTCTTGCTACTACTATTGATTATCCATCCATCTATATTTAATTTTTTTTTGTCAATTCTTCATGGCTTCCTTTCCTTTGATTGCATGTGCATTATTATAGCTTCTCCAATTTGTTATAGTTTTTGTTCTTTGATAACATCACATTAAATAATGGTCCCTTTTTGCCTCATTATGTGAACCATTGATTATTTCATTTTCATCCTTTGTAATGTTGACACTTATTGTATTTTTTTCGATATTTCATTGTAAAGAGGTATCAATATGGTTCCACCATTAATGGTGCTTCGTAAATTTTGATGCCCTTATCACCCCCTCTCCTTTTTGGTACAATGACATGCTCCAACTATTATAATTATTGACCTTCAATTGCTTCTACTTTTGAGATAATAAGATCATATTTTTCCTTCATATTCTGAAGATGATGTTCAAATTCAACAATTATTTTATGGTGACCTTCTTATACCTTCTCATCCTTCTCCTTTTGTACTAAATGGTTGATGTTATCCATCATTCTATCCTTCTTCGATTATAAATTGAACTTTTAATTTGACATATATTCAAAATTTAGGGTTTCTTCAATCTTCTTGCCAACATAATATTCAAGTGTTTAGGTAGTTTATTCATCTATAATCTTTCAAAATACTAACTAATGACATAGACCATATCCTTAGTCATATTATATGATTCCTAAGAGTGATCTCCCCGCAAAGTGAGATTCTTAGCACGTACTATAGCAATGTAAGATAATCGAAGAGTTTATGGAAGCATGGGTATAGGCGAAAATAAGGGACTTCCTATATACCCAAAGGTACATGGAAGATTAAATCTCTAAGCATATTTTATGTAATGTGGTACTAATTGCTAGATACCAACATAGGTTCACTAGGGAGCCCAACCAAGTGACTCAAATTTCCTACATATATGTTTCCTAGTACTGTTTTTTTCCTAGTAAATATCATATATTTGTGTTTAAAGATGCTTGAACATGTTTCTAGCTTTAAAAAAATATGTAAAAATTGGACATGTGCTAGCATTGGAAATGTAACAACCCAAACAAAAGGAATGCAGAAATTTTAAAACTTTTATTTCCTTTTCTTCAACAGGAGTTTGGCATAGGAGACAAGGGTGACAACTAAACCCTTAAAGTACATATGGACTCTAAGATTCAAAAAGAAAATGTGAGAGGCAGGCGTCGAGCAGAAAAGAGTTGTCACATAAATGAGCGATCGCTCAAGGGAGTTAACCAAACTTTTTTTCTCCGCTAGGGTCAACCTTCAAATATTATGAAGATTCTACCACAAGATCTACGATCGAGAACCGAGGGGGTATTAATTCCCAACTATATCGCACCATCACCATAATAGACTGATTGTTTTTTCCCAAAACACATCACTCAACTGCTCCATCACAACCCAAAAATAATGGGCGGATCTCACAAGGAAGAACATGAAAACGCCGAGTTGACAAGTAGGGAAACATTCCAAAAAGTTATTGAGGGTTCTTGTCTTTCACTTAACAGTAAGTTCACAAAATTTAACAGTTATTTGCAGACCATGACCATCTGCACATCGCATGCACTCCACAAACGTATCACACAGGCCTTAATACCACAATTCACTTGGTACTTAACACACAATCACTTCAAATATATAAAATAATCGACTTAACCCTCCAACCTTTAAATCGAGGTCCCTGACACATTTCACAATCTTTTGATAGATCGGTCTAGGGCTCGCTTCCTGCATTTCACATACTTAGTTTCTTGAATATACAGACAGGGAGGCGAACGAAAGGATTGAACACAGATAACAATTCTTGATTGTAACCATATCCGAGAGCATTAACATGATCATACACAAAGAATTACACTGAATAATAAAATTTGAATGAATTCATGTGCTACCTAGAGTTAATATATAAGGGAAAGCAGGATGGCAAAGTGCGCAGGTATTTCCCATGAGATGTTGCAGTTGTTTCTATGAACATTCCACGCACTAAACCCGACTAGACCAGAAATTGGATAGTATTTGGTTTAGGGACTGAAATTTTGTTAAGAAAATGCCAGAGAATTTGATGAGACAAGAATGCCTTGTAGCACTAGGAGATAGGATGACATGGCAGAGAGATGTACCTGGAACTAATGTGGTGCTGTCAGGATGATTCATGGAGATGGATGAAACATCGAATGAAATGCTGCTGGCCACCCACGCTCGTGAAGGTTATTTCGGCCTGCCAACTCCTGTAAAAAATTCATTACACATATCTTGAGAGCTGGAGATACCAACAGAAGCAATTTATGGAAATAACAACAAATAATGCATACGATGAGGCTATTTAGTTTATATACCAGTTGGTGCAAGGAGGAAATGTGCCCTAAGCAGGCATAGATTGGATCTCGTAGTTGAGCATGTGCCTTGTAGGATGTGTGACAACTGTTTGGCAGCGCTAGATTATGAGAATATATAGCAAATATTTCCAGACAATGCTCGCCCCAAAAATCTTATGAACTGTTGCAAAATGCTCACCGCCTTCATCATAGCCTTAGTATGGAGAGAATAGCATCCTTTCACTCATTTCCTTCTAGGAAACTTGCAAGCCCTGAAGGCGCTCCTCCAATGCACAAGATTTGAACTACCGAGTCCCGACGGTGAGTTTTCTGAGGTATCCTTGATGGATCTTCTGCCATGGCGAAGAATGGAGGAAATTGGTGAGGAACCGTCCTTTGGTAACTTTCGTGGAGCGCGGGCATTTGAGATTTGAAATTCAAATTCGCTTTTTTGAACACCGTGTCTGAACATTGAAGGGACAGGATATATATATTATGCATTATATGCATGGACTTGGTATATGACATACATTAGATTCTTAATAAATTTGTGGTCAAAATAGGTTATTTTGATATAAGATTATTTTATTTTTTATATATTTATTTCTTCTTCAAATATAGGATCAAAATAAGATTGAGATACAAATTTTTTAATTGAACGAGCTCAGACTTTAGAGCGCTAACAATATATTAAATGAACTAAATCTGTGAAGTTGGTTATTATTACAGCAAACTAAAGAGTTGATGGGCATAATTCTATGAAATCATATTTATGCAGACTAAGTACAATGCTTCGAAAGATATAAGTTGAAAATAGAAAAGCACTACAAACATAAAAGTTGAAACAATTTTAGAGGGCATACAAAACCAAATTATAATAAGGGAATTTCTCTACTCATTTTCATTACTCAAACATAACAATATATATACACATTTACAACATTTGCCTTACCACTATGTTTGAGGTCCATGGTAGACTCTCTCAATTGCCATGTCTCAAGACCATTTAGCTAACCCCTCTCAAATGACTACTCGTGGTGCAGCTTCCCCTATGCTTCATCCATCTTCAACTACTCTTTAACTTCCATATGACTACTTCAACACATCTTTGTCGCTTCAACTTCCACATTGATATTTCATCTTCCATTAGTGCACTTCATATGTCATGCACAGTTACCCCATGCTCATCATGTGCACTCATTGTCATGCAAATTTTTGCTCACATGCATTTGACTCATAGTTGGAATAACTAACTTGCATCCTCCTTGGATGCACATTCCACTTGAGCACACCCCTCAAAGTATCGCATGTTTTTTTTTGTTAATCCATGCATGATCGACATTATGTTATTTTCTCTTGCCGTACCACATTATATCTTCTATGTTTTCTTTTGTATCAAACTTGCTTGTGTAACACTAGCATGTACCAAGTACTGGTACATGCTAAGTACTGTACTTCCTTGAAGCCTGTACCAAGTCGCTTAAGTAGTCCTAGTCCCCTTGTTGTTACAACTATGTTTGAAATTCATGCAGGCAAGCATTCTTTGACATTGGTGTTCATGGAAACAAAAAAGGGATCTAATTCATTGGAATACTGGTTGTGTTCCAATAGGTTTCCACTGTTCCAGCAACCAGTATTCATGGAGACAGAAGCCAAAGGAGCGTGAGAAAACGACTTCAAGCATACAGCTATTGACTCATCAACCGTGCGAGCTCCATCAACCATTCAACCAATGTTACATAACAATGTGCGGGCTCCATCGACCATTCAACCAAAAGTTGTTTGATAGTGCACAGAGTCACATTGTATCGTTTTTTGCGGGCTAACGGTTATGATTGGAGACTAGTCCTTGGAGGGTGCACAAAATGGTACGTTGTGCAGCCCCTCCGCAATGCCAAGAGTCAAGACCATGATCTGTGCACAAAACTAAACTTGTTGTCCCATGTGCAAGATCGACTCTACATGCGACAATACACATTTGATGGTTGCACCATGGTATTGCGGGCTCATCATATACACATTGGCCAGTGCAAAGGCGATTTGTGCGAGCTCACCATCATAATATGTGACTGGTCTTAAGAGGGTGCACAAACTTTTCTTCGTACTTTGTGCAAGCTCTCATCACATGATATTGCAAATAAGATTGGACGCACAAAACATATGATATACCATATGATATAACCCATGTAACATTTCATCGTTTTTCACCGCTTTTCATATGCCATTTCCAATATGTTACATGGGTGTATAAAGCTATTTTTCCAAAATTATTTTTCCAAGGACGCTTCTTCGAAAAAACTAAGTCTTTTCTTATTTTTCTTTTAGGTTCACTCTTTGGATGGTTTAGGGGTGAAACAAACTGAGGGTTTTCATCAAGTGGAATTTAAGCTTATGGAATCAGGGATAGTTTTCTCACTCATATTTTGTCAAACTTTTCAAGGATGAATTGCTTGTACAGAAAGAATAAGCAGTAAGGGCAGGGGGGGTTTACTATATCCAAGTGTATGGCATGATAATAAAAAAACCTGTAAAGGAGAAATATTAGACATGGTATGATAAAACATACCTTATAAGGACTCCGTCCAAATTGTAGTTGTATAGACATCATTAAAGAGTAACAACACTTGGATCAGTGGCCTTTAGCTCAAAATTTCAGGTGGGGCCCCACATCACATAACTTGGGGAGTTGTTGAGGGATCAATAGATTATTACATACACCAAAGGAGAAGCTCGAACTAGGCATAAAATTACTTGTGGAAGGTATTCCAAGACTAGGAAAACGTAGGGTTGGAATGTGTTTGCTAATAGATGGCATTATGAATGAAGAGACATTGGGAACATGTGGCATATGGGTAGAAGAAATGATTTTGATAACTAAATATACATAAGAAGCATTCATGTTTCCTCAAAAGACACTAGGTGTAGTGGAATTACATCCCATGCTTGTTAGATTAACCATAATTTGGTTCTAGACATATTATGTTGTACATTTTGAACAAATTTAAAGGGATCTATGGGAAAAGGTACATCTAGTTGTATCAAGACATGATCGTCAGGTTGGGTCAAGGGAGGATTATAATGGGTCAGTGTCTAAATGTCAATAACTTCAATTTTAGGTGTCCCTAAATATTCGGTTAAGTTTGTATTTGTATCAGGTGGATACACAGTATGATCAGGTGGATCATGTATGATGATATGTATCAGGTAAATACTTGGTATGCATCAGGTAGATGCATTGTATGAATTGTGAAGTATGCTGAACTTGTGATATTCATTGACATTGATTGGTATATTGAATTACGCCTTTTATATTACTTATTTGTCTTTATTATCCATTGTTGACTCCATGCAAGGCACTAATATTATCCATAATGATTGTAGAATGGTATTTCCAGGTGTGTTGGTGCTTACAGGTGTTATTCCTCCATTAGGGACTCTCCCATGGGTTTAGGACTTAACCAAAGAAGATGAGGAGTTAGGTTATGGTGACATTGGACCTATGTCCTCCCCACTTACTGTAACTAGCCCCTTGGTCCACACAGCCTAGGTGTTCTAGGGATGATAGTTTGTATAATAACAGGGAGGAGGAGAGGGGTTAAAGAGAGAGAGGGAGAGAGTGTGAGAGTTATAAAGGAGGGGGGTTAAAGATAATCGGAGAGAGAGATGGGGTTAGAGAGAGAGTGGGGGGGGTGGGGTAGAGAGGTGGCTTGTTATGGAAAAGGGGATAGAAAGGGGGATGAGAGGGAGGGAGGTAGCATGGGAGGTATAGATTAGCAAAGGGATAGATCTAATGAGTATGGTGGGAAGTATGGAAGAGGGGATTTTTGGAAGGATCGTGAGGTTAAACCAGGCATCTAGCCCCCATATCCATTCATTAAACAAGCATTCAGATGAAAATGAAAATATATATATACAAGTATATGTTTATACAATGGAAACACAACGGAAGTTAACTAAATGCTGTTGATATCTATCATACATTCAAGACTCTATAACAGCCAATTAAAGACCTTTGCAGATTTATAAAAGATCATATGGCACCCACAATACCTACACACCCAGCACAAGGAAGTATTATCTTCACTGCTGTACAGTCCTTCAAGCCAGACGCAGTAGATCAACGATGTGATAATTTGCCATAACATTCTCCAATGATTGTTTATGTTTAGATATATGCAAATGCCTAAAGTACTCAAATGCATTTCTAAGTAATGCTCTAGGTGCAAACTTATATGTTTTTATGCAGTTAAGTTTAACAAGCATTTTCACTAGGAGCAAGCGGATCAGTGCTTATCTGCTCAAGCGTGGTATTCCGTCAGAAGTCGACATCGTCGTCGCTCTCCCTGTGTGTGATTTACCCGTACTCTACGACCCTTCATATTCCTTTGTGTGTCTGTCGGTGAACCGTTTCACCTGTCGCTACACACATTTCTCACAAACGTAAATTAGTAGCAATGTCCTCAATAATCACAATTTGATTTATAAATATGTTGCTTCATTAAGCATCTATAGTTTACTCAATCGTTACTCATTCGTCTAATCACATAATCAATTGCACAACTAGTCATTAAGCACCATTCATATGTATAGTTTTCATATCAAAGATAATTGTTAAACAACATGAAATCGTCCATTCACAATAACTACCCAAATGCACATATATCAATCAATCGTAATCATAAATATACTCAAAATAAAATCATAGGGTTATTTTATTAATGTTTCAAACAGTCAGGTCACTCAGCAGGTGCCCTCAATGTCTACAGTAGTGTAGGGGCACTACATACACCCCTACTTATTTAGAACTTTGTCCCGAAGTTCAGAATAAATGAGGAAATCTATGATGCATCTCAGCTGCGTCCTCCCAAGTCGCACAGCGAGGACTATAAATGTCCCACTACACTTGACTTGATCAATCCGTGCTAATCATTAAGCAAGATGTAATCAATCAATTATCCCACCCCACACAATATAATTTAATTCCTTAATTCATTTATCAATTATTATTGTCATTCACATCTTCAGGTTTTCCTCAATCATTTAAGACATAACAAGGCTCAAGAGACCACCATATCGAAGTTGTTCAGCCGGGTCACTTGACAGGTGCCCTTAAGGTCCACAGTCATTCTAGGGGCATTACATACACCCCCTCTTAAATAGAACTTCATCCTGAAGTTAATTTTTGTTCTTGTACTTTCGACACTAAACTTTATCTTAATTTCCTATTATCATCTTCTTTCCATTCCCTTCTATTTTTCTCCAACAATCATGGCCATATTAAGCACAAGTGGTTCTAATCATTATTATTATTATTATTTTTTTCCAACATGGTTCCAATACATTCTCAGGAACTCAATCATAATTGTGTATAATATCAATTCGATAGTACATTCAATAACTGTCGATCCCAACTAGATTTTCGATATCACTTATTCTTGTCATTAGTATCATCATGTTCAGCTCCATGAGCTTATCATGTATTTCCCTTATCTCTTCATTTATGTTATCATAGGACCACTTCGACAGATTCATCAAGTCGCACAAAGTGTCTTCTTAACCCCATCAAGTTCCATCTCGAGGGCTAGTCGTTGAGTTCAGCTCATCATACCAATCACATTGATATCTCGTTTTCAAATTTTAAGTTGGTTTCTCTTCCTCGACAATCCGTCAAAGTCTCGTCAATCTGATCATCTTGGTGTCTTATCATTTAAAATTGATCAATTTTTCGTCATTCAGCAAATCCACCGATTATATCCGTCCACTTGTTTTCTCATCATGGCTATGTAGAAAAAGGTTTAAAATATCGTTGGTCTTTGTTCCAAGTTTCTCCGAGTAGATTTTTCTTAAAATACAATTTTACGTTATTGATACCATCTCTATTCGACAATTTAATGCTCGTAGTTAGTGAATGATTTTTTTTTTTTCTTCTTCTTCTTTTTATATTTTTTTTTATACTATAAGTGTCTACTCCTAAGTTATAGTTCTTTGGATTTCCAAAGCATTTGTTCTGGAACAATTATTCCATATGTGAATTGGCAAGGATCTCTATCATAGTTGAAATATATCTTAAATAAGTAACACTTGCAAACAGAAACCCTAAGGGTACAATTTGACAAAAAGGAAGGCTATGTCTTTAATCTTACAACCTACAATCCCCTAAGTGAACTGTGAAATATAGGCATGTGTTAACTTTTCATCTAGTTCATTTTATAACATCAAGAAATATCATAACAGTATCTTATCTTTCAACCAGTTCATATTATCATATAAACGTAGTATAAATATAATAATACATTAGCCTTTCATAGTATCCCATAAAATAATTATGAACTATAAACAAGGCATTAACCTTTCCTCTACATCTTGCTATCCCATTAACGAAATATGAAATATGGTGATGTATTATCCTAAATTTACCTAATTCATTTCATCACATAAACGTAATATAAAATATAATATAATAATACATTTAACTTTTCAAATTACATAAGAAAGTACAAAATATAGACAAAATATTAATCTTTCTTCTACTTCCAGTTATCCCCAAAAAAAAATGTAATATCACACTACTTTATACTATCATGCATAAATAAAAAATATTACAATATCTTTCAACTAAATCTTATAATTATAATAAGGTATTATAAAATATAATAATACATTAACTTTTCATCCATGCCATAAAGAAATATGAAATAAGAACATGCCATAAAGGAATATGAAATAAGAACATACCATACATTATCATCCATTTCATGTCATTGCATAAATGAGAAATATTGCAATATCATTCAACTAGTTTTTATAATTATAATAATGTATTATAATTATTGACGTAGTACCACACGAAGCGCCATACAATCCCATCGAAAACGTCCAGCTTGATCATGAGCCAGCTGCAGCCATATCCTGGAGATCTCATCATACACAGTCTCGCTCCCGCCATATTCTCAAGGTTCAATGCCCACCTACCTGCATTCAACGCCCATCTACCTGCATTCAAGGCAGTGCAGTCCATTGCAAAATGCCAAGAGACCTGGTCCTCATTCTCGTCCTGCAAATTCCTATAGCTGGAGCTGCTGAAACATTGTTCTTGTCCTCTGCAAATTAGAACCTGAATCCTATTGCGAGCAGCCGGAGCGGCTGAATCGTCCTCCTGTAAATTAGAACTTCAGGTACTCCTCGTCCTACAAATTCCTATCATTCTCGTCCATTTAGTTTAGTATCTGGATTTTGTACAAGGCCCATGGGGTATGGGTATTTTTGTGCCTTCTTCAAGTTATAAGAGGTTGCATATTTCAGTTACTGGAGATATCTACGAGTCTATTGTATGCTTGAAAATCTTGATCTGAACATTCCCATATAAATTTCGTAGCAACGTTTAAATTTGTAGTTTGTATGTTCTTATTTCAAACTTTATCAGTTTTTAGAGGTTTGTACTGGTTCTTATACTTTGTAGTGCAACTTATACCGTAGCATGGATTTATATTTAGTGTACCTGACTATTGCTCAAGGGACGCTCCCTCCAGTCACTCATCCTAGTACTTTTGTTTAAAGCACTTCCCAGCACAGTCTTTGCAAGGTCGAAAAGCCCCCCTGGAACAGATGGAAAAACCTTTTGAAGGTCTAATTTAGGCGCTTCACAGAAGCGAAAACACTCCAGCTCTCCATAGGAATCAGAAAGACGCTTCAGGTCAGAGTGCAAAGCATACCCTAACTTCAAAATGCTAGTTGAATGAAATAGAGCTTTAAGGCACAAGTCCAGTGCACCTGGTTCTTTGTTAAATAAATTCACCATCTCAAATATAAAAACCTTTTTTGCAGTAGCAATCTCTGATATTGAAACCTACAGAATTGAAGGTAATTCAAGGTTCCAAAAAAATAAAAGACAAATCATCCTTGGTTAATCGAGACGATAGAAGGGATGATTTTCCATAACTTGATTGCAATTATCTTTTTGAGGATCTTGTATTAAACGTTGTAGAGGGAGATGGGCCTAAATCTATCTACAGATGTCTATATTAACGTCATTTTCCATGAAACCGTTTTCCTGTATCGCCCATTTGAATTTTGAATTTTGAAATTTTTTGTTCCGCCTTACTACCAGATACAAGTGACATTGCCGCTTCCCGCCCTCGTTTGAGTTCGAACATATTCATAGATAGGAGCACACGATATTTTTTTGTCACTGGCCTGGTGAATCTTTACCGCCAACCTTTATAGGTTTTGTAAATGGGAGTAAAATGGTACTAGTGTAGTGTTCTTCCGTAAAAATATATTAAGAAAGGGTTCACTCAGGTGTAGAACTATAGACTTTTGATTATTCTGCCAACTCAATGCAAGTTTTGGTTACAACTCTTTTGACATTAACATGGTTGGAAACTTTTAATGTAAAAAATAAAAATGTATTTTATTTTTAGATAATTTATTTTTTATTTATCAAATTTAAAAAATGTAGATGTTATAAATTATGAAAACTTCAATTTTATAATACCATGAATCTGGGTTTTTAACAAATGGTACTGACATGATAACATGATAGTAATTTCAGAATTGCATTTAATATAGGCCGTTATTAGGTTTTCTTAATATAGGCCGTTATTAGGTTTTCATATTAAGCATAACCTCTTCTCAATTGAAATATATACTTATTGTTGTGCTCCAAACTAACTTTATATGAGTCGATTGAATTGTAAAAGTTTGTAACTTCATATGAGTAGGCTGATTTGTAAAAGAAATATATACTTATTCTTGTGTTCCAAACTAACGGCATATGATTGGGTTGAATTGTAAAAGTTTGTAACTCCATATGAGTAGGCTGAATTGTAAAAGTTTGTAACTCCATATGAAAGTGTCTATTGTTTGGATTTTTTAAGTATTTTTTAAATTATTAATGATATTTTAATGGAATTTAATATTTATGTTAATTACTTTTAAACCATTCACATTATCACATTATCATTGATGTTTATCTTAATTAAAAAAAATTTATCTAAATTATCAACACATTTTATGATTTTGGTTTGGATTGTTTATTTTATGTGATTGTTTAAAAAATAAATATTTGTCATTAGAATTATCAAAATATTTTATGATTATGTTTTTGAAAAAACATTTAATGATTTTGTTGACTTGAATTACATTACATCATTTAATGATTTTGTTTTTCCACTACCCTTGATCAATGCATTGATTGCATTATATCATCTCAATTATTGGCATGGAAGTGTTCCCCTTGTCATCCATAAGCAAATGGAATAGTTGAGTGATTTAATAAAAAATTTGTAAAAGGATTTAATAACAATCCACCAGTGTTTGGTCTTGGAACCCTCTCTTATTCTTGAGGTTTTGGAATCCTTAATTTTCTTTAAAATATAGATAAATTTCTAGGAAATAGTTTACATTGTTCAAATAGAGCCATTAGGTGTTTTTCTATTTTCGAAATATTGATTTTAAAAGTATACCATTAGTTAAAATTGATTTAAAATTTTCAATTGGATATATTTAAAAAATAATAATAAATCCATAAGTAATGAATGTTTTTTTGCAATAAAATTGAGTTTACATTTATTAAGCTTAATAGAGTAGTAAACCTTTTTCTAATTTACTTACATTCAAAACATGAAATGAAGCATCCAATAGTTCATATTACCCCATCTTTGAAAAACCCAAAATTCCATGATGATGAACTTCTTTTCATCTTCAATATAATTTGCTATTTGTTATTTCATCTTGGTATTGTTTAACACAAGCCATTCAACTTTCAATTCACCTAATTAACTTTCAATTAAATATGGGCATCTAGGCCATAACATGGTTAAGAGAGGTAAAGAATTATTAAAATTGCAATTTCAACTTTAGAATTATTATGTAGGAAAATGCAATTTCGGCATTTTGATAATTACAAGTTTTAGAATTTCAACAAGTATAATTGAGAATAACTCACATTCTGTAAAATGAAAATGCAATTTCAACGATCATGAAATGCAATGAACCAAGAATTGAAAAATTAAAGATATTGTAATTTTTTTATGAGAAATTGTAATGTGACCATCCAAAAATTGCAATTGTAATTTTTTTTTATCATTATATAATTACACCTACATATTTTTTGAATTTAATTTTATGTAGGATGTTAAATATAATAAATACTAAGACAATTTGATTAAATACATGGATTTATAAAACCTTAGATCTTCACCAAACCACTTAAACCACTCTTTATTATTTATTTATATATATATATTTATTTATTTCTTTTCCAAAATTTTAAATATTTATATATATTAAATTTAAATATTTTAAATTTCTCCCTTAAATATAAATTATAATTTAAATTTTATCTATGCTAATTTAAATATAACTTCACCAACCACTTCAACCTTACTATAATTGACCTTAAAACTTTAAATCTATGAAGAACTTTTAAATTGAAAGTTCGTGAGTAGCTTTATATTTTTAAATATTAACTTTTAATTTTTTAAGAAACCTAGGTTATAACATTATATGGAATCTAATTAAATTTAAATAAAATAATACTAGCGCTATATAATTATACATGAAATTTAAATAAAAATATATACGAAATTTAATTAAATATAAATAAAATAACACTAGCATTATATAATTATATAAGAAATTTTGCCGAAACCCCTTTTATTTTGACATGGTATTTTTTTTTTTTTTAATTCTTATCAACAACTAAATTAAATAGTAATTAATAAAATAAATAAAAAAAAATTAAATTAAATTGAATTAATTAAAAAAAATTTAATTTGAATTAATTAAATTAAATTAATTAATTAATGAAATGACATTAAATTAAATTAATTAAATCAAATTAAATTAAAAGTCATTAAATTAAATTAATTAAATTAAATTAAACGAATTAAATTAAATGAATGTTAAGAGACACTACATTAAATTAATAAAATTAAATTAATATTTAAAAAACATTAATTTAAAATAATAATAATAATAAATTAAAACAATATAAAACGCAAAAAAAAACCTTTTCTTTTACATGGTATTTTTTTTGTTTTTAAATTCTTATCAACAACTAAATTAAATTAATTAAATCAAATTAAATTAAAAGTCATTAAATTAATTAAATTAAATTAAATTAAACGAATTAAATTAAATGAATGTTTTTTAAATATTAAATTAATAAAATTAAATTAATATTTAAAAAACATTAATTTAAAATAATAATAAAAAAATTAAATAATAAAAAAATAAATTAAAACAATATAAAATGCAAAAAAAAAACCTTTTCTTTTTCGCATGGGGATTGACGCCAAGGCAGGATCGACGGCTCTCCTTATTCCGCGTCGGCAACATGCACGCATGGTAAGGGTGGTTGGTGGTCGCGGAAAGGAAACCACCATTCCACGTGTTCATTCCTTACTCATCCGCATTCCAATAAAGCGGTATAGTAAACCGCTCATGGGCAACGCGGAAACCGTCTCAGACGTGCCGTCAAAAGTATGCCTATTTAAGGAGGAAATAAGGTTTTATTTGGCATTGTAGGGTGGCAGATTCAAGACCCGAGGGCTGGGGCTTGTAATTTCACTGCAATTTTCAACTTTGGACACTCGAATTATGACATAGGCGGCCTTGTGGCAGGCGTGAGGCTGCATTCTCTCCTTCCCAGCCAGGAAAAACACACTTGGAGATACTACGAATCTTGGGAGAGCTTGGTTATCGATTTTTTTTTTATGTACCTGGACGTTTTATATCTTGTTGGGTAATTTCTTGATGTAAAGATTTGAAAGTCTAGACTGACTGTTTGTTAATGAATGAATTACAGATGAGGCAATGAATCCAACATTACTGAGCTAGTATTTGAAATTGGTGGGATCTAACTTTAAACATGGATCAAACTTTGCATGCATTGCTTCTACCATTAATCCAACCGCCACCACTTTCCCTTTGTTTGTTGAAGTCAATCATTTTAATAGATTCAAAGCTGAGGCTATGGATATATTTTCCCAAGGTAAATTTTTCATTTCTATTGTCATTTTTCATCAGCATAGCTTTATCTATTTGACTGGTTTTTTAGTCTCTCATTTAACACAGTTAGTGTAGTTAGTATGGGGAATTAATCAAGCCCTCAAATTAAACTAATTTTTTGGAAATCTATATCTAAAAAATGGATAAATTTTGTAAAAAGAAAATTGCATCTAAACTGCAAAATTGTCTTAATTGAGCATAAATATATTTCTATTTCCTTTAAATTATTAAATTCGGAATCTTACTTTCAATATATTTTAATTTTTTATGAAAATTACAATTTTATTTAGAGTCTAAACTGTAAATGTTGGTTAAGAGGTTACCTTATTTTTGATAGGCCCAGTCGTCGGCTATTGTCAACCTCCCATAGCCGAATGTATTTGACAAGGACCTTTACTCCATGGACATGAGCTAGAACGATATCTCACACTCCTTCAGTTCCAATATCAGAGAGAACCAAATAAATACCCTGGCCATTCCCTATATTATTAACAAATTAACATCTTAACTTAAGGTTACTACGGTTTTCTTCGCCAATGGAATCTTATAATTATAGCTTTAGCTAATGGACATTTGTAATGTTACTATTTTGCAAAATTGGTACCAGCAAGGGGGTTGAAGTTTCATGGTTCACAAGACGGTACCTATCTCTGAGAAGGATGTTTGCCCCAAGAGCCCGAACCCTTGCATTCGCAGCGATTTATTGGAACTTGATGCGGATGCCTATGGGCTGTAGCGAGAGTCTCCCTTAAGCATAAAGTGCGATCAGCCGGAGTACCTGATCCGAAACCCTTGATGGTCCAATTTGGTTCCAGAAGATCTGGTCCCCCGGGGCATGGTTGTTTCAGTGCAAATGATGTTTGACTGCCATAGCTTATTGGATAGCTCAATACCCTGGAGATAAAGTCTGCCAAAATTTTAATCTGCAACTGGAAAATGTGTGCCCAATGCCATGAATCACGATGGAAGAAGCCAGGAAATGGCATTGGCAACACATTAATTATGGTGTTCATTCAAAATTTATTATCTGTACGATGGACAGATATGATGTGAGAACCAAAGATTGCACAGCAGTGTATTAGGTGAAATTAATTAATTATAGCTTTAAAAAGGGGCATGGTTGAGAGACACTACATTAAATTAATAAAATTAAATTAATATTTAAAAAACATTAATTTAAAATAATAATAACAAAAAATTAAAACAATATAAAACGCAAAAAAAACCTTTTCTTTTTCGCATGGGGATTGACGCCAAGGCAGGATCGACGGCTCTCCTTATTCCGCGTCGGCAACATGCACGCATGGTAAGGGTGGTTGGTGGTCGCGGAAAGGAAACCACCATCCCACATGTTCATTCCTTACTCGTCCGCGTTCCAATAAAGCGGTATAGTAAACCGCTCATGGGCAACACGGAAACCGTCTCACATGCCATCAAAAGTATGCCTATTTAAGGAGGAAATAAGGTTTTATTTGGCATTGTAGGGCTGCTTCAACTTGGCTCTTGGTTTCATGTAAGAGCCTCGGTGCTGGGCAGATATGTGGGTAATCTCATGGACGATGGGAGATATGATATCCATGGGACCCGCCTGGCTTGGCATTTGGTTCCCTGATGAGTCCTCGGCGTTGAGCACAACGCATCTTTTATATATTCCCGTCCTCTTATGTGAACTCAGTGCATGGGATTCGATGGTGGGCATTGATGTGTTAAGTGCGTGGGCCAATTGGCTCTAGTTGTTGAGTTCGGGCTGGGCACAAAGGAAAGAAGAAAAACGCTTGGAGGACAATTGATGTGGCGTTGGGCTCCGGGCGCTTGGTACACCTGGCTTGAGCGCTAGGGTTTCAAAGGAAGCAACATTTTGTATGAAATTCGTTTCGGACAAAACAAGCAGCAACAATGGAGAGCAGTATGGAAATCATTTCATGCATTTGCCATGCTTGTAAATCTTCTTAGTTATTGGTCAAAATGGATCATATCGAGCTCAAATGAAACGATTTCTGCGTCGAAATTGCTGCGATGCTTGTATTATAAACAATATTGCAGGCAACAATATTATTTGAATATTTGTTTTATGCCACATTCATTGAAATGAATGTTTAAAACAAAATGTTACAGGCAAGAAGGAAGATCTGCATTAAAATAATAGGAAATGAAAACTGATCACTTTGGCTGCAGGTCTGAAATTTGGAGAACCCTCTGTAAATCCTGTGCGAGACTCATTGTTTCGTATTTATTATGAATACAATTTCTTTATATAAATGCAATGAAGTGTTTTTTTTGTTAGTATTAAATTTTAGATCTAAATATTATAACGGTAATATATATAGTGTTGTAACTTGGTTTATATGTATTTATTTATTTGTTTAAAAACATTGTTTATCCCAAATGCTTTAGCATTGGATTAATATTAGGGTTTGAATATTAAAAGAGTGTATATAGAAATGTTGTTGTTTTTCTGGAAAGGTTTGTTTAATGGGGTCTAGACTGAGCCCTAAATAAGTAGTTATATATATATATATCATTCAAATTCTGTTTCTGTTACACCTTACGAATAAATGGGAAAAGGCTCTTCAAATTATCTTTTTGCAGCCATCATACTGGTTTGTTATTTTCTAGTAAATTTCACTAAAGTTCCAGGTGCAGTTAGGCCCTAAGGTCTCAGTGTCTGAGCCTTGCGCTCTGATACCAACTGTAGTGCCCTATCTAGGCACTGGGTCTATTCCGGGTTATCAGGTTATACCTAGTTTTTCCCTTAATTATTGTTAGAAGAAAACAAGAGATTCAACCATCTATATTTCGGTTTCTGTAAATGTTTAACTGTCTGTTTTCTATATGTTTACATGTCTCTGTAGTTAAATAAACATAATCCTAAAACTTTCCATTTAATTCTGTTCGTTTGACATGCATAGCTTGGAAATAAAAGAAAATACATTCTAATTAAGCTGGTTCAGAAAAATACCTGAAACCGTCGATTGCAGTAAGATAAGAAGATTTCTGGAATGGATTCTGTAAGTTACCTTAAGAACCCCAAAATGATGTGTCCACCCTGCCGATTAGCTATTATCGTGCTGACCCTAGGAAATCAACGGATTTCCTAGCCCTCGAGCCCATAGACCGATAATCCCGACAGCCACTTTCCATGGTAATCATTAATGCATCCCCTTTTGAGGTAATAAGGTGGATTATATATTATTTTATATCATCCCAATTTCTCTCTAGTAATGGAATTATTCAATAATTTATTCAAACATATCCTTTTAATTTACTTGGGATGATTCCGTCCGTTAATTAAATTAATAATTTATTTAATAAATTCATTATTATTCAACCCACTATACTTTATAAAAGGGATTACTATCATTATTATTATTAATTAAATAATATTAATAATATAATAATAATAACAATAACAATTAATAATAATAGTAATTAATTTAAATTTTTGGAATCAATTGATGCTTGAACATATATCGGGTAAGCTTTAAATTTTTGGAATCATTCTGTCCATTATTGTAAGAAGGAGTCTGGGTTATGATTTTATGTCTGGTCTTGTGTTGGAATTTTTCTTTAAACTTTATTTGTAGTCTTCATTTAAGAAACCTCATGAATTTATAATATACTTGCTCTGCTACTAGATGCATGTATCACATAGAGCCTTTGATTTGTATTTTTGACATTCCCCATCTCACTAAAATGGCCAATGATAGTGTCAATGAAATTAAGAAGATCCTCAGACAAATGACCTGCTAGCTTGTGGGCATGAAACATGCATAGAATACTTAAGTATTCACATCGAAAAACATGAATCCAAGAAGGAAAACATGAAATCTAAATTCCAAGAACTAAATATTGATTATGATAAAATTGCGTCAAACTCATAGATGCATTACAATATCATATTGGGTTTTGCAAGAGGTTCTCGACCAGATACATGATTTCCTAGTGTTTCAATTGCTTCAACGATGGGGCATATTATTAATGAAGACATTCCAACAAACAACTTTAGCACTCAATGAGAACAACATGAATCAAAAAGATCAAGGGAAAATTAAAGCAGGACAACAAATGGAAGAAGGCCTCAATGGAAATTATCTTGGCTCTTAAAATTCTCATATATGCATTTTACTTGTCTTGTTTATTAGTAATTATGTAAAGCAGTATAGCACTAAATTTGAAATTCATAAGGTAGGTATTGTAAGAAAGAAAAAGCATCATGACCAATTAACATATTTGTTGAAAATATTTATACAAGAATACTATAATGTTTTTTGAAATTTTTGTACTTCTTATGTTATTTGGTTTGTCAACAACCTTTTTATAAATATATAACTACCTCTTTTTTGTGATATATATATATATATATATATATATATATATATATATATATATATATTTCCTATGGGATAGAGGAGGGCATCTTTTAACACATTGGTGACCCATTCTAAGTTTTCCGGTTTTCCCCAAGTACTGAACCGGTAATATAGGTGACCTAAATAACTATTTTAAATAATTTCCAATCATTTATTTGAATGTTGTATTTCTAAATTTCATTTTGTAAACCTCCATGGTATAATCAACTCTATGAATGTATGTAGGATGTAATATATGGCATTACTTGTACATAAAAATAGCTATCAACTCTATGAATGTATATAAGTATATGGCATTACTTGTACATAAAAATAGTTATCAACTCTATGAATGTATATAAGATGTAATATATAGCATTACTTGTATATAAAAATAGCTAAATAGCTAGTGTTTTTTATATTTAATTATTTGATATAAGTGTGTAACTTACAGATAGTTTCAATATATTGTACAGTTTCCATTCAAGTATTCTTGGCTTCATAGCTTCTATATTATTGTCTATCAAAGAAGCAAGACCAACTAAGATGAAGATGAAGTTATGGAAAAAAATGGAATTGGCATTGGCATTAGCTTTAGTCTTAGCCAAACAAAAAGTAAAGAAGAAGACTGGATTAAAAAGAGGTTGAAAATCTTGGTAAGTCTATAGATTTTTTTTTACTTTTACAATTTTGTTTATAGATTTTTTTTTTTTTTTTACAATTGATTTTATTTAGTTTTTTTTACATGGTTTACATGGTTTATTTAGTTGTTTTTCTATTAGGTTGAGTTGCATTATTTTCATTTTAAAAGAAAATCCTTTTCATTTATATGCAATATTTCATGTGCGCTCAAAACCGTCACTTTCTTTGATGCACACACACACACACAAGAAACTCTCTCGTCACTCACTAAGTTCAAAAATAGCTTAAATCTACTCACTTAATACTTCCATAGGAGGGCACAAAAGAATCTTGTAGTTTAGGTAGGATTTTGGGGCTAGGCATCCAAAAACATAGTTGTTGTCCTTAGGGTGCTTTATAAATCCTTCTAAATCAAGTGGTCGTGTATAGCCACATGGGGCAAGTGAAAGAGCGGCACCGCGCCATAGGAGGTCAAACCCAAGGTTGCGGGTGTATGTTCTCTCAAGTGGGCTCACCACCACTTGTTGAAAAGGAGACGACCCAATACCGTTCGAGGGATAACTGCTCTTTCTCCACTTGACGAAGGTACTTAGTGACCAACTTAGGATGTCATTCCTTATAGGTGACTGTCGTGTATATAAGATGTAATATATAGCATTACTTGTATATAAAAATAGCTAAATAGCTATTGTTTTTTATATTTAATTATTTGATATAAGTTTGTAACTTACAGATAGTTTCAATATATTGTACAGTTTCCATTCAAGTATTCTTGGCTTCATAGCTTCTAAATTATTGTCTATCAAAGAAGCGAGACCAACTAAGATGAAGATGAAGTTATGGGAAAAAATGGAATTGGCATTGGCATTAGCTTTAATCTTAGCCAAACAAAAAGTAAAGAAGAAGACTGGATTAAAAAGAGGTTGAAAATCTTGGTAAGTCTATAGATTTTTTTTTACTTTTACAATTTTGTTTATAGATTTTTATTTTTATTTTTACAATTTATTTTATTTAGTTTTTTTTACATGGTTTACATGGTTTATTTAGTTGTTTATCTATTAGGTTGAGTTGCATTATTTTCATTTTAAAAGAAAAGCCTCTTCATTTATATGCAATATCTCATGTGCGCTCAAAACCGTCACTTTCTTTGATGCACACACACACACAAGAAACTCTCTCGTCACTCACTAAGTTCAAAAATAGCTTAAATCTACTCACTTAATACTTCCATAGGAGGGCACAAAAGAATCTTGTAGTTTAGGTAGGATTTTGGGGCTAGGCATCCAAAAACATAGTTGTTGTCCTTAGGGTGCTTTATAAATCCTTCTAAATCAAGTGGTCGTGTATAGCCACATGGGGCAAGTGAAAGAGCGGCGCCGCGCCATAGGAGGTCAAACCCAAGGTTGCGGGTGTATGTTCTCTCAAGTGGGCTCACCACCACTTGTTGAAAAGGAGACGACCCAATACCGTTCGAGGGATAACTGCTCTTTCTCCACTTGACGAAGGTACTTAGTGACCAACTTAGGATGTCATTCCTTATAGCTGACTGTCGTGGAAGCTGACAATACCTGAGACAGATTTTGTCACAAGATCAACGAAAGCACACGTCACAAGATCACATACTTATGATAAGAAGAAAAGCTAATAGTCAGTAGCTTTCCAATAGAAAAATCATGTCCATGGTGATTGGTGGTTGCTAGCTTATACCTTGAGCTTGTTCCATGTGATGTATTTTGAAATAAGCACATGTCAAAAGATCAAGGAAAGCTAGCGACTGCTAGCTTTCCTTCTAGCATAAGCATTTTCTTCTAGTATAAACACACATGCTTATGCTAGAAGGAAAGCTAACAGTTGCTAGCTTTCCAATAAAAAACCATGTCCATGGTGATTGGTGGTTGCTAGCTTATACCTTGAGCTTGTGCCATGTGCTCTATTTTGAACAAATGCTATCTTTTCTTCTAGCATAACACACATGCTTATGTTAGAAGGAAAGCTAGCAGTCGCTAGCTTTCCAATAGAAAAACCTTGGGCATGGTGATTGGTGGTTGCTAGCTTATACCTTGAGCTTGTGCCATCCACTCTATTTTCAAATAAGCACATGGCACAAGATCAAGGAAAGCTAGCGACTGCTAGCTTTCCTTCTAGCACAAGCATTTTCTTCTAGGATAAGAACACATATTTATGCTAGAAGGAAAGCTAACAGTCGCTAGCTTTCCAATAGAAAAATCATGTCCATAGTGATTGGTGGTTGCTAGCTTATACCTTGAGCTTGTGCCATTTGCTCTATTTTGAAATAAGCACATGGCAAAAGATCAAGGAAATCTAGCGACTGCTAGCTTTCCTTCTAGCATAAGCATTTCCTTTTAAAATAAACACACATGCTTATACTAGAAGGAAAGCTAACAGTCGCTAGCTTTCAATTAGAAAAACCCTGTCCATGGTGATTGATGGTTGCTATCTTATGCTAGAAGGAAAGCTAACAGTCGCTAGCTTTCCAATAGACCAATCATGTCCATAGTGATTGGTGGTTGCTAGCTTATACCTTGAGCTTGTGCCATTTGCTCTATTTTGAAATAAGCACATGGCAAAAGATCAAGGAAAGCTAGCGACTGCTAGCTTTCCTTCTAGCATAAGCATTTCCTTTTAAAGTAAACACACATGCTTATACTAGAAGGAAAGCTAACAGTCGCTAGCTTTCAATTAGAAAAACCCTGTCCATGGTGATTGATGGTTGCTATCTTATACCTTTAGCTTGTGCCATGTGCTCTATTTTAAACGAATGTTAGCTCTCCTTCTAGCATAAGCATTTCCTTCTAGCATAACGCACATTCTTATGCTAGAAGAAAAGCTAGCAGTCACTAGCTTTCCAATAGAAAAATCATGTCCATGGTGATTGGTGGTTGCTAGCTTATACCTTGAGCTTGTTCCATGTGATGTATTTTGAAATAAGCACATGGAAAAAGATCAAGGAAAGCTAGCGACTGCTAGCTTTCCTTCTAGCATAAGCATTTCCTTCTAGTATAAACACACATGCTTATGCTAGAAGGAAAGCTAACATTCGCTAGCTTTCCAATAAAACACCCTGTCCATGGTGATTAGTGGTTTCCAGCTTATACCTTGAGCTTGTGCCATGTGCTCTATTTTGAACGAATGCTAGCTTTCCTTCTAGCATAACACACATGCTTATGTTAGAAGGAAAGCTAGCAGTCGCTAGCTTTCCAATAGAAAAACCTTGGGCATGGTGATTGGTGGTTGCTAGCTTATACTTTGAGCTTGTGCCATGCACTCTATTTTCAAATAAGCACATGGCACAAGATCAAGGAAAGCTAGCGACTGCTAGCTTTCCTTCTAGCATAAGCATTTTCTTCTCGGATGAGAACACATATTTATGCTAGAAGGAAATCTAACAGTCGCTAGCTTTCCAATATAAAAATCATGTCCATAGTGATTGGTGGTTGCTAGCTTATACCTTGAGCTTGTGCCATTTGCTCTATTTTGAAATAAACACATGGCAAAAGATCAAGGAAAGCTAGCCACTGCTAGCTTTCCTTCTAGCATAAGCATTTCCTTCTAAAATAAACACACATGCTTATATTAGAAGGAAAGCTAACAGTCGCTAGCTTTCCTATACAAAAACCCTGTCCATGGTGATTGATGGTTGGTATCTTATACCTTCAGCTTGTGCCATGTGCTCTATTTTAAACGAATAGCTCTCCTTCTAGCATAAGCATTTCCTTCTAGCATAACACACATGTTTATGCTAGAAGAAAAGCTAGCAGTCGCTAGCTTTCTAATAGAAAAATCATGTCCATGGTGATTGATGGTTTCTAGCTTATACCTTGAGCTTGTTCCATGTGATGTATTTTGAAATAAGCACATGGAAAAAGATCAAGGAAAGCTAGCGACTGCTAGCTTTCCTTCTAGCATAAGCATTTCCTTCTAGTATAAACACACATGCTTATGCTAGAAGGAAAGTTAACAGTTGCTAGCTTTCCAATAAAAAACCCTGTCCATGGTGATTGGTGGTTTCCAGCTTATACCTTGAGCTTGTGCCATGTGCTCTATTTTGAACGAATGCTAGCTTTCCTTCTAGCATAACACACATGCTTATGTTATAAGGAAAGCTAGCAGTCGCTAGCTTTCCAATAGAAAAACCTTGGGCATGGTGATTGGTGGTTGCTAGCTTATACCTTGAGCTTGTGCCATGCATTCTATTTTCAAATAAGCACATGGCACAAGATCAAGGAAAGCTAGCAGTCGCTAGATTTCCAATAGAAAAATCATTTCCATAGTGATTGGTGGTTGCTAGCTTATACTTTGAGCTTGTGCCATTTACTCTATTTTGAAATAAGCACATGGAAAAATATCAAGGAAAGTTAGCGACTGCTAGCTTTCCTTCTAGCATAAGCATTTCTTTCTAAAATAAACACACATGCTTATACTAGAAAGAAAGCTAACAGTCGCTAGCTTTCAATTAGAAAAACCCTGTCCATGGTGATTGATGGTTGCTAGCTTATACCTTCAGCTTGTGCCATGTGCTCTATTTTGAACGAATGTTAGCTCTCCTTCTAGCATAAGCATTTCCTTCTAGCATAACACATGACCCTTATTATACATCATTTGTGCAGATCATGGTCTGGATGGATAGATGTCTTCTTGGATACCTTCTGTCCAAGAACAGATCACATGGCAAAAGATCAAGGAAAGCTAGCGACTGCTAGCTTTCTTTTTAGCATAAGCATTTCCTTCTAGCATTTTTGAGAAGGAAAACTTTTCTTTTTAATGAGTCTCTACTTGTGCTAGATGCAATGGATTTTTATTTATCTTTAAGTATTTAATATGTTTCCAGGACACATGACCCTTATGTTGTTTAATGAGTTAACAAAATGTAATGCTAAAAGAACTACTTGGTTAATGACATAAAAATATGATGATTTAAAGGTCTTCTCTGACGGACAAGGGGGTTCGGTGCTCCATCAGGAACTGTTAGTGCTCAGTTGCATTCTTAATTGCTCAGCGCGTGAGGGTTCATGTAGTAATTTAACTGCTGATTCTTTGCTCAGGCAGTTTGACTGTCTTGTTATTTCCTCTGCTTTTGGCAGAATGGCTCAGCCAGGGGACAATACCGGCATCCAGGACATCAAGAAAAGTTTGGGGCGGATGTATGAGATAGTCTCCATAGGAATTATGGATAACAGGGAGATAGCCTGCATTATAAAAAAGATGGAGGACACTGTGAGCTACACTTCCCTTCAAATCAGCAACCATGACTCTAGGATCGATGATAATGAAAGCTCCTTCCGCGAGATGATGGGGAAGGTGGATATGATCCAGGAGGACCTTGCGCGACTCATTTCCATGAACCAGGGCAGCAAGAACAATGCAGTAACTGTTGAAGGGGAGCGTCAGATGGAGGAAGAATCAGTGGTGCAGCCAGTCCACTTCAGGGGCCATCTGTAATCTGGTTTTTATGGATATATGTTTTTTTGTCTTTTATTATGTAAGCAATATGTTTCCAGGACACATGACCCTTATGTTGTTTAATGAGTTAACAAAATGTAATGATAAAAGAACTACTTGGTTAATGACATAAAAATATGATGATTTAAAGGTCTTCTCTGACGGACAAGGGGGTTCGGTGCTCCATCAGGAACTGTTAGTGCTCAGTTGCATCCTTAATTGCTCAGCCCGTGAGGGTTCGTGTAGTAATTTAACTGCTGATTCTTTGCTCAGGTAGTTTGACTGTCTTGTTATTTCCTCTGATTTTGGCAGAATGGCTCAGCCAGGGGACAATACCGGCCTCCAGGACATCAAGAAAAGTTTGGGGCAGCTGTATGAGATAGTCTCCATAGGATTTATGGATAACAGGGAGATAGCCTGCGCTATAAAAAAGATGGAGGACACTGTGAGCTACACTTCCCTTCAAATCAGCAACCATGACTCCACGATCGATGATAATGAAAGCTCCTTGCGCGAGATGATGGGGAAGGTGGATATGATCCAGGAGGACCTTGCGCGACTCATTTCCATGAACCAGGGTAGTAGGAACAATGCAGTAACTGTTGAAGGGGAGCATCAGATGGAGGAAGAATCAGTGGTGCAGCCAGTCCACTTCAGGGGCCACCTGTAATCTGGTTTTTAAGGATATATGTTTTTTTGTCTTTTATTATGTAAGCAATATATAAGGGTATATACTGCCCGTTCTGTTAGTCATCATGGAAGAACTCTGTATATAGTTTTTTGGACCCTTTGTAGGGTTAGTCTACAATGCTCTATCTCCGCTCTGCAGGACTATTCTTCCTCTCTTTTTGCTATGTACTGAATGGCTGTGCACAGCCCCTTTATAATATACTCCTTTTTAGTTTCTGTTCAAAAAAAATATATGATGATTTATAGTCTATCATTTATATGGGTTCAATTTATTTATTTTTTTGTTCACAGGTATTTAACTAAACCAATAAACTTAATTTGGTATAAAAGCTATAATGAAGGAGGTCTTCTTTATGTATATTTTACTATGTTTATGTCTATTTTCGCACTAGAGGTAATCTATGTGTAACATTTAATTGTTATTAGCAATAGAAAACTAGAGGTAATCTATGTGTAACATTTAATTGTTATTAGCAATAGAAAACTAGAGGTAGTGTCTTTGTATAATTTACTTGTTATTAGCAATAGAAATTATCTCAAAAATTATATTCTTGGTGTAGCCTCCAAGCTTCATATGAGGTCACAAAACATAAATTAGTTAGGTAAGGAAAGCCTTGAACTTGTGCCATGTACTCTATTTTCAAATAAGCACATGGCATAAGATCAAGGAAAGCTAGCGACAGCTAGCTTTCCTTTTAGCATAAGCATTTACTTATAGGATAATAACATATAGCTATGCTAGAAAGAAAGCTAGCAATCGCTAGCTTTCCAATAGAAAAATCCTGTCCATGGTGATTGGTGGTTGCTAGCTTATACCTTGAGCTTGTGCCATGTGCTCTATTTTGAAATAAGCACATGGCAAAAGATCAATGAAAACTAGCGACTGCTAGCTTTCTTTCTAGCATAAGCATTTCCTTCTAGCATTTTTGAGAAGGAAAACTTTTCTTTTTAATGAGTCCCTACTTGTGCTAGATGCAATGGATTTTTATTTATCTCTAAGTATTTAATATGTTTCCATAACACATGACCCTTATTATTCTTGTGCATGTGAATAAAAGACATGTAATAGAATATTCTTTGATAATGCTCATTATTTCATGTATTTTTAAAACAATTTAAACTTATAGTCGACTATTTATTATTGTTTTTAGAAGCTATGGACTCTGGTGCAATGACAATTCCAAGGAATAATTTGAAGAAAAAACGAATTGCAAGTGACACACAAACAACGTCTCCCCCATGTGGTATGGTGGTTTTAAATATTATTCTCTCATTTCTAAATGGTTAGACTAGAAGACTATATGGTAATATTTGTGATTTTGATGTCATTTTATTTATAGTAATAATTGCTTATTATTGTTTTTTGAAGCTGTCATCTCCAAAGCAAGTAAAATGCCACAATCACCATTCAAAAAACAAAAGCTTCATTCAACTCAGATTATAAATTCAACAATGGGTTCTAATTTTGAAATGATTAAAAAGTTCAAAACATCTACTGCATTTGAGTATGTCGAAGATTGGTATGTTGAGATTGAAAGTCCCATGAATATGTTTCCAGATATGTATCTATTTGGATCCATGGATGGAAATGATATACAAAGGCTAGGGATAATTGTTAATTGCTATGCTCTCAATCATAGTCAGATCGATTTTCAAATGGAGGTAATTGAAGAAAATGAAGTGAAATTATTTTCTTGCCAAGTTGATTACACAAAATTTAGACCAGATTTGATTGATACTAATACAAAATTTCCAGAGTCAATAAAAAAGTCACAGTTTAAGTTGGACAGTTTTGAGAGCTTCAATGAATCTGGTCTAAAGAGTTGTGATGATCTTGTACAATGTATTACCAACGTTATGAAATATCGCTATGTGAGATGTAAGAAAACATCATCCGTGTTTCTTTATTTGCAACAAAGAGATAAACTACTTGATAAAATACCAGATGATAAACTCGAGGCTCAAATGCTTGCTTTGAGAAGGGTATATTTAGCTGAGCTAGAACAGACCATTAAAGAAAGTGAGTTCATGCCTACTACAGAGTTTGTAAAATCCCAAAAAGAAGACTCTCAGATAGAGAAGCTTGCTGACCAATGCGATGAAATCCATGAAAATTTTAGGGACAGTGATTTATTTTCAAGCTCTTTTACCATGAAGGTGTATGTTCGAAGATGTGTAGAAGCACCCAAGTTATATAAATTGAGATCACGGGATGATTTAAATGTTCGAGTATTAGTAAAATCGTTCCTACAGAAATTTCAAGCATCATTGCCTGATGCTCTTCTGATTCCATTTGACATAAAAGAGTCTGATCCGATTGGAAACCCTGTGAAAATCATGAATGAAATGGATATAAATGCCAAGAACATCAATTTTTGGATAGTTGATGGGCAACACACCATTCAAGCAGCAAAAGAAATATTATCAAATCCTAAATTCAGTCTATCTGGGGAGGCAAAACAGAAGTACAAAGAACGTAATGCTCGATTCTTAGATCCATTAGTTGCTCCCAGTGTGGTGATTCGTATTTGCTGCCAATTAAATTCTGCAAACACAGTGTTCTTCAAAACTCCATTCATTGATTTTGTGCGATCTGCAAGACAATTCCTAATTGCCACAAATAAATTAAAGAAACAAAAATGTGGGAATTCTAAGACGGCTGAAGACAAGGTATGCAATTTTTTTTTTTTTGCACTTAGTTTATATTGTTATAACTAAATTCATGGCTATTTTATTTTTGATATCACATTCTTACTAATTTATATTTGTTATTTTTTAACAGGTTGATGATGAAATGTTGTGCTCTTTCTTCGATTGTCCACTAACAAACTTTGCTGAAAAAAAAGTCTTGTTATATCTTGATGATACTACTTGGGATAAATGGGAAGTTGTTTTTAATTGTTACAAACTAGGGACATTAATGTGTTCTCCAAACCAACCTAAGGATCCAAACTATAAGACAAATAGTCTGAACATTTTGGTATCAAGTTCTTTCCGTCCCCTTCAGGGACTAACCGTTGAAGAAATGTGTTCTGTAGCAGATAAACTATTGGATGGAACTGTCTGGTTTTCTATTCCAGTGAACCATCCAACCAAAGCCATATTGAAAACCAAAAGAACAATTTTGGAGGCAATGGTAACATATTGCAAAAGTCATGATAAGAATCTGAATGATAAGATTCTTACAATATCCAATATTCTTGAGCATTATGGAATTACTGATATCATATTTGCCAACTTCTGTAAGACAATGGAAGGGTGTAAATATGTAAAAGGATCACGGAATACAAAAATAGAGTCCCTTTCTCCACAAGCCTGTGTGGTCCTTGATAGAATAATTGATGCATCGACAGATATACAGGAAATTGAGAACAGTTTTGAATTCGGTTGTCATTATGGGGGTCCTAGCCTCTTGTCAACACTTTTGCACTCTTTTCCTTGTCTGTTTCAACCAATGTTATACACTGACTTTGTTGTGTTGGATACATTGGCTTTGAAAGATGAATCATTCCTTAAGGATCACTATATTGAATTGTTTCGATTTTTAATCGAAAAAAATGGGTTGAAAGATTTTACTATGATTATCTTAGTAGAAATTTGGTCTTGTAAGGATGTACGCCAAGCTCTGGAGATTGTTGTCTAGGACTCAAATGTCAACTATAAAATGGCTACCGGTCTTTATGAATATAAAGAACAAAATAACTATAGTTATGATATAGTTTTAACTATACATTTCTATAGTGAAGAGTCAAAAAGTTTACAGGCCTCAATATACTCTCACAGTTTTAGAGACATATCTGATGAAAATGAGAGAGATTTTGAATTTTGGGAAGAATTATTGCAAATGCATCAACAACATAGTGATCTAAATTTGATTATTTCTCTTTATGTGGGGAAAAATTTACAGCAGGCTTGCTGTACATATGGAAGAAGAATGGCATGTGTCGTAGAAAACGAGTTACAAAGGACTACCATGCTGACTAATCAAGAATCCTTCCAATTGCAAAAACCAATGTCTAATATATTGCTGTTGGAATATCCAGGTATTGTGCTTGTTTTGTTCTTTCTCTAGTGATTCGTTGGATTCTATGCTATTTATAAATCTTGATTAACAAGATGTTTACTATAACTACTAATGGCGGAAATTGTAAAGAAAACAACGACACTTTGCAACAAAGCAATGATCAACATAGTGTGCACAATGTCGAAGAAGTTTTCGAGATGCAAATACAAGACGAAGAAAATACCATACCAGGTACATAATTTATTTTGTTTCTTTTGTTGTATTGTACTTGTATTGTTCTTTCTCTAGTGATTCTTTGGATTCTATGCCTATTTATTTAATGAATTTCATTCGTTGATACATTTTATAACATTTCATATGTTTATTACAGTAGCAAACGAGGAGAAAAAAGACAGTGATCAAGGGAATGTGACAGAAATCCATAGTCAAGAACATGATATCATATCAGGTACTTCACATGTCTCTTATTTTCAATTAAACATAAAATATGTCTTATAAAAAAAAATTGATTTAAAGAAGTATTATTGGTATTTGATTGAAGGTCTGTTATTTTGGATCTAGGTTCTATGAAGACAATACAAGAGAAGTGTGGCTTATCAATAACTAGTACAAAAAATACTCAAAGTGAGTGTATTTCTTCAACAATTTTTTTTAATAATAATTTATGTAGCATGAATAAAATGAATTTACTATGATCCATTATTGTTGTGCAGCTATTATAAGTCAAAAGAAATTAGTTATTTTTGAATTGAATAACATTTTCTATCAGAGCGTTGATGGTGATGCATCACAAAAAGAATTTATCGAGAAAATGGGAAGGACCACAGATTACACGATAGAGAAAAAATCATTTTGGTTTCGTCCACATGCAAAAACATTTCTTGAAATGTGTTCCAGAAAAGAATCTCTTGACATTGCAATTTGGACGACATCTTTGAAACAAAACACAACAAGAGTTATGAAAAAGCTGGTTTCAGAAACATTACAAGCTAAATTTTTGTTTACATGGACTGCTTCAGATTGCAAACAACAAAAGGGAAAAAATGACATTGATAATTCAACACAAGTTATATACAAAAAACATCTGAAAAAAGTGTGGAGAATGTATTCTCAATATGATGCTACTAACACTATTCTAGTGGATTGTTCAATGGAGACAAAGAAAGAAAATCCCAAAGAAAATGTGATTATTGCCCCTTCGTTTGATGGAAAGAATGAGGATAAATGGTTGATCGCTGATCTGTGGAGCTTATTGAATAAATTCTACAATGCACCCGATGTTCGAGATATTTTGAAGAATCTTCAATGACTTTTAATAGTACATTAAGATGACTGTTATTCATTTCCTCTATAAACAAAATCTTGAAGTTTATGATATAAATTCTTGGTCATTGTACATTTGATGACTTAATTCTACATGTGATGTGTTATTACTGTGTTTTATTTTATTATCAATTTAATGTCAATATTATTTCATAATACCCATATAAGGATTGTTGTTGTGTCATTATTATAAATTAACATATTATTATTTTGTTTATTTATATTGAGATATTGAGTTATAAAAAGTTAGTGATTTGAATAATAGTCTTATGTGTTTGCATAAAAATGTAGTATTCCATATTAATTAAATAATTGTATTAGGTTGTATGTATAAATTAACGTACAATTACTATATAAAAAAAACATCTGAAAAAAGTGTGGAGAATGTATTCTCAATATGATGCTACTAACACTATTCTAGTGGATTGTTCAATGGAGACAAAGAAAGAAAATCCCAAAGAAAATGTGATTATTGCCCCTTTGTTTGATGGAAAGAATGAGGATAAATGGTTGATCGCTGATCTATGGAGCTTATTGAATAAATTCTACAAGGCACCTGATGTTCGAGATATTTTGAAGAATCTTCAATGACTTTTAATAGTACATTAAGATGACTGTTATTCATTTCCTCTATAAACAAAATCTTGAAGTTTATGATATAAATTCTTGGTCATTGTACATTTGATGACTTAATTCTACATGTGATGTGTTATTACTGTGTTTTATTTTATTATCAATTTAATGTCAATATTATTTCATAATACCCATATAAGGATTGTTGTTGTGTCATTATTATAAATTAACATATTATTATTTTGTTTATTTATATTGAGATATTGAGTTATAAAAAGTTAGTGATTTGAATAATAGTCTTATGTGTTTGCATAAAAATGTAGTATTCCATATTAATTAAATAATTGTATTAGGTTGTATGTATAAATTAACGTACAATTACTATATACAAAAAACATCTGAAAAAAGTGTGGAGAATGTATTCTCAATATGATGCTACTAACACTATTCTAGTGGATTGTTCAATGGAGACAAAGAAAGAAAATCCCAAAGAAAATGTGATTATTGCCCCTTCGTTTGATGGAAAGAATGAGGATAAATGGTTGATCGCTGATCTGTGGAGCTTATTGAATAAATTCTACAAGGCACCCGATGTTCGAGATATTTTGAAGAATCTTCAATGACTTTTAATAGTACATTAAGATGACTGTTATTCATTTCCTCTATAAACAAAATCTTGAAGTTTATGATATAAATTCTTGGTCATTGTACATTTGATGACTTAATTCTACATGTGATGTGTTATTACTGTGTTTTATTTTATTATCAATTTAATGTCAATATTATTTCATAATACCCATATAAGGATTGTTGTTGTGTCATTATTATAAATTAACATATTATTATTTTGTTTATTTATATTGAGATATTGAATTATAAAAAGTTAGTGATTTGAATAATAGTCTTATGTGTTTGCATAAAAATGTAGTATTCCATATTAATTAAATAATTGTATTAGGTTGTATGTATAAATTAACGTACAATTACTATGTTTGAGCAATTGCAGTTTATTTATCAATTGCGTCTTAATTGATCATTATAACTCTTACAAATCAGTGATTTGAATGTTAGTTCAATGTTATCATATGAAATTTTCTTATTTCTTAGAAATTAAAAAAATGGAAAATCATATCAGGTTGTATGTAAAAATTACCTAAAATTAGCTTGTTTAATTGAAATTTAAAAAATTGTAAATCTAGGTGGTGGGTATAAATTAACATATAATTGGTTTGAATTGGACCATTGTAACTATATTTTTAAATTGTGATTTGAATTTCATTGCAATGTGCTTATGTGAATTTTTCTTATAATTTCTTGAAAATTAAAATATCGTATGAGGTTGTATGTAAAAATGAACATATAAATAGTTTGCTTGATTTAAATTTAAAAACTGTAAATTTAGGTAGTATGTAGATATTAACATATAATTAGTTCAAATGAATTCGACTATTGTAATTATATTTTTAAATTGTAGTTTATCTCATTACAATTCTTAAAAATTAGTGATTTGAGTAGTAGTTGAATGTGTTTGTATAAAAAAACTATTCCACTGAAATTACTTTTATTTTTTTCATTAAGTTGTTTGTTTGGGAGTGGAAATAAATTGGATATGTTTTGATGCCATTAAGCAGTGAAGTTTTGAAGTGAAAATATGTTAATGTTATATATGTGGCAGCAATGCAGATGGGAGTTAATATCAGTCGGAAGATCTTGTTGATCTTTGAAATGGAAGGAGTATTCTTCTCGTCGTATTCCAAAGATGATACGAGTTGTCAAATTCAAAGAAAACCAGATTGGGAGCTTGGTGATAAATCCTACTTTTGTAGGCCTTTTCAATTAGAAGTATTAAAATACTGCCTAAAACATTATGATGTTGCGATATGGACATCAAATGTTACTAACAAGTACATTCGACAAGTACTTGAAAAATCAAATATTGATACAAGTGACTTTGAATTCATATGGGATAGGTCCCATTGTCACTTGCAAACAAAATTCAAATCATGTAGTATGATACAGTTTTATGAGAAAAGGCTAAGCGACGTGTGGTCCCAATATGGAAATAAGTACACAGAATCAAATGTATTGCTAATAGATACATCAAAGCCTACTTCTCAATTCCTCGGATATCGGTCAAACTGTATCTTAATAAAGGCTTATATAGGACATGAACACGATACTTGGCTTGTGCAAGTTCTATTCCCCTTTTTAAAGACACTTCATCGCATCAAACAGAAACGCAACTACATTCGAATGTTCAATAGAACATTGAGTTCTTTGTATTAAGTGAAGATATTATTTTATGGAAATTTGTTGACGATTACATTGCAATATTTCAATACAAGTTGGACACATTTTTTAGTGAATTAATTTGTATGATTTTATAACTTTTATAGATAGATGATAATTGACAATGATATATAAATACAATTATTAGTATTATTTATGATTGCTTTTAGATTGACAAGTTTTTGCATCATACAACACTTGATTTCCCCATTCAAAATATTTTCTAAATTTGTGCTCTTAAATAAACTATTTGTAATTTAAATCATCTCATAAAAGCCAACAAGGCATGCAAGAAACTCTCTTTAGTTTTATTTATCTATATGTATTAATACAAGTGCATTACAACACTTGATTTCTCTATTCAAAATATTTTTTAAATTACATACTCTTAAATCAATTATTTGTAATTTAAATCATCTCACAAAAGCCAACAAGGAATGAAGTTCTCTTTAGTTTTATTGATCTATATCGATTAATACAAGTGACACACAAATTTTGAATTAAACCTCCATCTATATAAAAGCACATTTCTTACAAAAAAATTACTTCAATGATAATGAGTGCTAAGTGTACTAGAATTTAGATTAAAGCATGATGAGTCATAGATGAATGATTTTGAAAGGTATAAGTATTTGATTTCCCAATCTATAACTTATTGTAAATGTGTATTCTTAAGTTAATAGTTTATAATTGCAATAATCTCATATAAGCCAACAGGACATGAAATAAATTATTGACTGTTATTAGCCTATATTCATTGATATGAGGAGTTTATCAATGCAATATGTAATTTTTGAAATAAAACCCCATATAATTGAAGTTGCCATTGTTTTAAAACACAAAATTAATTGCTAATGAGTGCTAAGTGGTATTAAGGGTAGTACGAGATTGGTCATAAGTGAGTGACATTGAACTATAAGAAATTTGATTTCTCATTTCATTTTTTTGTAAGTTTGTATTATTAACTCAATTACGATTAATTGAAATAATCTCATAATAGCCAACAAAGCATGAGATACGCTCTATCTTTTATCTTCTTGTATGCATTAAATGAATGTATAAATGTGATGTATTTTTTGGAATAAAATACAATGTAAAAACATTCCACAAGTAGTTGAAAAATCAAATACTGATACAAGTGACTTTGAATTCATATGGGACAGCTCTCATTGTCACTTGGAAACAAAATTCAAATAATGTAGTGTGATACAATTTTATGAGAAAATGTTAAGTGATGTGTGGTCCAAATATGGAAATATGTACGAAAAATCAAATATATTGCTAATAGATACATCAAAGCTTACTTCTCAATTCCCCGGATACCGGTCAAATTGTATCTTAACAAAGGCTTATATAGGACATGAACCTGATACTTGGCTTGTCCAAATTCTATTCCCCCTTTTTAAGACACTTCATCGTATCAAAGAGAAACGCAACAACATTCGAATGTTCAATAGAACATTGAGTTCTTTATAGTAGGTGAAGATGTTAATTTTTAGAAATTTGTTAACGCGTACATTGCAATATTTCAATACAAGTTGGACACATTTTTTGATGAATTAATTTGTATGTTTTTAAAACTTTTATAGATAGATGAGAATTAACAATAATATTTAAATACAATTATTAATATTATTTATGATTGCCTTTAGTTTGACATTTTTTTGCATTACACCACTTGATTTCCCCATTCAAAATATTTTTTTAATTTGCGTTCTTAAATCAAATATTTGTAATTAAAATCATCTCATAAAAGCCAACAAGGCACGCACAAAGTTTTGTAAATGTGTATTCTTAAGTTAATAGTTTATAATTGCAATAATCTCATATAAGCCAACAAGGCATGAAATAAATTATTGACTTTTATTTGGGTATATTCATTAATAAGAGGAGTTTATCAATGCAGTATGTTATTTTTATTGCTAATGAGTGCTAAGTGGTATTAAGGGTAGTACGTGATTGGTCATAAGTGAGTGACATTGAACTATAAGAAATTTGATTTCTCAATTCATTTTTTTGTAAGTTTGTATTACTAACTCAATTATGATTAACTGAAATAATCTCTTACAGGCCAACAAAGCACGAGATATGTTATATATTTTATCTTCTTATATGCATTAAATGAATGTATAAATGTAGTATGTAATTTTTGGAATAAAATACAATGTAAAACCATATAATTAATTGATAATGAGTACTAAGTGGACTATTTAGACTCATTCGATATGTGCCATAAATAAATTCAAAAGAGCATGGGGTCATATATAAAGTTCAACTAAAAGATTTGAAAAATATGTTTCAACATCTATTTCTTCGACATTTAAAAATCTTATCATTTTCTTTGCCTTTTGGTGAAAGTAATTCTCGGCCATGATTTCTTAATTCGATTTCTTCACACTTTCATTGTGTATGTATAATGTTGTACCTAACAACTATCCCAATTTTGACGAATTTATAGTTATTATTTGGTTCGACATCAATACATTTCTTATAATTTATTTTATTTTAATTTAATATTGTGATTTCCTTCCAATCATGCTATATTATAATATGTTATTTAACAATAAAAATATTTAATATGATACTTTGTTCACTTCAAATATAGATAGAGATCTTCTTGTAATAAAACATGCAATTATGTGTGCAACTTAACTTCATTAATCCTACATTTTATATCTTCATGAATATTTTTTCTCACGATTCAACAAATTACAAATTTTCATATACTCCTCCTAATTTATGGCATACCGAACTAGTTATAAATGATACAACATTTCATTTTTTATGATTGTATATTAAAAACACTTGGAGTAAATAAAATTTGTGATCAATAAAAACATTCTTTCTAGGATTAGTTTTTCCAATTTTAATGAAATATTTCTTTAATGCATAATTTTTACAAATTAAATGAAATAAATAAAATGTTTACAAAAAAATTCAATGTCATAGAAGTCCTTGTAATAGAATTTTTCTAGATTTATTGAAATAGGTGTTTCAAGGGTGAGCTAGGGTTTCAAGAGAGATTTTGGCAGAGTAAGGGTATTCTTGATTGTGGATATGAAATGAGGGGTCTCCATCACCTATTTATAGTTTTTTGGTGGTGGAGTGCTGGCCCATGGTTTTGGGAACCATATGGTTTAGGTCAGCTGTATAGGGTTTTTTCCTCCTTTTTCCTCATTATTTTATATTTTTTATTCCCTTTTTAGAGGGTTTTTGCTATTCTAGAGGAATTTTAGATATTTTTGGAGGAAAAGGGGTTTTTTAGCCTTTTTGAGGCTTTTTTGATGGTTTTGTGGCCTTTTGGAGGCATTTTAGGCCTTTTGGAGGCTTTTTAGTGGGATTTTCAGGGTTTTTAAGGGAAATATGGTAGGAAAATGGACAAATGAGTCATGCAATGGGGTAGATGAGGTAGTGAGCACTTTTTGGGTGTTAACAGATTGCCCCCTGATGTGTGAGGGCAGGAGCTCATCGTATGGCCGATATACATCATGAGTCGTGTATGGTTTTCCTGGGGTGTGGAGAAGAGAAGAAACAAACTGGAGCCCGGAACAACATTCCCGAACAACTGCAAAAACTAAAAATACATAGCCTCAATAATGGATGAGGAATAATATGATCATATGGACGAGGCGGGCATTCCCATGCTCGTATCAAGATATAAAACAATAATAACAATGTGGTCCAAAAGAGGGGGACCTGACATATACATGACCTCAAATACTGAATGAGGAAGAATCTCAATATATGGACGAGGCGGGCATACCCATGCTCGTATCAAGATACATAAAAATAACAGCGAGGCCCAAAAAAGGGGGGACCTGTATGACACATAGCGAACCACTGTGTACATCATAAGGGTCCAGAGAGGACACAAATCTGGGACATACTGTTGGGCTGACCATGTCTGAGCTGAAGAACTGATACACTGGAATGACAACAATGCTACTGCATGTGGTACCAAAGGGACTGATGAGCTGCTGGATCAGAGTGACAAGGGGTCATACTCTCAATGGTACACTGAACTGGAACTGAACTGGGACTGAACTGGGTACTCAAGGAAGCATATAACTGGTTAGCTTCCGAATACAATCGCCAACGCAACCCAGACATCCACAGGAACATATAACTGGGCGTTCCGAAGTGACTCACCAATGTGCTAGAGTCGGGGGAGATTCGGGGTCTTCGACAAAAAATGGAAGGGATATAAACCCTGCGCGATTCTCAACGATGAGATTAAGGTGTTGAAGTCGAGCATGTGAGAAACAACCACTCGGAGAGGCAATGATGAGTCCTCTCAAAATGGTCCGTAGGCACTCACCACAGATGGTGATGGGTCCAAGGCGCAGGGACCTCTGGGTCTATCCTCTGGAATAAAGGGACTGTCGTCGATAGAGGGAGACCTGCAACTAGCAAGGCAATGATGTTTCCTTGATAGGAGCGCGAGGTGGAGAACTGACGTGTGAGAGCACTGATGGTAGGACTGACAGACTGGGGGGAATAACTGGGCAAGTAGAGCGGGGGGGGACTCAAACTTCCTTTGTTCAGAGTATAATGGTGGGGGTGATCGGGTAGCATATGAAATTGACTGAAGGGAAAGGGATCATAGCTAGAATGGATCAAGGATAGTGAATGGGATGAGGGATACTCAAACTGGTGTAAAATGGCAGGAGACTGCAGATTACTCTGAACAAAGGCAACCTAATTGGGGGTGTTGCCGAAATGATCGATCATAGTGCCAAGAGGCACGGGGGGACTTCTTCATGGGTTAAGGAACTAGAAGAAGTGTGTGTAAAATGGTACTGTCATGTGGATTTATACGATCCCAGGACAGTTCATGCTCGTGATTGCTTTCAATTTTAAGGTGTCTGAAAGCGATAAGAAGACTCTGAAAGAATGGAATGGTACAGTCATGTGCATTTGTACGAGCCCAGGACAATTCATGCTCATGGTTGCTTTCAATTTTAGAGAGTCTGAAAGCAAATAAGAAGACTCCAGGGGGTTGCTTTTTCGTGTGTTAGTCTCCAAGGCCCAAAGAAGCATAAAAGGATGCAATGAAGAACTCTTCTAGTCAGTGTGACTAGAGTATTCCTTTTTCGTAATTAGTATACCAGGTCCGGAAACGGGGTAAACTTATACCAGATAGACGCCCTTTCAGGTACTTTAACGAGCATGAAAGGAAGCAAGATTGCTCGGCAATCTTTTCATTGTTTTAGGAGTCAGAAAAGAGCTTAACAAAAACTCCCTAAGTGCCTTTTTCGTAAGGGACTTGTCCGGCCCGAAAAAGGGATAAAATTATACCGAACAAAAGGAACATCTAGGCAAGGAGGAAGTGCTCAAACAAGGAACATTTATGATGACCAAGAGCGAGGGTAGGGGGGAACACTTGTCGGCCTCCTTGCGGGATAATGAATGGTGGAAAAATAACGAAATAATTGCAGTATGACAAGAGTGAATGGCTCATGTAAAAATGTGGAACAATCCGATGGCGGCCGATGTGGTGCGCAAACCGAGGCAGCAAGGTGTCAGGACACAATGTTGAAACTGTACCAAGTGAGAGCGAGAAATGATCTCAAGCATCATCACAAGCTCAAAAAAATGAATCCGACAATATAAAAAGTGTCAAAAATGGATAACGGTCGATGTGGCACGTAAACCAAGGCAACGGGGGGCGTTTTGGAAAAAATCCCCTAAAAATCTAGGGGTGAGAGCGAGAAATGATCTCCAGCATCATCACGGGCTTGAAAAAATGAATCCGATGATATAAAGTATATGAAAAATGGGCTACGGCTGATGTGGCACGCAAACCGGGGTGACAAGGTGTCGGAACACAATGTTGATATTGGTCTTAGTGAGAGCGAGAAATGATCTCAAGCATCATCACGAGCATGGAAATATGAATCCAGCGGTGCAAATGGTGCAAAAAACGGAGGCCATAAGGACTCCAGAATGGTTAAAAGAAAGAACTAGGTTAAAAAAAATGGCTACAAATAAAGGTGAGCCCACCAAGCCCAGGATGTAGTGGTGGGGAGAAATGATGACCCATGGGGGAAGAATACTAGGTGTATTAAATCAAATCAAATCTACAAGTGACACGTGACCTCAAAAATGCTTGAGATCACAAATGTGACAAAGTGGGCAGGGTTAATGACCTGCCCCCATGTTATGTGCATGGGGTTTGTGATTATGGATCACATATGTGTTGGTTTGAACAAGGGGGTCATGGACGTGCTGAGATAGATGTGATGGGGAAGGTTCAAAATGGTTGATCATGCCCTCTATCCCAGGGTTGAGGTAATCTATTATGCCCCCTAACTCAGAGGTGTCAATGTGGTGCTCTATAATAGTGGGGTCGAGACTAGGCATCTCGGTAGAGGACCAGGCAAAGACATCACGGAACGCTTGGAAAAGTTCTTTGTATGCTCTTATCTCATATTCACTACAGGAGGCTCCTAAAGTGATGAGTTCAGGGGCACCTCCTGGGGCAGCGATATCAATGTGGATGATGGGTGAGATGTTGGCCATGTTACCTTCCTCAAAGGCATCAAGAGCAGGAATAGGATCCTTAAACCAGTCGACTTTAGTGGGAAGGAAATCTTTGGACTCCACCGCGAGTTGGGTATATGTGGTAGAGGAGGATTCTTCTGAGAGGAAATAGGAACGATGGTGCATGTCATCCCAGGCATAATCCGGGGCAGTGAGAGTCTCGAGAATCTCCTCATCAGTACGGAAAGTTTGAGTTGTCAAATCGGTTGACGAGGGAGTGGTGGTTGAAGAGATCATATAAATGGTGTTAATCTCTCCGGAAGGGGATGAGACCGGGGGGTGGATCTCCTCAATTGTGGGGGGTGTCGTCTCAAGGTCCAAATTATTCATCTCGTAAAGAGCTGCTCTGTAATCTGCGAGATCAGGACAGTGATGTGAGTAATGGCCGTAAACACCGCATATTGCACAAGGGTGGTTGGTACGCAGTGATTTATCATGAGGCTTGGGGGTTGGGTCAATTTCGACAATGGGGATGTTGGGGTCGTCATCAAGCATTTGCATGTGTTCCTGTAATGCCGGTAACTGTGGACATTGATGAGTTGGATGGCCTAACTCATCACACAATGAGCATTTGGGCGGAGCACGAAACACGGGGGGGTTTTTGACTGTTTTGGGAGGGGGTACAGCAGTGTATGGTTGTGGACCTCTGCCCCCAGTGGGCTTGATAAGAGGAGGGGGGTTCGTGGAGGACGAAGGGGTAGAGACACCGGGAGGTGGTTGACTAGTAGTAAAAATGGGTTGCACCGGTTGGAGGACGACATTGGGTGTCGATGGGGGAATGGGAGGCGAAAGATACCAGATGGGTAATCCTAAGGTCAACCCAGGGAGGCTGAGGGTATCCATAACTTGGGCGCTTACTACTCCCGAGGGAGGGATTAGAAAGGGAATTGTGTGGATGGGTGTAACACCAATGTGACTAGGTACCAATGGTGGTTTGGGTAACAAGGGCGGTTGATTGGTAGGTGTTTGCATGTTGTGGGACAGGGTGCATAGGTCAGATACTTCAGTTGCAGGTGACGGGGGTGGAATAGATTGGAATGTTGAGGTCATTGGTGCGTCTGAGTAAACTCCGGGTCCCACAGAGGAAACGAACGAGGTAGTTGCACCACTAACGGGTTGTTCAACCATGGGGAGAACATTCTCAGGTGCGGCAGGGGCATTGGGATCGTAGTAGGTGAGTTAGTCGACCTTGACCACGCGTCCATCATAGGGGAACATCATGGTACGAAAAACGGAAGACGCAACCACCCGCATGGCATACATGTAGCTGCGGCCAAGTAAGAGGTTATAGTCTAGTTGGGCATTGATGACCTCTATGTCAATGAGAACGGTTTTACCAGCCAGCTGGATGGGGACGTTAGCTAATAGGCCTTGTGGTTGAGCCGAACGGCCGTCGTAGGTTCGCAACGTAGTGGTGGACTGCTGAAGAGTAGGAGATCCCAATTTCTACCAAACGAATGTGGACATCACGCATGTAGAGGCACCTTCATCGATAATGCACCGATGGATGACAAGATTCCGAACGAAAACAGAAACTTGGAATGCTAAAGTGGAAGGCAGGCGTGGTTCGGATTGGTCCAAATCGAATGCCATCAGTTGTGAATCATTGGGGTCAATAGCTCCAATGGAGGAGAGAAAAGTCTTGCGCTGTGAAGGACAGTTTTCAAGACTTCCAACGCAGACATGGCTGCGGGGGACTGGGCTAAGTCATCTACAATGTTGTAATTTGACGCAGTGTGAGCATTGGGGTTATTATTGATTCGACGAAGTGGGAAGCAAGGTGCTTTGGCAGCACCACCTAATGGAGCCGGAGGTATACGTAACGTCTAATCAGTGGGATGAGCGTTATTATTTTTGTTGATGGGAGGGGCATCAGGGGTGGAGCCATATTGGTTCCGACGGGTTTGGAGGTTGACATCAGCGGATGACATCATCAACAAGTGGTGGGTACCTGAGTCAAACATGGGTTGATCAGGGGAGGCATATGTGATCTATTGTTGTTGTGGTGGCGTGTTGACTTGAGGTGGAGCCAACGGCTAAGCATTCACTACGCCTTGGGTTGGTAAGGGGTTTTGCAGCACCAAAGGTTGCTGCTGGGGGGGTTGGGGATTGGGCTGTGCTTGAGGAGCTGCATGCCCTTGGCGATGGGCATCATCGACCCAGAGTTTCCGAGCTCGCTCCAAATGTGGGCAAGCGTGTGTGTAGTGGCCATAGAACCCGCAAATAGAACAAGGATGGTTTGTTCGCAAGTTAGGGTTTTTCGCCTACTTGGGTGGCCGATCAGGGTTTTGGTTGGCAGGTGCCGCATTATTGTTGTCTGGGGGATTGGGAGGTTGACCACCTTGGTCTGGAAGAGGGTTGTTCCCACGGTTACGACCTTTGCCATGGTTTTGCTAGCCCTGTTGGTGCTGGTTGTTTTGGTTTTGTTGTTGATTTTGTTGGGCGTATACTTTCCCTTGGGCAGCAGGTGGGTTCTGGGGTTGTGCAGGTGCGGGAGCAGGCTGCGGTGGATAATATGTAGGTGGAGGCTACGCAGGTGCTGAACCTTGTGGGGGTTGCAGATATGTCTACGGAGTAGGCTGTGGGTTTGCCGTAGGGGCTGCCTGTGGCGGGTAATAAGCAAGTTGGGCTTGAGAGGACACAGGAGCTGGTGCAGCCTGCGGGTGGTAATATGGCTGAGGTGCGACCGGGGGGGCATAAGCGGGGGACGCATGGCCAAAGCACTGAGGTGGACAAGAGGGTCCGTGAGAATGGTGGTGATGTGCCATGGGAGCATATGAATTGGTAGCTCCGAACTGTGAGGTAGCCCGCGAAAGATCGGGGCCATGACTAGGACATGCTATGGAAAAGGGTTGGGGATGCGAAGCAACACGGCCAATGATGTCATTTACAGCGTGGGATGCCCCCGGCGCATTGTGCTAGGAAGACTCACCACGAGGGGCGTCATGTATAATGGTATAAAGGTAACCCGACTGGGCGTAAATGAGGTCAAATTGCTGGGCTTTGAGGATGGCCTCTTCCTCAGACTGGGGTCGTTTGGATGCCACATCCTTGGCAATGACAGGAAGGAGGGATTTTAGGAACCAATCTAAGAAGATACAGTCATCTAATTTGATTTTGCATAGGCTGCGCCGTCGACGCCACTCATGAATGTGGTCAGTGATGTGGGTAGCCGTGTTCTGTCTGCAAGACAGTAGGATCTCAACTCCCGCGTCATAGCGGACAGGTAACTGAAAGAACTGCAGAAAGGTCGAGGCAAGGGAAGTAAGGGAGGCGTGGGTCCCATGGGGTTTCTCGATGTACCATTTAGCTGCAGAGCCAGTGAAGGTGTGCTGTAACAGATGGAGGTGGACAGAGTCGTCCACTATGGAGTTGGAGGAACACCATAGATGGAAGGACATAATATGGTTTTGGGGGTCCTCACCTGCCTTGCCCTCAAACTTAGGGATGTCGGAGGGGAGCTTGGTGGGCATGTGAGGCCATGTAGGGTCGTGTCTGATAGGATCATTAGTCAGTCTAGCTAGGTCAGGAAGGTTGAGGCTAGCCATGAATGGCAAACTAGTAGAAGGATGTGACATACTAGTGGGTTGGGCCATGGTGGGGCCAATGCCCCCAAGTGTAGGGGCAGGGTTCGGGATGTTGCCCCCAAGTGGAGGGACGAAAGTGGTATGGGACGGACCTGCGCCGCCAAGGGTAGCGTGAGTCATGGATGGAGTGGGAATAGGTATTCCAACTACTGGAATGGGTGCAGTGATCGACATGGTAGATGGGGGCCCCATGGAGGGCATACCCAAAGCAGGTGTGGTAGCTGGTGTGGTAGTGGATGCTCCAGCAATGGTCCCTACAAAGAAAGGGGTGGAAGTCACGCCAGCCATGGGGCTGGTTGGTGCAATGTAAATGGGGTTCTCGGACTCTTCTTCAGAATCAGAGGTAAAGTAAGGGGCATCTAGCTCAGGTGACGAAGTTCTATGCCGTTGACGAGTGGAGTCAAGTGACAAAGCTCAAGATCTATGATGAGTGGTATCAAGTGATAAAGATCTATGACAGGTGGTGTCAAGTGAACCGTGCTACGGGGGCTCACCCCGGAGGCACCGAGAATGTCTTGGGGACTCAATGGTGACAAATGGTGTCAAATATCTCGGGGTTGTGTTGAGTGAAAAAAATAGCTCAAAAACCCTAATGCAACTGAGTGTGCAGAAGGAGAGCTCAAAAACTATGGCACTCAGGCCAACAACCAATTCAAAACACCTACTGTAACAGTTGTGCTACAATAAGTGGAGTATCAACAGAAATGGTTAGAATACCAACAAGCAGCAGGTTTCCTAGAAAAAGAAAATAGTGGACTCACTAGACCAAAAGGAGGTAAGGGAGCATGCAAAAACCTAACTAAATAGTATTCTGAATCAACTAGACATATCCTCTGCAAGGTGATGAAATCCAAGTTAGACAATATGAATAGGAAAGCCAAGTGGCTAAAGATATCCCCCTACCGAGAGGGACACCAGGTAGTCAATCCTAGAAGAAAGGCAACTAAGATACCCCATTCATGACACGTTCAAAAAAGGTGAATCTGTCGTTTGGTCCTTTTACCGCAGTACCCCCATATAGGGATACCCCGAGAACTGCGAAAGGTTACCCTTCAGTTACTGAATCGATTGCGGTATTCCACTCAGGCCTCCGGAACCAGTCTGGCGACTTCAACCCTCCTAGGGGAGAGGCCCTCTGATAAACTGGTTGTGACCGTGACAAAAAATACTAGGGGATTTTGGTTCCCTAATGGACAACAACTATGTCTCAAGTGTAAGCAACCGAGGGGTGTTATTTGGATGCCTATCCCCCTGATCCTACCTAACTACAAAAATTCTTATGTGTTCCCCAAGTGGGGTTAGAAAGTTGGTTGAGTTAAGCAGTTTTTTAAGGCTCACTTGAATTAGGTGACAGAGTGTGTGCGTGTGAGGTGATGAACCCAAATAAAAGTGCCACAAGGGGGACAACTTTCTAACTAACAATAACAAGACAGAATGTAAACTTTAACATGCAAAATTTTCTATTTTTTAAGTAAAATGCTGAAATTAAAAAAAAAAATGATTCTGTAAATGAAATAGAAATAAAAACTGCAGAAAAGGCTATAAGGAAGTATGGCTGCAAGTAGGAAAGATGGCTGTGCAGGTGCAGAAAATAGTGCAGCAAAGTGCTGGGTTCAAAACAAAGAAAAAAGCAGAAAACAGACCGCGGGATTTTGGCAAATTTCAGCGGTTGGACTGTGGGAAACAGAGAAACAGTCGCGGACAGGTTGCGGGTTTTTGGCCGAAAGATGCAGTCGGACCGCAGGAAAAAGGTAAAAAGCCGCAGGCGGGTTGCGGCAAAAGGGCTTAGATCCGCAGTCGGGATGCAGGAAAAACGCCGAAAGGCGCCGGCGGGTTGCGGGAAAATGGCCCAAAGCCGCAGGCGGGAGGCAGGAAAGACGCCGAAAGGCGCCGGTGGGTTGCGGGAAAGTGGCCCAAAGCCGCAGGCGGGACGCAGGAAAGACGCCTAAAGGCGCCGGCGGGTTGCGGGAAAATGGCCCAAAGCCACAGGCGGGACGCAGGAAAGACGCCTAAAGGCACCAGTGGATTGCAGGAAAATGGCCCAAAGCCACAGGCGGGATGCAGAAAAGATGCCTAAAGGCACCGGCGGGTTGCGGGAAAATGGCCCAAAGCTGCAGGTGGGATGTAGGTAAAATGCCGAAAGGCGCCGGCGGGTTGCGGGAAAATGGCCCAAAGCCGCAAGCGGGATGCAGGAAAACAGGTTACTAGCCACAGTCGGACTGTCTCAAACAAGATAATAGCCACGGTCGGATCGCAGGTAACAGACTGAAAACGGCCGGCAGGTCACCGAAAATAGTCTGAGAGCCGCGGTCAGATCGCAGGTAAACTCCTGAAAGACATGGTCGGAACGCAACTGTAGGGGGTAGAAAACGCGGTTTACAGCAGCCGAAAGGGACAGCCGAAAGGAAAAGACAAGAATTTTTTTTTTAAAATTATAACCAGAAATTCAAACCAAGGGGAGTCGCCAAAACTATAGCTAGGGTTTTCACCCTAGCTTGTACAAATGAGCACCTACTAAGGAGAAGGGACTCCTAAGTAGCAGTTCAATAAACAGTAATTAAAAGACAATACATTGAAATAAAAATTATTCTAAACATGTGCATGAGACATAAGAGACAAGAAATAATAAATGGTTTTCTTTGTATTAAATCTTTACCTCAAGTGTAGAGGTTGGTGAAGTTCTTGCAATGATTCAAGAGGGTTTCTCTAAACTCCAACTTTGCTCCTTCTCTTTCTCCAATGGTGGAAATGGGCCAAAAGGGGCTCTCAATGGTGAAAGTAGCTCAAGGGTGAGCTAGGATTTCAAGAGAGATTTTGGCAGAGTAAGGGTATTCTTGATTGTGGATATGAAATGAGGGGTTTCCATCACCTATTTATAGTTTTTTGGTGGTGGAGTGCTAGCCCACGGTTTTGGGAACCATATGGTTTAGGTCAGCTGTATAGGGTTTTTTCCTCCTTTTTCCTCATTATTTTATCTTTTTTATTCCCTTTTTAGAGGGTTTTTACTATTTTAGAGGAATTTTGGATATTTTTGGAGGAAAAGGGGGCTTTTAGCCTTTTTGAGGCTTTTTTGATGGTTTTGTGGCCTTTTGGAGGCATTTTAGGCCTTTTGGAGGCTTTTTAGTGGGATTTTCAGGGTTTTTAAGGGAAATATGGTAGGAAACTGGACAAATGAGTCATGTAATGGGGTAGATGAGGTAGTGAGCACTTTTTGGGTGTTAACACGTAGGCTCTTCGACGACATATACTCAGTCTGTCCGAAGGCCACCCCCGGGCTAGGCATGATTCTTACAAGCAAAAGGGGGCATTCAGCTCATACACAGCCAATTAAGGATTTCATTTGAGCCAAGCCAGTCCATAGCTAGGTTTATGAGGCTACATTAGAACCCTGGATGATTGAACTCAAGCTCAAGCCAAAACAATGGAGACCCATAACCCAAACCCCAACATACTCTTACACACAACAACTTAAAAATTGGGCATGGATACACATTTCCATTCATGGGGTTTACAAACAAGATGGCCATGGGTTTTCCCCAAATCATGGCTCACCCAAAATGAACTATGGAAAGGGAACTGCATCCATAGGGAGGAAAAACGTTTTCACCCCAACTCTCTAAGCATTTAACAGCAAGGACAGTCTCTATGGAACCTCAATTCCATTCCCCTTCTTCCCCACTGGTATACAACACAAAAACGCTCTTCTCCCAGCTGAGATTGAAGGAAAACACAGACACCCTTGGTTGGAAAACGCCCTGGTAGCTCCAAACTCGTGAGGGAGGAAGACTAGTTGATGGGTAATGGCTTGGGGAGCAATTCATTGGTCTTTTCTTGCCCAAGAATAAAAAAAAAATTTTCCATGCAGGGTGGCTTGCCCATACTCGAATTTGGACAGCCATACCTCCCATTCCCCAAGGCATTAATTACCTCAACCAACTCTTGGGAGAAATCAATGATTGGGTACAAAAGTCAACATGGGTAGTTGAGAGTTTGATGGGTCCTCTCATTGACACTTGGCTTGACTTGATTGGCTCAAGGGTTTGAATATTTCTCTCCCTATTCCTTGTAAAATCATGCCCCCATCTCTTGTTGCATTGCATAGCTAGTTGTGGGTATTTTATTAAAATCCATATTTACATGATATTCACAATTCCATTGTGCATGGCTAGCACGTAAACCATATGCATCAATAAATCGATGGTGGGGCCTTGGCCTTGAGATCCTCACCATGATTTTATAACAATATTACATCATTTACATTTGAATGTAATGGGGTCAAGGTGGGGATGTGACAAAAATTATGAAAGTTGTCACTAGAATTTTCAGCAAAGAGTTGTGTTACTTCATAGACAGAATCCATATTTTATGGGCCAAGTACATCCAAATCACAATTTTGAATTGCAAAAATCCAAAACATTATATATACATATTATAGTATTGATAAAATAACCTTCACATGTTTATGTGTATCATGGGGATTCACCCATTTTTTATACATATAAATTTAAGGGGGGTTCTTAAAATCATCCCTGATGAATATCCTTTAATTATGTATGTCATGTTAATTATGCTTACAATTGACACTAAACGTTGTTATTATCTTGAATAACATATGCTACTACTATGTGATATGATTGGAATCGAACCAATATGAACATACAGTAACGCATAGGATATGTCATATTACTACAGGCCTTTGGTTTCACATACAACTCCAAATTAATTTATCCCTATTAAGCATAGGGGAAGCAAACAAGCAGGCAATATGCAAGACCATTAGAACAAAATCCTATATCTTTTTCGTTGTGTATACAACAATGTATAAAACTCATGTATATATGTGTTATATTGAATGAATACCCTTTAATTATATATGTCATGTTAATTATGCTTACATTTGTCACTCAACGTTGTTATTATCTTGAATAGAATATGCTACTACTATGTGATCTTATTGGAATCAAACCAATATAAACTCACAGTAACACATAAGATATGTCATATTACTACAGGCCTTTGGTTTCACATACAACTCCAAATTAATTTATCCCTAGTAAGCATAGGGGAAGCAAACAAGTCATATGGGCTTGTATAACTAAGTTAAGGGAAATACAAGGGAAAGCACAGATAAAACAGGGCATACTATACATGCAAAATTTATGTTAGTACTAATCCCATTGGTCTGAACATGAACACTTCCATAGTAACTACTTACCTTATACCTATGGTAATCATTGGAGTCATTGTGAGAGTTACGTGATAGAGAATATAATTAGAATGAAAGAACTCACAAGGTACATAAGTATAGTATCTTAGATTACTTGTACCAAATAATGATGGATATGATATGCTCTCACTTAGATGAATTGTATAATCTACATAACTATAAGCTAAGATTAAGGAATGGAAATCATTGGTTTAATTAATACGTAATAGTCATAACTAACCACATGTTGTAGCCTATGATTTTCCCACATGAATACATAGTGTAAGTGATTAGCTCTTTGTTATACCTATCTCATATTGTAGATTGAGTTCATAGTGCAATCATAGTATCATTGACATAGCTTAGATTGAATACCATAATAGCTTGGATAATAAGAGTACTAATAAGATTGATACTAGTGTGATCCCCATTTATTATACTAACACGTTACTTATGCAGGTAACATAAGATTTAGTACAAGAGATACATATAAGGGTAAATTGTAACCTCATTGTATCTGATTAGGGAGCTAAGTGTAATACACAACCAATACATAAACTAATACTATGCTATTTATTCACATAAGAACTAGTATAACCCTTTACAAAGCATAGTACTATTACCATAACTCAAGGAATTGAACCTTGTATACTAGTGTTGGAGACCAATGTTTAATATTGTATATTGGTGTTTGAGTCCAATCTTTAATATTATAGCCGGTAAGAGATTATCTATGATCACCATTAACTCATACTAGTAACATTGAACCTTGTGAGCCCATTCATGAAAGCAGGAGATAAGTGTAATTCAATTGTGTTAATACTAAAAATGTGTCCAATGTGTTGTAGTTATTCATACCAATATAGTAATCTTCTCTAAGCAATGTATAGCATAAACTAAGCTGTTATCTATATATTGATAGTATGTTATAATATGGTAACTTATTTGCATATTGAATAATGTGCTAGTTAATGACATAAGAACTAGTATAACCTTTTACAAAGCAAATTACTGGTACCATAACTGAAGGAATCGAACCTTGTATAGTGGTGTTGGATACCAATGTTTATTATTGTATAGATTCAATTAGTGAAAGGATTATATTAGATAGGAAACACGAAGCATTACAACCAAGTACACATATCATTAACCCTATCATATAAGGAATAACGATATTGATAACAAGGTACATCAACTAAAGTGGATTACTATAATACATTACTACGAGTATTTTTGTTTCCATTACACACTAGGTTATGAAACTATAAGTGGCTTATCAATATACCATGCTTATTATGTGATTAGTTCATATCCTTATACCCTTGGAAGACAAGTTAAACACATGCCTCTCTTAAAGTAGGTAATGCTTGAAAGATGGAAGTGTCATGGATTGTACACACTATATAGCTATATCTACATAATGAAATGTGTTTGGAATATGTAAAAGGTTTGAGTATTGTTTGTATATTGTACTCTTTCTATTCATGGGATTACCTATACTCAACTTCATTGGAACTACTAGTATTACACCTCATTATTGATATCATAGAAGGTAAGAGCTTATCTATGATCACCATTAACTCATTCTAGTAACATTGAACCTTGTGAGCCCATTCATGAAAGCAGGAGATATGTGTAATTAAACTGTGTTAATACTAACAATGTGTCAAGTGTGCTATAGTTATTCATATCAATATCGTAAGCTTATATAAGCAGTGTATAACATAAACTAAGTTGTTAGCTATATTAGGGATAGTATGTTATAATATGGTAACTTATTTGCACATCTAATACAGTGCTAGTTAATGACATAAGAACTAGTATAACCCTTTACAAAGCAGAGTACTAGTACCATAACTCAAGGACTTGAACCTTCTATAGTGGTGTTGGAGACCAATGTTTATTATTTTATAGATTCAATTAGTGAAATTCTTAGATTAGATCGGAAATACAGAGCATTACAGGAAAGTACACACATCATTAACCCTATCATATAAGGAATAACGATATTGATAACAAGGTACATCAACTAAAAAGGATTACTACTATACATTACTACGAGTATTTTTGTTTCCATTACACACTAGGTTATGAAACTACAAGCATCTTATCAATATACCATGCTTATTATGCGATTAGTTCATATCCTTCTACCCTTGGAACACATGTTAAACACATTCTTCTCTTAACATAGGTAATGATTGAAAGATGGAAGTGACATGACTTGTACACACTATATAGCTATATCAACATAATGAAACGTATTTGGAATATGTAAAAGGTTTGAGTATTGTTTGTATACTATACTCTTTCTATTCATGGGATTACCTATACTCAAATCTATTGTAACTACTAGTATTACAACTTGTTATTGATATCATAGCATGTAAGAGCTTATCTATGGCCACCATTAACTCATACTATTAACATTGAACCTTGCGATCCTGTTCATGAAAGCATGAGATAAGTGTAATTAAACTGTGTTAATACTAACAATGTGTCCAATGTGTTGTAGTTATTCATACCAATATTGTAAGCTTCCCTAAGTAGTGTATAGCATAAACTAAGATGTTATCTATAGTAGGGATATTCTGTTATAATATGGTAACTTATTTGCATATCTAAAACACACAAGCTTACAGATCCATGAAAACATTTGTATCAAGTGAGCTTAGTCATATCCCTTCCTTTACCATGGGGTAAGCCCGGAGAGAGAAGATAATACATACCCATAAGTTTCCTAACATCCAAAGGTTATATATGGTATCAATTAATAAATCAATAACATATAATAAAAGTAAAACTAGGGAGGATGCACATTAATGCTCGACCAAACAACCCTGAGCATATCAACACAGTAAACCTAGGATGCGCTTTAATGCTCGACCAACTATCCCTGAGCATATGAACCCCCTAGGAATTTATTCCCCTTTTCAAGAGGCCTTTACATATTCTTTTTTAAAGGAATTTTTCCTATAAATCCCTTTAAAAAGAATATGCATTCCTGTCTACGTGTTAATATGCAGGGTTAACACCTTAATTCCATAATTTATGCATATGCTACAATAGCTAAGACAACAATTTGCGTTAGTGATAAAATCAAGCTGCATTGAAGTGGAATCCTTCCTTTTCTTGGCATTAGATCTAGAATTCTTTCTGAGATTGATTTCCACTATTTAAATCTGATAGTATAATTGAGTATAACTGACATCCCTTGTTCCACTATTTCAGGATGTTCAAGGAGTATTCTCCACACTGTTCAAGGAGTATGTCTTACTCCTGGATTTAGAGGATATTTCTCGAGATGGGTGGAATCTAAGCTGTGGTTCCACATGCCATATGAAAAGGGAGTGTGATCTATTTCAACCACTTGGATTAGTGGCTACTAGATGCTTGGTGAGGTGTCGGATCAACACAGAAGGAGCAGTCAATAGAAGAGAGGGTTCTATTGTAATTTAGTTAGAGTCAGGATGGACTCTAGCCTTTCATCATGTTCTATATGTTCCTCATTTGAGAGATAATGTGCTCTCAATTTCAACCTTGGAAGATTAAGGTTATGCAATTTAGTTCATAGGTCATTCAATAATGTTATGGCCAAAGGCAGATATGTATGTTGAGGACTCCATGATACTGGGGATCAGAGAGGGATGATTGTACAGAGTATGGGGTTAACCCCTTCGCAGATTGACTAGAGGAATTAGGTCTAGTTATGCATAATTTTTGAGGTGGCAAGAGGACCGCTTTAGCAGAACCACTTGGTGGGAATGGACCCAGCTAGAAGAGATGGGATAATCAGATGACTTCAGCTGAGACTTAATATGTAGCCACAACACAGATGAACTCGAGTTTCTATAATTTATAGTTGATAGTTAAATTGCATAACAATTTTGTTTTTAATAATCTTTACTAACATTTATTAGAATTATTGCATGTTTTACATCATTGCACAATGACATCTTAGTTGTAACTTATTTGAAGTTTATTATGGTATGTGCACTTTGATATTGATGTAATATGATTATGGTTTTGTTTCATATGTTGTAATATTACAAATCTAACAGAAAATCTAATTATTGCATGAAATAAATAATAACTTTTCATTTTTTATGTTTTTTTTTGCAGAACACGGGTCTTACAGAAGATCTTGTTGAGTAAGATGATGATATAGATCTAGATTATGTTGGGTCTAGTATTGATGCGGGGGATGATTATGATGATGTGTTTGGTATAGGAGATACTGAGGCAGATGATGATGATGTTGTTGATGATGATGATGATCATCATCATCATGATCATGATGATGTGATCATATAGATTTCATCATGGATCATTACTGATATTATCGAGTTGTATAATTTTCACATGTATCATTTTGACTTGTATCATTTGGGAATGTATCATCTTGACTTGTATCATTTTGACATGTATTAGTTTGAGTTACATCATTTATGTTTTTGAATTATGTCATTTGGACATGTATCATTTTGAGATGTTATTGATCTACTAGCATATTTCACTTTCACTTGTTTTAGTTATATATGATGATGATCTTATGAGTATTGAATTGTAAATATATATATATATATGAAGTAGTTGACAATTTTTGGATGGATGTTTATAACGTATGATGATCATTTTAATTTACTGTTGAGGATGGATGTTGACAAATTCAATTAAATTATAGATATTTCACTCACTTATTTTAATTATAAATGATGATCATGTTATAATAATTATCTTGTTATTTTATATATATTGGTTGTTGTATATTTTATTTTGATGGATATTTAATAAATATAATGATGTTTTTAGTTTGTATGGATGTTCGTTTCCCTAAAAATTGTTTATAAATGTTATCCTATAAAATATTTCAAATGCAATATGACTTACTCTATAATCATATAAGTTATTTAATAGGCATGATATATTTAACTAATAAAATTGAAATAAAAATGATTAAATTAATAATTCAAAGAAAAACAAGAAGCATTGTTGGAAGCAAAAACGAAACGAACAAAGAAAGCCAAACTAGATAGAAATTAGAAGCAATCTCGGAAGGAAAACTTGGCGCTACATAGGAAGAAAAAATAGAAGCAATTTAGGTAGAAAACAAAGAATTAATAATCGAAGAAATTTTAGAAACAACAAAAGATGTCATAATAGAAGCCACATTAGAAGCAACAAAAGATGTAAAAATGGAAGCAAAATCAGAAGAAAAACTTGATGCAAAATTAGAAGCAAAAGTGGGAGCAAAATTGGAAGCAAAATTGGAAGCAAAATCAGAAACAAAACCAGAAACAAAACTTGAAGCAAATCAAGAAGTAAAAGTAGAAGCAAAACTCGAAGCCAAATCAGAAGCCAAACTTGAAGCAAAATCAGAAGCAAAACTGGAAGCAAAACCAAAATCAAAGCTAGAAGAAAAGATGGAAGCAAAACCAGAAGCAAATCTAGAAGCAAATCCAAAAGCAAAAATGGGAGCAACAAGGGACGTCATAATGGAAGCAAAACATGGATTCAGTTAGGAATCCGAAAAAGAAGCTATTTAATTCAATGCATTTCTAGAAGAAAAGCAGTAACCACAACTAGAAGCAATACTAGAAGCAAAAAATGACAAACACTATGAGCAATATTAAAACCAAAATAGGAAGCAAGACAAGGAGCAATGTTAGAAGCAAAATATGGAGCACTACTAGGAGCAAAACTAGACGCCAAAACAAAAGAAAAACTGGAAGCCTTCTCAGGCGTTATTTGCGGTGCCACTTGAAGCACTAAATTAGGAGTTAATATAGGCACAAATTATGGCTTTGTTTTAGACGCCACATTTTCGACGCTAAATCTGGTGTTTTACTAGGTGTTACATCCTACACTATTTTCGATGCTATTTTATGTGCCGAAGTGAACATGCATTGTGGAATCGATTTTGGTGTTGGAAAAAATGCCCAATTCATGAACTAAAATACACTAAATTCCAACACTATTTTAGGAGCTAATTGCTTGTTTTGTTGTAGTGTTCCTACAGAGATAAAATCCCACTGAAACTTCTACTAGGATTACTTTTGCTAATGCTTTCGATGTTGAATTATCTTTGTTGTTAAGGGATAAGAGAGTCGTGACATTGGTGAATATGAAAGAGGAACTTTTTGTGGTTGAATCCAATCCCCTAGCAACAGAAAAGCTCAAAACTAATCCAAATCATCAGGAAAGAGATAAGAATAAGCAGAAGGAAAAGAAAGGTGCATCTACATCTGGTTCTCAATCATAGGAACATAAAATTGAAGAAATGACTAAGATGATAAAAAATATGACAACCCAGTTGTCTAAATTAGAGAAGGATGGGAAGAATTAGAATAGGATTGCACATGAGGGTGGAAATAGGAATCCCAATCAAGTTAGGAGACATTTTAACCCACAATTCATGCAAAGAGAAAAGAGGAACAACAAGGATCAGAAAATTCAACCTCCTTTCTAGAACAATATACTTGATGATGTTAATGAATATGGTGATGTTGAATTGGAAAAAATTGAAAAGCATATTCACCTTATTCAATAAGATTCATCCGTAAGTCATCTTACTCAATGTGATTATGAGCATTCTTTTATGCTAAACTAGGTACAAGAGAATTCAACGGATGTTTTTCAGACTCATCCACAGAGGAGATATGACATAAGATTAGGATAGAATCATATACCTCAAGCACATATTAATAAGGAATTTGTTCCAACTAGATAGGTATCCGTGATAGATGTAGGAAAGAGGCAGGATCAAGCGGGCAATAAAGGTAAGTCTATGGAAATTAAAGAATTGGATAAAATATATTCTTCTTTGATCCTTGAACAGGAGATGAATATGATTAAAATTCCAATTTGATTAGTTGAGATGATGAGGAACAAGCCTTACAAATATTTAATTATCAAGTTCTTATAGCCTTATATAGATTTAACTCCTTCTAATACTATAAATTTATAGGATGAAAATCCCACCATTGTGTTTGGTCCTCAGATGGATGGAAACATTGATTTTCCTCCTCCCTTCTTTATTACACTCACAATCCATGACAAGATGCTTCATAATTACCTTTTATCCTTGGGTTCCTCACATAAACTAATTCCCAAGGTAGTCATGGATTCAAAGGGCCTGAGTGTTACTAAACCTTTCCATTATTTGTACTCCTTTGATTCTAAATATGTGAAATATTTGGGAGTTATTAAAGACCTACTTGTGAGACTGGATCAACTTCCTATGAAGAGTGTTCTCATGGACATTGTGGGGGCACATATCCCTCTAAGTTTGGAATGATTCTTTCTATATCATGGACTAGAAAATTGGGTTGAACTTTGCATATGGACCTAACATATGCTATTGTTCCTATGTTTGGAGGTGAACATAGGATATTGTATAGGTAAGTGCAGTTAGCATATATCATTAGTGATCATCAGAATCCAACTAATCATCCTATTTATGCATTTCAGGAATATATTTTTTCTTGTATTTTGCATTTGAATAATGAAATTTCAAGATCTGTACAAGTTGAAAGCATCATTTCAAAAAAAAAAAAAAGGAGCTGGTACTAGTGTTTTCCTTGTATCACTATCAGAAGAGGTAATTTACTTGATGTATAAGTTGGAATTTGAAACTACTAACAACATAGTAGAGTATGAAGCCTTGGTTCTTGAATTGAGGGTTGCGAAAAATATGAATATACAAAAATTGGTTGTCTTCAGTGATTCATAATTAATTATTAAACAGGTTAAGAATGTTTATCAGATAAAGAAGAGTGGTTGAAATTTTACTAGAATGAGGTATGGGATTAATTCGAGAACTTATTTTCAGCCTTTAATATTTCATTCTTTCCTAGGAATTTTGATAAGATGGAAGATTCCTTAGCTCCAGCATCTAATGTTTTCAAGGTTCTTGCTGAGCCTAAGCTCAGATATGAAGTTGATACAAGACATAGGACTTCGGTTCTTGATAATGTTAAGCATTGGAAGGTGTTCAATGTTGACCAGGAAATTAGAAGGTTCTTGGATACAATCAATGATTTTTCTTCTTCTCATATTGATCTCAAGATGAATATTTGGAGGAAGAGCAAGGAGATACTAATCTATGGAATACAATTGTTGATCATAATATTATTGAACTCAAAGGTAATTTCATCCCTAAGGGATTAGTACGAATGGAGAGGATATTTAGTAATGATGATGTGCTGCAAAAACCTTCAGCTTAGTCCTCTGAAGAAAATTTGATAAGCTGCAACATTGGGAGTGAATCATAACCTAAAATGGTGAAGATATTAAAAGCATTATCTGATGAGAAAAGGAAAAGGTATGTTGACTTGATGAAATAGTTCGTTGATGTGTTTATATGGTCTTTTGAAGACCTTAAGTCTTATGCACTAGCATTGTTCAACACAAAATACCTTTGAATCTTGGAAAAAAACCATTTAGGAATAAATTAAGACAAGTGAATCCAATATTGTTTCCTATCATTGAGAAGGAGGTGAAAATGTTGTTGGATGCAAAAATTATTATGCCTCTAATACTCTCAACTTGGGTTGCAATTCTTATGCCCATAAAAAAGAAAAATGGTTAAATGAGGATGTGCATGGACTCTCGAAATATGAACAGATGTTCCTTAAAGTACAACTATCCTTGGTGCTGAGAGGATTTACATGATTGATAGATTTTGCAGTTAGAACCAGATTGTAGTCCATGAGGATGATAAAGAGAAAATAGCCTTTGTCACTCCATGAGGAACGTTCATGTATGACAAGATGCCTTTTGGATTAATGATAGTTGGAGAAACCTTCAAAAGAGCTATGGACATATCATTTTTCGGTAAGAGAGACAAGTTTGTTGTGATTTACTTAGATGACATTACTGTGTTTTCTAAGTTAGATGAGGAACGTTTGAAGCACCTCAAATAGACATTTCTAAATTGCAGAAGATATGGCTTGTGTCTTAACCCAAAGAAATCACATTTTTCCATGCAAGGGATAAATCTCCTTGGGCACATTGTTTCCCAACAAGGAGTAAATATTGATCCAGCTAGGGTGGAAGGTATTCAAAAAGTTGATCTTCGCAGAAATAAGAAAGTAATACAGTCATTTTTAGGATAAATGAACTTTGAGAGAAGTTTTATACCTAATTTTGTTGAAATCATGAAGCATATAATAGGTATGATAAGTAAAGACTCTAAGGTTAAGTGGATTAATGAGGACATGTTTTATTTTGAGAAGATTAAATGGGATTTAACTAAATCTCATGTATTTATCAATCCAAATTATTCCAAGGAAATTTTTATTTTTTATTTTGCTTCAGGGGAAACAAAATAATACTGAAGGTTATGAACATCCAATTTCCTTTCATTACAGAGATTTGAGAGATGATGATATGAAGTGTGGCATAATGGAGAAATAGTTTTATGCATTGGTTAAGGAATTAAAATTGTTCAGGGTCTATGTTATGCAGTCAAAGGTAATAGCTTATGTACCTTGTTCTTCTATTAAAGACATATTAGTATAGCCAAATAGTGAAGGTAAGAGAGTCAAATGGATTGCTAAACTTCTTGAGTATGATCATGATATTAAGACTACAAAATTAATCAAATGATAGGGTTTAGCAAAATTGCTTTCAGAAGCAAATTGCAAGGCTCTTGGGTTAAATTATATCCATAATCAATCAACTACAACAGAGTCTCAATATAAAAATGAAGATGAAAACTTGCAGGTTTTAGATAAGTATTCCTCCTCATCTTGGTACAAGGATATAGTGTATTTTCTACTAAATTTTAAATGCCCACCAGATTTCAATAAATCTAAGGCCAGATCTTTGAAATTGAAAACTGTGAAGTATAGAATTGTTAATCAGATATGCACCATAGTGTTTGTGGTGGACATCAATATTGGAAGGATAAAACATTCAAGATCCTTAGAGATGGGTATTACTATCCTACTATATTTTCTTATGTATTCATTAATATAAGAGTTTGTGAGAAGTGTCAATTGTTTCCTAGTCAATAAAAGATGTTGTCCTTTCCTCTAAAGCCATCCATTGCAAATATCCTTTTGAGCAATGGGGCTTCAATTTCATTGGTGAGATACATACACCTTCTAGAGGGAAGCACATGTGGATTATTACAACTATGGAATAATTTACAAAGTGGATTGAATCTATTCCGACGACAAATGATACTGACAAGGTAATCATGAATTTCTTGGAGGAAAATATACTTTCCAGATTTGGCTGTCCTAGGAAGATTATTACTGATAAGGCTCTTATTTCAAGTCTATTGCAATGATTGAATTTGTGAGAAGTACACATTATCCTAATACATTCTACACCCTACTATCCACAAGGTAATGGGTTAGTAGAGTCATCTAATAAAAGTCTGATGAGGATTGTTAAAAAACTATTATCAGAAAAAAAAGGGATTGGGATTGGAAATTGAAGTATGCCTTGTGGGATGATAGGATTAGTACTAAATAATCTATCGGTACATATCCATTTCAATTGGTTTATGGAACATATGTTGTGTTTCCAATTCAACTTGGTCTTCAAGTGATGGAATTCTTGTAGAATATAGTGGAAGAGCCTAATGATATTCAAAGGAGAATATTCTAGTTGGTTGAGGTTCAAAAAAATAGGGATCTACTGAATGGAAAGGAAAAGGATTATTGTAGTATTATCAAGGCTTTGTTTGACAAGAAGACTAAGGAAGATAAATTTTTACAAGGGGATTTAGTTCTAAGGTGGGATGCCCAGAGAGAAGATAAATCAAAACATGGGAAATTTGATCATCTTTGATTTGGGCCATTTCAGGTTGCAAGAGCTTTAAACAGCAATACATTTGTCTTGCAGAATCTTGATGGTGATGATCATGTTGGAGGCCCAGTTAATGGGAACTTCTTGAAGCATTATTTCACTTAATAAGCATGTATTTTGTTAATTTCCTTATAAATATTGAATTCGAGTTAGTGTGCATTAGTTTTGAAGAATAAGACTCCATTATAAAAATATAAAGAATCTTTACATATTTTCATATTGGTGTTGGTGTGGTTTGGCATTCATTTAAATTTTAGTTTCCAAGGTTTTCACTTTGGCATAAATTTAAGAGCATATTTGTACGTGCAGTTTCAGAGTGTTTAATTAGGGAAGAAAGGGAAATGGTCTACAAGTTATTGATGGCTCACTATGAGGACATCATCCCCAAATGGAACCAATGTTAGTACCTAAAATTGCTACCTAAAATTCTTAGTCCTCAAAACCTAAATTGCTTTCGGTAACCTTTTTCTTATGCCCTAACCATTTACAAATTTTTGTCTGGTTTTTGCTTGATCTGTTTATTGTGGGACATTTGTGCTTCGTTGAAGTTTTTCATTTCAATTAGCTATTGGTTATTGATATTTTGGGGAGTTGCACAGTTCTATCTCATTATATTTTTCAAATTTTGATCCTTTGTACAGTTATTCTATTCAATAATCAACATATTTTTCTTAACATGGACGGTTTCAAATTTTGTAGCGAATTGAATCACTTTTGGAAAAAATGCACTAAAAAAATTCCCATCAATTTTGTAGTGAAACTTAGCTAATTTTTCACCTTAGCGTGACAATTTTTTTAAATATTGGTGCTACCAAGTTCATTCGAAAAATCATTTTGAAGACTAATTCCTCTCAAATCAAATTTGTTTTGAGTTGTCATAACTTCTTTAAATCATGTAAGTTTTAGAGAACATGGTGACACGGGAAATAATGAGATCGTTCGACATGGATGGAATCATATTTGGTTGCTGCGATGAGTTACTTCTGATTGTACTCTTCTCATTTCCAATGATTATTCCTAAAACATTAAAATGTGAAGTCTTTTGTTATAGTTCTCTCAAATTTGAATATGATTTCCTTCATTTTCTTTTTAGAAGTGCTCATCATGTTATCCAGGGTTTATATCAATGACATTGCAATTTATTGGTTCCACTTTCTAATCATATAAAATGCCTTCAAAAAAAGTGGCCACCTGGTCCATTATGAACCAGAAGGGACATAAATGCTTGAAGCCTATCCAGATTTTTGGGGGAAAGTTTAAAGAAGTTGGTTGGTTCAATTTTTGTGAGAGACTGCAGGGGAATCACACAGGTGTTTCCAGGTATTTTTCTTAGGGTTTGATAGTCAACAAGCTAAAGTGGGAGATTTAACTTTCTAGGTAAGTGAATATTTAATCGCCATGGATAGGATATTACATGTCGATGGAGAACGATTGTTCAAATATAAAGACTTCGTTGTTGCTAGTTCTAATCAATTTCTCAAGGAATAATTCAAGAACCCTGAATGGAGCAAGGGAATCCCTTGAGCGTGGTTGAAGGAGGAATGGAGTTATCTATTGAGGTTGGTCCAACACTATTTCTTGGGTGAAGGTAGATACTCCATTATATTCTTGTATCAAATGAGATTTATGTTACACCTTATTGGAGATGCTAGACTAATTATACCCTACCTTTTGCTTAAAAGTCTTACCAAAATATCAGCTAAGGTTAGAGCTTACACGTAGAGAACTTAGCATAGTATTTTCCACTAGGCATTATCAATTTGTTAGTCATTGAAGAGTTGAATAGGGTCCACAAATATTGGAATCATTTTTTTGTTCTTCTATAGTTTTGAGACTGAGATTAGTTGATATCAAGAAGCCATGACAACCACCTCTTCTAAAAAATCCAAGAACCGTAGGATTTCAAAAGGTAAAGGAAAAAATTCCTACGAAAAAACATTACAAGTTTCTCGTAAATAGGGTAAGGCAGATGCTAGTAACAAGAGGTTTTATTGCCACAAAAGAAAGGGCCAATAAATAGTTTATGAACCAGATATTGAAGGAACTAGAGAAGAACTAGTTTTTGAACTTGAAGATGTGGAAATGTCAGGGCCATCAGGTACTCAGCCTAGCAAAAAGGGGCAAAAGCATATTTTGAAAGAGAAGCAAGAATTACAATAGGTATATCCAATGAGAAAACCCCATACCAGGTTGATTAATAAGTTCAGATACAATGTTAAATCTATCTTTGATCCTTCTTTGAAGAAGCATACTATTATTGAACTTGAAAGTTATCCAGAAGAAGTAGGAAGAAGGTCAAAGAAATTAAGGCGATTGAAATCAATCTCTAAAGGTGATTCAATAACCTCTGATGAAGAGACTAATCACTCTATTGAAAAGGAAGAGAAACTTACTAAGGTTTTAACAAACATTGAAAAATCTCTTAATGCAATTCCTAACTTGCCAAGAATTGATCCTCATAACCAAACCTTTTCAGATGAAGAATAGGTAGTTGGAAATTCTTTTTCAAATCATCCTTCTCATGCTAAATATAATGAGATGACCCCAATGCATAAACCTGAGCTAACTCAACAACCAGAAGATAAGAAGCATGAGACTCGGAAAGTGCTATGTAGGAAGCTTAAAAAGTTTGGAGTAGGAAAACATGAGATTGCAAAGGGAAAACACTAAAGTAAACACAAGGATGAATAGACTTGTTACCAACTACAATACGTTGTGTGTTCTAGCCCAAAAATCAACAAAGAAGAATAAGATGTGGAAACAGAGGAAGTGTTGAAAGGTTAAATGGATTCAAGAAAACAAAATAACCAAGCAAGCAGTAGCAGATTGATATTCTGGAAGAACTAGGATCTCAAGCTCTACAGGATATGCTTAAAATTCCAATGACTAAGGAATAGGAGAATATCTTTCTCTATATTATCAGTTTTGAAATTCAAGCTTGGTTTAGCAATAATAGTGCATTGATTGGAGTTGAAGAATTAAAGTGATTACAACTCATGTTCTTATGAAGATATTTAGGCCCTTTACAACAATTCTAGATTTATGTAGTGATCGCTTTTCAAAAGTTGACATGATACGCTACATAATTTCTTTTAGCAAAATTTTTACCATGTTTTTGTGTAAATTTTGATTTTTTACAGGGTCGTTAATACTTTTATCTTTAGTAACTCTTTGATCATGTTTCTTACGATGGTTTACTCTCAAATTCATATTCAGATATGGATTGATTGTCGAAAATAGGGTTGGTCAATGTTTTCCTAGAATATTGGATCTCAAATTTAGATTAGATTTAATTGTTGAAATTTAGTCATAACAATGTAATATGATCTAAATATCAAAGATAAAATTTGATCCACTCTTTTTGGATATGAGATCTATATCTCTTGTTTCTTATGTCTATAAAACAAAATACATAAATGGGGTAATGGGTTAGAGGGGTGAGGTATAGGGGGTCAAGTTTTAGACTATCTTGTATGTACAAACTATTATAATCAGTAACAAATTCATGCTCGGAGATCAACTCTTTTTGTGGTTATACTTTGCACTCTTTCATATCTTATTTGTTGCTTCTAATACTGAATACAAAATTTACTTTGCACTGCATGCATTGTTACACTTGTCTCAGATTGAATAAAAGTATTTTCTATTGTGTTTTTCCTAAAATTGGTGTATTGTATTTGATATTTTGTATGTTGATTCTGAAAATTGCTTTGAAATAGATCTTCTTCTTGTAAATGTATAAGTTGAAATACTTGTTATCTTATATGTTTACATATCTTATTTAATTCTTCTTTCCTATCCGTGACATTGTTTAAACCACATGAAGTGTGCCTTTGAAACGATGAAATGTTACTTGTTCAATCATTAAATGCTTGACTTTGATACCAGAACTCAAGGCTTATTTGACCTATCTATCAAACCTAAAACATATTATAAACTGAGGTTCCCTATCTTTGTGTCATAGCAGTCTAGTGCAGACTTTAGGGATAACACTTCCTTTAAAAAAATAGTTTTTTTTTTTCATATGTAATTTGAGTGAACCCTTTGTTCTTTTCAAACAACATAATATACCTTCCATCATTCATAATATACCCTACCAGGGGAAGGCACCACTCTCTTCTCAACACCACACCATAGGTCACTAGTAGATCAACCACTTTTATGTTATATAGTATTTAAGTATGTGGATCCAAAGTTATCCATGCCCAAAAATCCTTGATATCTCCATATGTAGGAACTTTTACTGAATCTATTGCATAAATGCCTTATCTAGCTTCATAGTATTTAGTGTATTCTAACCCAATAGCCTCCATAATGGAAAGAGGCATGATTTTGTTCATGGAACCACTATCCACCATGAAATTGTGAAGAATAAAGCCATCAATCTCCAAGTATATGAAGAAAAGTGTGACCCTTCCACTAGGATTCCTATATGGTGGATAATACATCCATTGACACACTTGTATTATAGTTTCCTACACTCTAGGGGCTCTTTTACCTTCATTGCGTATTAATTCAAGTAGGTTTTCTCTTTGGTTATGTATCTTCACTACCTCCATAAATGGAAGGGTGATCTAGAGCATACTAAGTTCATTAGCAATATTGTAGGACATTTTAGATGGCACATATATTTATTTTATCTTTTTGGCATCTTCAATAATAGTATTGGATGGAATTAATCATTGTTTAATAGAAGCTCTCAAAATGGGATTTTTTTCCTTAGAGGTTGAATGACTACTTTGAATACCCTTCCCTTTATTCGATTGTGGTAGAATTAGACTTTTGTCTAACTTTATTTGTCTTGAATGAGTTTGCACCAAGTTATTTGTTGGAACCAAAGGCTATGCAGGTTCATCACACCTATATATATTCTAGATATAGTTAGTCAAAAGACAAGATTCGACTACTAGAGTAGTTGACTAGAGGCTCGAATGAGTGGTTGAGTGATCAATCAACTGATTTGTCGATGAGGCAATAGTTGGTTTGACTAAAGGAGCTGGATAATCAATGGGATGTTGAGATTTATTGGGAACAGTTAGAACCACTGAACCTTAATTGTGGACCATATCATCATCACTTCAAGGGAGTTTGTTATATTTCTAGAAACTATAAAAGAATGGCCCTATGGATTTTATTGATATCTGTTGACTTATGTTGCTATGGAAGTTGAATAATGGATTGTGTTGTACTGATTAGAATGTGTTGTGCTTAAGTGTTGTAAACAATGTCTTTAGACACTACCCATTCTTCTTGGAATACTTATCCCTTATGCTATTTATTTTCTATCCAGCTATTCAAATTTGTTTCCCAACATGGTATCAAAGATATTGGTTTTGACCTAGCCTATTGTCTACGAATTGTGTTGAGTCAAATATAGGGTTGATTGACTTTGGGATAAATATTTATTAATGGGTACCTACTTTTGAACTTGGATCAACTATGTTTGATATTAGAAGGATGTCTTCCAATATAGAACATGTTATTCTGAACGGATATAACTATGCAGTATGGGTGCTAGATTTGGAAACATTGTTGAAGAACAAGGGACTATGCAAATATACCATGTTTGTCATTCTAGATATAATTGATGACCATGATACATTTTTCATCGATGGAAAGAAACATGAGTCTATTTTGGTCATTACGACCTACATTTCAAGGGAGATTCACTTTCATACAAGTGGATCAATTAACCTCATGGTGTTTAGAGTAAATTTAAGTTGTTTTTCAACAAGGTTAATGAAATTCAAGTGATACAGATAGAGAAGGAGTTCACCTTTCTAGAACCTCATTCCTTTGAAAGGATTGAGGACTATTTCGATGACATCAAAGAGCTACAGTTGAAATTGGGTTAATGTGTCTATATTTTTTCAAAAAAGGATGGACAACTCATTGAACTAGTCCTCATGAGTATGAGGACACCTTATGATGTATCCTTATCCTCATTTCGTTCCAATTGGATGACACACAAAGAAGATGGTAAGGAATTCACCTTTGATACCGTCTATGATTTATTGATCAAGGATCAATAAAATATGCTTGATGAAGGGAAGATTTGTTTCAAACACCAGGATCACTTGCTCAAAGACAAGGTCAAACAAAATTAAAAAGAATGATGTCGAATGATTAAAAATCTAGAGTGTATTGACCAACCTACTAAAGGAAATACTGATGAGTCAAAATTTACCAAGAATAATCGAAACAATAAAACTTGTCATTACTATGGACAAGTGGGACATGTGGAGAAAACCTATTGGAAGAAGATACAAGACTTTGAATAAAAGGTCAAGCATCTTGAATAAGGAACATCAATTGGTCCTTTGATAAAAAAATATACATATAACTTCAGCTTTTTTGTCAGCACTTCTCAGTATTTACATGATCATACCACTCAAACTGAGTGGATAGTTAATTATGGTTTCACTCATCATATGGATAAGGATGATTCTTTGTTCTCTTCCTTAAGTGGAGTTCCAAAAAAAAAAATTATGTAGCTAATGGTTATACTCTTCTGTTCATTGGAAGTGGATATGTTGAATGTCAACATCATCGAATCTCCAATGTCTATCATGTGCCTAACTCGAGAGAAAACTTTATGTCAATTGCTCAACTTACACAGATTAGTAAGATTGTTGAGTTTTAGTTAGATCGCTTTATTGTAAAGGATCTAAGGCATGGGGGGAATCTATTGCTTTAGGTTATTTAGATCCCAAAGTTGGACTATATAAGTTATATGAATATCCTAGGAATGATTTCTAACTGAATGGAGTAACTACACTCATTTCTTAGACCAACGACAAAAGTTGAATTTGGCATGAATGACTTGGACATCTAAACTTTCAAACTTCAATATGATGGTTAAAAAAAATATCGTTACTGGTCTCCAAAAGACTATTCCACCTGATGGAGTTTGTAGAGGATGTGTGATTGGAAAGAATCATCAAGCACCCTTTGATTCTGGGAAAGCATGGCAATCATAGGACCGACTGGAACATGTTCACAGTGATCTTTGTTGCATGAACAACTATCATTAGCATATGAAACGTATATTTTAAACTACATTGAGGATTTCTCTATATTTACATGGGTCTATTTATTCAAAAATAAAATTCATGTCTTTGAAATATTCAAGTAATTCAGGGCATTGGATGAGAAGCAATGTGGTTCACCTATCAACTGCTTGAGATCATAAAATGGTGGAGAATATGTGAGTCGGTTGTTTGAAGAATATCTCTTGAAAATTGGTATTTCTTAGCATAGATATGTCCTTCATAGACCTTAGTAGAATGGATTCGTAGAGAGGAAGAATGGAACTTTGGTAGAAATGGCTTGGTGCCTATTGCAGATGAAAGACCCTCCTACTCAATTTTTGGAAGAAATTATTTCCTGCTCAAACTATTTCCTAAAACTTGTTTCGACTAGATCTGTCAATGACATGACTCCATTCGAGAAGTCAAAATGAATAAAACCCTATGTCTGACACCCGATAACCTTTCGATGTGTTTCTTGGGAGCATATTAATGACAAATGGAGAAATAAATTGGATGCTAAGTGTCATGATTGCATCATGATAGGCTATTCCGATGAATGAAAATCCTATCGACTATTTGACCCAGTCAAAAAACATATGATTTTGAGTAGAAATGTGATCCTTGATGGGAATATTTTAGGTACTAATTTATTGAACCACTCCTCTATCTATTGAACAATGATCCTTTTGACATTTCAGAAGAATATAGATCAATTGTACCTTCTTTTGAATTTTTTACCATACATTCGATCTTTGTTCCTGATTAAACTAGTAGTCAATCTACATTGACTAAGCATACTAACACACCTACTCATCCATATAACAATCACTGACCTCATTCACCACTGACTTGTCTACCTCAATGGGCTGTTAAAACTATTGAAGTTGCAAGACTTGATTCTGGAGATCCTAGAATTGGTTGGAAGACATGTAGTCATAAACATCATGGAAGTGTTGCATTCAAATGGAAAAATTTCTTGAAACCTATGATCCTAAATGGGAAAATTCTATGTCTATTGAAATTGATTCTTTCGTGAAGAATCACACTTGGGAACTAGTTCCTCAACTGTAAGGAAGAATGTTGTGAAGTGTCGATGGGTCTACAAGACCAAGTTTACCTTCGACGATGTTATTGAATGCCATAAGGATCAACTAGTAGCCAAGGGCTTCTTTCAACAAGAAGGCATTGACTACACTAACACCTTTTCCGCTATTGCAAAGATGAACTTGATTCGACTGGTCCTTTTGATTTTTACTTGGATTAGATGGGAACTTCATCAAATGGATGTAAAAATTCCTTTCTTCATGGAGACTTTTCTAAATAAATATAGATGGAGAAACCTCCTTGTTTTGTGATAGATTCTAGTCTTTTTTGTGGAATGAATAAATATTTTTATGGTTTGAAACAAGCACCCGGTGCTTGGTATGAGAATATTGGTCATTTATTTATCATCCTTGGCTTCAAACTTTGTGAATATAATCACAATATTTATGTATTACATGTTCATGGTGATACTTTAATTGTGGCATTATATGTTGATGATTTAGTCATAACTGAAAAATGTCAACTTAATTTTGAGCTTGAAGAAGCAACTTGTGGATACCTTTGAACTAACCGATATTTGTATGTATTATTTCTTTCTGGGCATTAAAATTTTGAAAATGAATGATGGTATATTTATTTATCAACCAAAATATGCTTTGGATCTTTTGAAATGATTCAAAATGGATCACTAAAGTCTTATGCTACATCTTATCAGTCGCACATTAAATTATCTAAGGACTATGACTCTCTTCGAAATGATGCCACCCTTTATCGACAATTGGTCAGTAGCCTGATTTACTTAACTCATAGTCAACTTGATATATCCTTTATTTTTAGTGTGGTTCTCATTTCAGGCAGGATCCTTGAGAAATCAACTAGAAATATGCAAAGAGAATTGTTTGGTATATTAAGGTAACTTATCAATATGGTATCAAATATTGTTGCAGTTCATAACCACTAGTCAATTTTACTAATTTCAACTAGGGAAGTGACATTAACAACATAAAGTGCACTTCTAGTTATGTGTTTCAACTTAGTTCTAGCCCATTGGCCTAGTTTTGTAATAAATAGAAGATAGTCTCCCTTTCTATTATAGAAGAAGAATATCATGGAGTTGTCAATAAAAGTATAGATGCAATTTAGATCCATCGGCTTTTAGAATAGCTTGTTTTTCTTGTTTATTCCTGAACTATTATCCATTGTGACAATCCGAGTGCAATAAAATTTATTGATAATCCTATTGCACACAAAAAAAGGAATCATGTTGAACCTCATGTCCACTACTTGAGACAGTTGATATGGGACAATGTTGTAACTCTTGTTTATTGCAAGACAAATGATCAAATTTTTCATATCTTTACAAATCCTCTACCGAAAACTAAGTTTGTGAAACTTCGGGCTATGCTCTAGCTTGAAGTAGCTACAATTTTGGGCGGTCTCAGAGAACATGCTCTTCAATCTCCAAAGCATTGTGCTAATGGGGCACTTGTTAACACCTAAATTTTGTCCATCTACCATGTTATTATCCCATTGTACATATACATCATTAACACCAAAAAGACCTATTTTAAAAATTAAATTGCTCAATTATCTCAAAATAAATGAGCTACCTTTTCCATGATGTGATTTTTGGATGTTTCGCTTTTTACCCACAACAAAAAGAAGAAACTTGGCATGATTCCTATGATATCCCAAATTGGATAGAAAAATCAAAATAAAAAGAAAAACGAAAAAAGAAAATTAAAATCTTGATCCTTATCTCAAAGCTATCCATTGTGTCTATAAATGAACCCTCATGGTCCCTTACTCAACACGATTTCTCCATCCATTGCTTAAGCCATTACTCTGCAAAAAAATCCCTTAGATCAGAACTACCTTTCCTATTCTTTTCTTACCCTATTAGATATCGCATACGTGACGTGTGGCCATAGGAACGTGGACGGCTAGGAGACCAACCAGACCCTCTCTCGGAAATTTGTAGGGGCCCTTCCACTACCATGCAGAGGTGACACCTACTCCTGTAAAAGTTCATTTTCATAATTAAAAAATTCATTCTTTATTCTTTAAAATGTTTTCTTATTTGATGAAGAATGCATGTTAGGTTATATTTGTTTTCATTGTTATTTAGTTTTGCCTACACGTTAGTTAAATCTTCATTTATGTTCTATTCATTTTTATTTATTATTTCGAAACTCTACCAATATCAACACAACTCTTAATAGGTGCACTTTTGCATGTGCTGGTGTGAGAAAACCAACAATAGGGATGTTGGAATCAAAGGCTATACATGTTCATCACACATATGGATCTTTCGAATATAGTCAGTTGAAATACAGTAGTCAACTAGCATAGCAGTCAACTAGAGGATCGATTGAGTGGTTGATTAATCGATCAATTGAACGGTTGACAAGGTAGTGGTTAGTTTGACTAAAGTAGCCTACTACAATGGGACATTGCATATTTCTCGGAAATAGATATAAATTAAAACCCTTATTTGTGGACCAAATCATCCTCACTTCAAGGGATTTTGTTAGATATGGAGACTATAAAAGAATGACACTATGGGTTGTATTGATATATATCGACTTATGTTGCTATGGAATTTCAGTAATGCACTGTGATGTTCTGATCATAATGTGTTATGGTTATGTTCTATAAATGACATCTTTAGACACCACCCCTTCTTCTTGGAATACTTATCCCTTTTGCTATTTTATTTTATGTCGAGTTGTCCAAAGGTATTTCCCCAACATTATCTTATTGGTATCATTATTTGGTAATAACTACATATTCTCCAATAGATTCAGATTCATCAAAAGGAATGAATTCTTCATCCCATTCTTCAGATTCCATGGAGAGTGATATCACTTTATCACTCGCTATCTCTATCTAAGTGTACTCATCGTCAATTACTCACATATCCTCCTCATTATGACTATTTGATTTTGTGGGGATCTTGTAGTGGTTAATATCTTGGAGAACCATGATCTATATGATGACCACCTCTGATCATTTAAGCTCCAACTGCAATATCTTGTCGCAGTCTTGGTCTCAAGTTGTTGCCTCTTTTAAAATGAATTGTTTCATTTTCTATTTGTCTTATGGTTTAATTCAACTGAGTTATTTCTGCATCTCATCAACCCTATGAAAATGCTTCTACAAATGACATATTTTCAATGTTTGGGGGAGCCCCTAGAAAATAAAATTATGTCCATTCTTATTCTTATGCATACCATGAAGATGAAGGACCTTGATGTGTCAATGATGGGATAGAAATCTGATGTTGTACTCTACCTGATATGATGTCTAGTTCTGCATTTCTTTCTAATATGTCCTTCTCCATTTCGTGTGCCCTCCTCATGATTTATTCTAGAGAAACCATAAGATCATACTTAATATCGTACTTGAAATTTCCAGGCATTGAATTCTTGTAGAACCCAAAAATCTCAGGATTATTGGGGAACTTCCCTTCTGGGATATTCTGTAGTGTCCTAAAAAACCTAAAATTGAAGTCTCTAATATTTTCATTCTTATCAAGATGGACTGAGCGAACTGCATGAGAAAAGTGTGGTATATGATAGGTTATACATATCAAATCATGAATGCACCTTCAATGTTGTTGAAACAAGTAATCGAACCAACTAGTAGTGACAAGCAGCAATCATAAGCCACCCCAATAAGAAATTGCAAGAAAAATTTAACCATCACATCATCACTAGACAATCAAACGAGTGTAACCTATAGTTTAGAAGTAGTCTATATGCATCTTTGGACTCATTATTCTGTCACCAGTGAAAAATAGGTAACATGTGGTGGGAGACCAGGAAGTGGGTGATGTTGTTCCCCTTCCAAATCTAGAGGGCTCATTCTCAATTTTTAATTTCATGATTTCTTCATATCTCATCATTCATTTGTTCTATTTTATTCATTTCTTTTACCAATGCCCTTGGATGGGAGTCAGGTGGTGATGGATTAGGTGACAAGAAGTGAGGTAATTTGAGCATGTTTTGGATGGTTGATATCTCACCTTTGACGACTCAAATTTGTTCTATGATTTTCTTCTTACTCCTTGTTAGGACCCGTTCAGAAAATTCTGAAGTGGCCAGCTTAATATACTTATTTTTTATCCTTCATCAAAACAAACTATCAGTTTGGCCCGTCTCTTTGTTCCTGATCTTGGTCTTTTTCCTTGGCCAATACCTTCCAAAATTTTTCAAGTTCAAGATGATCCTTAGAAGTTTCCAAATACATGCGATACAATTGATTCAAAATTCTTATTTGATCCTCAAGACCAATAGAAAATTGTGGTTTCAAGGGATTTTTCATAGTCACTACATAATGGAGTTTCCAGTGAAAGAAAAGATCTTTAGTTCTCCCTACTATTCTCAATAATTATGCTGACATATTTTTCCTACAAGGGAAAGACAACAACTTCAGAGCATATTTGGGGAGGGAAAAATATCTCCCTAATTTTTAAAGAGGTGGTACTTCTCTTACCTTAGTATGATCTTTTAAATTACTTAAAATAAAATGTTGTCACAACCAATGTCCAAACTAATGTATTCCACAAAGATAATATACAATCACATCAACATTTTAAAGTGCCTCTGAGGTGACTAAGTAGATTGATAAACAAAATAAAGAAAACACATACTTTTTAAGAAAGTAAGAATGATTGAATCTCCTAGCTATTTCCCTTTAATCCATATATGTGAGCCATAAGATGTCCATTATTTCAAGAGATAGAAATAAATGAAAACAATAGTGGTCATGAAATAGACTTAAAAGATAATTTCATTCATATCAAGAAAATTTTAAAGGCCCCACTTTACTCCCCTTCACTCTATGGGCCTTACTGCTAGTCTGCCATCGGACATCTCTTACACCCCTGTGGATTCCAACTATTGCTCAGTGGTCATTTCCACCACCTACAGAATACTATTTATAGAGTTTCCGGAGTCTAGATTTAAGTCAGCACTCACCTCTTTTCAAAATGGACCCAACTATGGATACTATTGAGCTGACAAATCACATAGAGTGTGAATCAGCAAATGATACTGAAATCTCATTAGCAGAACGCAGAGAGTCTTCCTTTAAACCTTCTACTTCTGAAGATGCATCCTATATCACTATCCGTGATCAAAATCCTAGCGCTGATTGGCAATTACCCCAAATCCTGCCTCGAGATGTGTATAAACTCCATTGGTGGAACATTACTTCTGCTACCCATATCCGTGTTTCCAGTATTGATGTTGCTTTTACGGATAAGCAAGAACCCATACACATAAATCTGTTAGACCGAGCACAAATCGATTGGGCTAAGTCCATGAAGTATAAGTACGCTCATTTTGGAGCAGTTAATTTAGGACTTGGACCCTTGGTTCGTCCACGGCTTGCTATTTCTTCCTTGTGTTGTATAGTTGATACTAGGCATAGAAAATTTTCTGATGATGTAATTGGTGGATTCACAGCCCCTTTGCATGATGGTCCTGCTTTCGGGACAATCTATCCAAAATTCTCTGTCAGCTTGGAAGACCCTCATATTTATAATATTCTTAAGGCTTATATCTTTCCCAAAGGTTTTGATATGGAGACTGGATCTCGAATTATCCAGCTCAAAGGAGGTGTCTGTATTCGGTTTGGTAATGATACTCTCCCGCAGTTGCGAACTGCTATCCATCAGAGTTCAGCAGACTGCAGCATGGTGGAATATCCCACTTCTTCTGCAAAATCTGCTAAATCAAAAGCAGCTATCTCCAAAAATGCCACTCCGATCACTTTTAACTGGACTGGGATAAAGTATCCATCCTCTTGGGAAGTTAAATATTCTTAGTTGAGAAACCAATAAAGAATGATAGCCTCATATAATCCACAACCTCTTGTCTTTGATGAAGCCAGTTGTTCTTTCAGACCAGCCCAAGAAAATCCTACTTCCAGATCTCATCCTCCACTTATCAGATCTACTTCAATGGCCTCTTATAACAATGCCCGACTACAAGCCATGTCTGATCAGGTGAACAAAGAAAGCCAAGCTGAAGATAATAACACTCTGCCTAGGTCTACTTTTGTAAATACTACTTCTTTTTCTGGTGTGTCAGATTTTGAACATAAAGGTCAACATGCAGACTGCCCTGCATGTAGAAAAATTAAACAAAAATTAATACAAAAACAAAAAATCAAAAAGTCTCAAGATAATCCCCATGAATATCCATCCCTAGGAATGTTCTCTTTACCTCGCTCTGGCGCTGATTTCGAGACCACCAATAGTCTTGGTCAAAAGTCTTCCTATCCTGGTAGGAATCTTCCAGAAACACCTTTCCGCCAGTATGCTTCAGATGGTTCTTCTAAAAGAGAATACATGATTGTAAAATCTTCTACGGCTGACCAATCTGTGTCAGATGACATAAAGTTAGCAAATTGGGGAAACTTGCAGGAATTGTGCACTGCAAGAAATATTGATGATATGACAAACGACATTTTAATGTTAAAACATCAGTGTTCTGAACAGAGAATCCAACTTGATAAAGTTGTAACAAAGTTGGAACTATTGGATCATTTATTGCATGACACTATAGAGATACAAAAGGCAATCACTTTAGCTTCTGATAAATTAGAGAGCAGAATTTTTGTTTTAAAAGAACTTTCAAGTAAAACATAAGAATTAAAAAAGAAGCATTATTATGTCCCAGATCATGTTCATCGCTTAGCAGCCCAAGGACATAATAGGAGTAAATCTCTAGGACAGTTCAATATTGTCCCAGAAGAAGAAAAGCCAGTATGGGATTTTGGTGAGAGTGATGCCAATATAGAATATATTGAAGACTGGATCTCTGAGTTTAAGTCTTTCAATCCTGTCTTAGATCCAAAATATGAAGTGTCGTTAAACATGATGGCAGAAGAATCCTCTAATAGAATGAGGATTACTGGTCCAAGAGAACACTATGATGAGCATATGCACGATGTAGTAGCTGAAGGAGAAACCCCACCCAAAGTTTTTAACTTTGGTATAAATAATATGAATAATCTCATTTCCCAAATGCCTGAGCAACCAGTGCTCAACATCCAGTGTCAGAAAAGAGAAGAAATAAAAAATGCAATACAGTTATTAGAACATTGGCTTTTGTATAAAAAGCAGCAATACAATAATCTGACAGGTCAGATGCTTGCAACTCGATTAGTTGCAGGACTGTCAGGTCTAGCGTATGAATGGTGGCGATGGTTGCCACAGGAAACAAGGCATGAAATACTTGCTGCCAATGATGCCGATGAGCAACTTATCTCTGCATTGGGAAGAGAATTCTATGGTCAAGTAGGCCAAGAAGATACAGATCATCTAGCATCCTTGTTTATGACTGCTAGACTGTGTGATCTGAGTAAAACTGAAGAATATTTTTGTTATATGCAAAAATTATTAATCAGTTCAGGGAAATCAGGAAATCCGACTTACCTTAAGCACTATCTAAGGAGTTACCCTGGCCATGTTCCAGATGTGGTTGAAAAAAGGTTAAAAGATTTGAATATTGAATTGAGAAGCTTATCCTTAGCTCAACTACATGGTCATATATTAGAATGCTGGCAAGAACATTGCTTAGATAAAAGAGTAAGCAAAGATTTTAAAAGACATCAGCAAATGTTTTCTGCTTCTTTTTGTAAAGAAGTTGCAGGTATGCCAGATTGGGGGTGTGGAGCACACAACAGAGGTCATCTTAAAGAATGTAAATGTAAAAAGAAGAAAAAGCATTTCTATACCTCTGAAAAAAGATATCATCCTGAAGGCTCCTATAGACATAAGCCGAAGCATCGCTACAAAGATTACAAATCTAAAAAACGGCAAAAGTATAAAAGATTTGTCAAGCGTCGCACAGATAAAGGTCCTGGAGACAAATGTTTTATCTGTGGAAAAAAAGGACATTGGGCAAGCAAATGTCCTAAGCGAAAATCTAAGCCAAGGCTTGCATCACTTTGTACAGCACTAGATCCCGTTTGGTGGGATTTATTTGAAGTTACTTTGGATTCCCCTCTCCCTCCTGGAGAAATAATTGAACTCCTTCATTCTGATAGTGATTCTGCTTCTGACTCTAGTTCTAAGATCCCGCTTATTGCTAAATGTGATCCTCCAAATTCATCCTCTTCATCCAATTCTGATTTAGATGATCCACATTTAGGGGGGTGTAGCCAGCCAGAGTTTGACTTTTCTCTTTATATGTTTTCTTCCAGAGTTTCCATCCATCAGTTAGAAAAACAGGTAGCTAACATTGAATTGCAGTTGTCTTTTATCCCTGTTTATAGACACACTGAGAGAACTGAGCTAAGGGAAGAAAAGAAACAAATTCTAGCAAAAATAGAAACCCTAAAGAAAGAGAAAGGTAAAGCAAATCAATCAGACCATATCTATAACCCTATTGAGATATATCAAAGATATCCTAAGAGTCACATTGACAGACAAAGCCATAGACAAGATAGAATGAATTTGCTCCAAAACCAGATCAAACAAAAACATGAACAAATAAAGGCACTGCTGAAAGAAATAGAGAACTTGAAACAATCCATTTCAATCTTATCAGCAGAAAGAGATCAATCTTCAGAAGAAGAGCTCTCTCATGAAATTCAAAAGGTCTGTGGTACTAAAGAAAAGTCTCCATCTCCTAGATCTACTCCTGAAAGATCGCCATCTCCTAAGTCCCAATCCATAAGTTTGCTTGGTGCTGTATCAGGTCCAAAGTTGTTTATAACTATAAATTTTTGTCCAGCTGAATTTCAACCTTACCCTGTACAGTGTTTAATAGATTCAGGTTGTCAGTTTAATTTAGCAAAAAGGAATGCCCTTCCATATTTTTACTGGGAAAAGAGTAAAGAGTTAGGTTCTGCAATTCAAGGTTCGCCTGTGTTTCTAACAGGTAGAGTCAAAGATTTTCCAGTAAATTTGTCAGGCCATTCTAGTTCTTTATCTTTGTTTAGATTAGACCAAATAAAAGAAGATTGTGTTCCGGGATCAGAATTCCTTGTCAAAGTCAGTCCATTTTCTATTGATACCCAAAAGATGGTTTTCATGTGTACAGTCAATGGTCAGTCCGTGTCAGTATCTTTGAGTAATAAGTTTAGTCCTCGTTGTAAACCAATTGTAAATAGTCATGAGTCAAGGGTGTCTAGTCAGTCCAATAAAAGTTTGAATAAAATGGAACACTGCATCTCCTATGCAGAGGTTCATGGTGAAAAGATTCTTGCAGATATCAAGGAAAAGATTATCAGGGATTGTTGCTCTGAGAATCCAAATGCCTTCTGGAAGAGGGAAAAATATTTTGTTTCCATTGAGTTAGATCCTCTCCAGAAAATAAAACCAATGAAGGCATCGGCAAGAATCATGAGTCCGTCTGAGAGAAACTTTTGATCCAAAGAAATTCAAGAATTATTATCCAAAGGCTTAATTGAACCATCAAAGAGCCCTTGGGCATGTAGAGCCTTTGTGGTAAATAAAAATTCAGAGCAAAAGCGAGGAAAGCCAATATTAGTGGTGAACTTTAAGCCACTAAATGCTGTGTTGAAGAAAATCAGGTATCCACTTCCTGATAAGTCAAGCTTGTTGCAGAAAATCAATTGTTGCACTATATTCAGTAAGTTTGACTTGAAATCTGGATTCCATCAAATAGGGATCAAACCAGAAGACAGATACAAAACAGCTTTTGTTGTTCCACATGGTCGGTACCAGTGGAAAGTCTTGCCATTCGGAATAAATAATGCTCCATCAGAATTCCAGAAAAGAATGGAAGATATCTTTAGAGACATACCATGGTTGCTTGTGTTTATAGATGACATATTAATTTGTTCCAAGAATGTACAAGATCATCTAAAACATTTACAAAAATTTTATGACTTGGTTTTTAAGCATGGATTGGTATTGTCTGCTTCAAAAATGGAAATAGGAAAGACAGAAATGGATTTCCTAGTTTTTCATATTAAAGCTGGAACTATCATTCTGCAAGAACATGTATTGAAGAATTTTGAAAAGTTTCCAGATAAGATTTTAGATAAAACACAATTGCAGAGGTTCCTTGGCAGCCTCAATTATATTCGGCCATTCTATAAAGGCCAAGCTTCTGACATCAAATGTTTGCAGCAACGTCTCAAGAAAAATCCTGTTGCATGGTCAGAAGAGATGACTCTGGTAGTCAAAGCAATAAAAGCCAGAGTAAAAGAGCTTCCAGCACTTCATCTCCCTCTGGGTACTGGTAAGCTGATTATTGAAACAGATGCTTCAAACTCTACTTGGGGTGGAGTTCTTCTTGAAGAAATTGAGGGCAAAGAAAATGTTTGTGGTTATGCTTCTGGTTCGTTCAGAGGAGCAGAATTAAATTATCCAAGAAGCCACAAGGAAATTCTGGCTGTCAAAAAAACAGTCAATCACTTTATTTTATATCTCAAGCCAGTCAGGTTTATAGTCAGAATAGATCTGAAGATAATGCCTGGAATATTTAGAAATGAAAACTTGATGGCTGAGAATTCAAGTAGAATATTAAAATGGTTCATCTGGTTGAATAAATTTGATTTTGATATTGTGTACAAGCCTAGATATATGAACTGTTTAGCTGATATGCTCACTCGGGAAAACTTGCAGATTGAAGACAGCAAAGTTCCAAGTTTAAAGATGTTTTCTGCAGGTTCTAGCTCCAGTTCCAGAAAGGATCATGATGATGATCCTAAAGGCAAAAAGCCAATATCAGATTATAATGAGGAACCAATGTTCCATGGAAATCGTATAATTGGAAACTAGCCAGAGAAGCTTCCAAAAGAAGCTCTATTCATGAAGCCATGGGATAACAGTCTTACTGAGGAGGAAAGAAGAGAATTGCTCGATTATGCTAATCGACAAGATGCAGAAAAATATCTCAGTCTGACTTTAATAAAACAGATTCAAATGAGTCCCTGTAAACTCCACATCATGGAGCGATGGGAAAAGAAAGCATTCAGAGGATTGCAAAATGCCAGAGAACAGCTCAGGAAATGTAACGAGCTATGGATCGATTGTAATGAAGAAAAAGAAGGTACTAGATGGTATGTGGATATTGGTGAGGGTGACCTCACATGGACTTCTTATAATTTGATTTTGCAATTCTGCAGGGAAGAAACATCAGTTGTCATATGTGCTGACCTAGGAAACATGCGCAACAAGAAGTGCTCCGGGTGGACTGAAATCTTGTTGGATAAGTTCTGTCCAAGGAAATATTGGACTGTACACAGAGCTAATTTTATCCTTCACCTTGAAGCAGATATGCAGGCTGCAGACCAGGCAAATATTTGGTTTAAGTTTCTGCTTCGACATCATGGTGGAAGATACTCTGAACTTGAACACTGTGTAAATATTAAGCAGAAGTATATTAAAAGAGACGAAAATGGTAACAGGATTGACACCAAGGTTCATAGGCGAACTCTCCCTTTGAACTATCGTGTTGAATCTCAATTTCAGAGTGAGTATCTTTATGAAGAAGGACATGAAGCTGTGTTTGGTTCTGATGTAGAGCGCTGTTTCGGAGATCTTCTATATCCAGAAGTTGAATATCCTGAAGACGAACAGTACATCTATGATTCCCAACCGCCATATCATTGGGAAGATGAGCTTGTTCGCAGAGAAATAGAAGAAGCATTGTATGATGATGAACAGGAATGCTGGTGTGGAGGCCAAGGTGTCGGACCGCTGGATGATCCTGATGTATTTTGTGTCTACCGTTCCGGAAGTGATTAATGAAGAATCTTCATAATGGGAATGGAGCCCATGGTCCGATCGAAATTGTAATGATTTGCTTTTGTACATAAGCATCTTTTAGTGGAAGCCGTAGTGGGCCGGTAATAGTAGCTCCACTTTGTAATGTTGGCCAAGCTTGTCGGCCATGTTTTGCTTTCCATAGGAATATTAAGATGGGCCAGTAGGTTGTCGGCCATCGAATCTACTTTTGGTTGTCGGTTTCCGAGTCCCCTCATGGCGCTGCCTCATAGGGACGAGATAAACATGGTGCTGTCCCACCATGTCCTCGGATTCCTTTCCTTTTAACAGTATTTTAGACAAGCATCCCAACAATACAATGCATGCAGTAACAACGATAATCATGATTGTTAATTCATTCATATACATTGTAGTATAAAGATATTACCAAGAATTAGCGCAATTTGCCATTGACTGGCTCTGATACCATTCGCCAAGATCTCCCCAAACAAGCTTTCTGCAAATTTATTATTTCCTCAATGCGGAATAGCATACATCCAGACTCCAATGGATCGCCTTCGGACTGCGAAGGTCGTCACCATACACTCGACTGAGCACATGGATACAATGACATGGGGCCGTTTAGCGTTTAGCACTTCCCGAAGGCATGAGCTTAGTAGCAGGCTCCTGGGACACCCATGGTATATCCACTAGCGCACTTACAGACTCTTTATACAGAGGCGAACATGCAGTTGTTCTGTTGCTATGTTATACCACAAGGGAAACTAGCAAAGCATAGAACTACAGTTCTCACACACCTAAGACTCAGAGCTTCCAACTACTGGATCATCTTGACACCTAACTTATTTGCAGAGCTCTTAACCAGCTCAATGCACTAGACTCGAATGACTAGAATGAGCTCAGGCTCTTCCTTATATAGATTGCTAGCCAGTCATCCAGTCACTTGAAACTTACACCAACCAGTCAAAAGGAAAGGAATCCGAGGACATGGTGGGACAGCACCATGTCACATAGTAGAACATTAAAAAAAAAGTGACCCTTAAATAGATATTTTCTTGGAGTATAAATAATTCCCAAAAATCATTTTAAGATCCAGTTAGGAATAAGTTAGGTTGCAACACCTTTTACAAAATTCCCGTGAATAATTACTTCAATTATAAATTCAAATCTTTTCGCTCTCATAAGCTAGGATGGGGATCTTACAGACCAAGAATATATACAAAAATACTTGAAATAAGAAAAGAGATTCTCAACCTAGTAACAAGACTAACGATGCAATCAACAAATGAGACCAAAGATACAAACAAATAGAGGGGGGAAATGATAAGGGAAATATGGAAAATTGATTCACAAAATTTGGCATAGGGTTCTTGGTTGGATGATGATGCCTCAAAATTCCCAAACCTTGATTGTAAAGTTGTTGTTGTCGTTTATTCACTCGCATAACCCTAACCGTCACAATTGTTTACAGGGATGTTGGTAGTTGCTTCCATAGCATTAGTCACCCATACATTGACATAATACCTTAGTGGTCCCACCGTGGTTTCTTATTTAATCCTAAGCAAGGACATTCTCCCTTGAACACACTCATATCCACTTGTTTGTCTTGGATAACTCCAAGTTGTTCAACACCTTTAGTATAAAGGTCATTTAAACAATGTTGAATCTCCTTCTCCAGGAAAGAAGTGAGGTTATCGAATTCAACACCAAGATCCATCTTGATAGTCCTTATACCTTCTTCGAATTCTCCCTGGGAATCACCTTACCTTCTCAAATAAATGACGGACCTCCCAACATCTATATAGAATAGGAATCTTTCAAGAATGTCTTACTCCTTCTTTACTCTAATATGTCACAAGTTAGTATAGATTATTGTAGCAGATCGATCTAACAATTCCACCCTTCCTAAATTTGCACAAGTCTAGTAAATTACAAGGTATGTTTTCAGCATGCCTCCTTTGCACATACATTCAGACAATTTTTTGATGAAGGTATCCAATAGACTAGAAATGGATTCTTGGTCCTTTTGTAATTCCCCATTTAGGAACTCCTTAAGAGTTTGTATTTAAACTTGAACAATAGAATAATGGTTCACAAGCTCCTAAAAATCAAGCATGATATCCATTCTTGTTAGGAACCCATGTCTTTACTTTGTTAGTATATTGTTGTTGGATGCATATGCTTTGTAAGCCGTCCCGTAGCATTTGTTGATCCATAGTTTGTGTTATTGTTGTTTGCGCATATGCTTTGTAAGTCGCCCATAGTTTTGTTGATCCATAGTTTGTATTGGCCCATGGTTTTGACTCGTAATAATTGTTGATCTATATTTTGTATTGACCCATGGTTTGTATTGACACATGGTATTGACCCATGGTATTGGCACCTAGACTTAGTATATAAGTGTGTGTTGAGGCCTATGAAGGCACCGTGAAGTTAATTGTATTGAGCTTGCTCAAAGGAGGTTGCCCCCTCTAAGTGGCCTATGATCAATATAAAAGTGATTCTAAGTTCTGTTATTTCTGATATCTCGTGTATTTGCATTAATTAATTATTGCAGGTTCTTCATGTCTGGTATCAGAGCACTTTCTTGGGCTTGTGTGGTGGAATTTCTGCCAAATTTTTTTTTCGCATCTATTGCAAGTTTGGATATGGGAATAACCCCTATCCACTTAACTGTGGGAAGTACTTGGGGATAAGCCCTAAAACTCATTGTGAGGAGTACCACAGGAACCCCAAAGTAGCTGGCCCATTGAGAGGACCTGCCAGCGAAAACGGCAACGACCCCTGCCTGATTGACTAGTTCCCACCCATGAGGTAAAACAAGAGCTGTCATTTGTGGCAAAGCGGTTATCAGTTTTACCTGAGCCGTGGAGTGAAGGGTACTGCCCCAATACGCAAGCCGTCAGACATCATTGGTGGCCGAGTGAATCCCTTGAACCGATAGGAAGCCGCACATACCTGGGGTCCATATCTATTTTTAGCTGAACTGTTGCCGATCACTTTCGCTCCAGATTCATCCGTTTCAGGTCTATTATGAAATTCGTTCCAGATCCAGTCGCCGTTTCAGATCTAGACGTTTTCAATCCCTTCCGCACCATTGCAGATCCATCTGTTGCTGATGCCTTCGGCGCCGTTGTTGCCGATCCATTTCTGGGGGAAAAAAAAACAAATTCCATCCCTGTTTCAACTCTGTTTTCCCTAAAACTTCACTAACATCCTTGCAATCCCATTCTGCATATTTCATTCCTGAAGACCCTATCCCAAATTCCACTTTCCAAGACCAGAAATCCCACATTTGTCTATTTTTAGGGTTTTCCATAACTCCTTCAATTTTCACCCAAACGCCTTCAAATTTTGCCACCGTGTTCCTTTCCTAATTCTGCTTCTTTGTCCCTCTCTACCAAATTTTCTCATTCTTTCACCCTGCTTCTGAAATCCCCATTTTTTGCCTCCCTGTCCATCAGAAAGTGTCTAAAACCTACTCAAACCCCAATTACCACTCCAAGTTTTTCCCAAATCCAAATTTTGCTTTACTAAAGCAGCTTTTATTTGTGTTGTTCTATCCATTCCCAAAGAAAAAAAAAAAAACTTCCTAGTTATGGTTGTCACCCGCGCAAGAGTAAAAACCATGGAGGAAGCACTTGCAGCCATCCAAACCAAACTCCAAGATCTGGATGAAAAATTTCTCAGCCTCCATCTTCAGCATTCAGCCATGAACAATAATCGACAACAAGAATCTTCTACAGCCAATGGGTTCTCTTCTTCCAGCAATTTTCATGGTCCGAAGCTTGAATTTTCTCGCTTCAACGGTACTGATCCGACTGGATGGATCTATCGTGCAGATCAATATTTCAGTCTACATAATACTTTTGATGTCCAAAAAGTTCCACTTGCATCCTTTCATTTGGAACTGGAAGCCCTTCAATGGTACCGTGGGTACATCAAGCCTCATGATGAGCCAAAATGGACATATTTTTGCCAACTCATTTTGCAACGATTTGGTCCTAGTGCTTTTGATGAATTCACCGAAGCACTCACTAAACTTCGTCAAAGTGGCACTGTGAGAGAGTATCAAACAAAATTTGAGAAACTAGCCAATCACACAGAAGGATTTTCTTATGAATTCTACAGGAGTTGTTTTATCAGTGGTCTTAAGGATGAAATCCGGTCAGAGGTTAAAATGTTTTGTCCCAACACAATGATGGAAGTCCTAGGGTTGGCTAAGTTGGAAGAAGACAAGCTTGCAGCCCAACAACGCTCCAAACCCTCTTTTGTTTCCTTCCAAAATATGGGTTCTCAACGACCTCCCATCCCGCCAGCTCCTCGACCAACTCCTATCAAGCATTTGTCTGAAACAGAGATGCAGGCACGCAGAGAAAAAGGGCTCTGTTATAATTGTGATGAGAAATTCACTCGGGGACATAGATGTGTTAAACAAAATCTCTATCTCTTGGATGTGGATTCTCTGCCTGCCTCAGAACTTGGTGAAGAAGCTCCAGATACAATAGATGTTCAGGTTGACATTCAGCACACGCCTGTTGACACCCCATCTCAAGATGACCCACCCAAGATCTCTCTCCATGTTGTAACTGGCTTCACCACCCCACAAACAATGCGGGTTAGGGGATACTTCAAGAAGCTCCCTCTTACCATACTCATTGATTCAGGTAGCACTCATAACTTCATTGACCCTCGGATTGCCAAACAGGCTGATTGTTTTGTCCATCCTTGTTCCAGCTTTGAAGTCATGGTTGCCAATGGGGGCACCTTACCTTGCAAGGGGAAGTGTCATAATGTGCGTATCTCTATGGAATATTATAACCTGTGCTCTGACATGTTTTCCTTGTCCTTAGGTGGATGTGATGTAGTTTTGAGCGTTCAATGGTTACGCACGCTTGGCCCCATCTTATGGGATTTTAATGAACTTTGGATGCAGTTTTCAGTCAATGGGACAAAACACAGATTTATGGGCTTACAACCAAGGTCTCTCTTCATCATCAGTTCACATCTCTTGGAAAAGATCCTTAAGAAGAATTCACATGGTTTCACTGCTCAGCTCCATTCCCTTCAGATGCACCCACCAACAGTCTCCACTACTTCCTTGGATAGATATGCAGTGTCTTTGTTGCACCAATGGGCTTGCCGCCTTCACGAGACCTTTTTGGTAAGCATTTTTCCACTTCTACATCTCATCAAGACATGACAGCTATTTTGCATGCAGTACAGAAGTGGCAGCCATCCCTATTGGGGAATTATTTCTGCATCAAGACTGATCTCCAGAGTCTGGAAACTTTCCTAGAACAACGGGTCTCCTCCCCAGCACACCTGAAATGGGTTCTCCAACTCATGGGTTATGACTATGCGACCACTTACCAGAAGGGTAAGGAAAATATGGTGGCATATGATCCTTCTCACACATTTGATGACCCAGTTTCTCTTACAGCTATTTCTCTACTTGTTCCAAATTGGTTGCAATCTGTTCAACGGGGCTATCTCTTCTATGAACTCCATGCTTCTTCATCAGCAGGGAACTTTGGGTTCCTCAAAACGTATGACCAAGAACAATGTAACTTCTTTTGGCAGGGATTGAAAATGGCAATTCAATGGATGGTGGTTGACTGTGATACTTTCCAGGTCAACAAGGGTGAAACGACCCTCCTTTCAGGATTGCTCAAACCCTTGCCCATCCCTACACAAATTTGGACAACTATTTCTATGGATTTCCTGGAAGCGCTCCAGTGGTATACTACCACATCTAAAAGGACACCATATGAAGCAGTCTCTGGACAGGCACTGCCAGTTCTTCTTCCATACACCTTCAGCAGCTCCCTAGTTCAGGAAATTGACTCAATTCTTCGAAACCGCAATCAGCTTCTTCTCATTTTGTAGGACAATCTTCACATGGCAAGAATTCGACTGAAACAACAAGCCGATCAGCACCATTCTGTGCGCACTTTTCACATCACTGTTATGGATCTTCTTCATCTACAGCCTTCCATGCAATCCTCCTTGAAACTCAAAAGGAGCCAGTGGCTCGGAATGCAACCCAAGGATGCTACAGGGGATGCACTCCTTCCGATTCTGCATCAATTTCCACATCTAAAGCTTTGAGGACAAAGCTTTTTCTAAGGGAGAGGGGATGTTAGGAACCCATGTCTTTACTTTGTTAGTATATTGTTGTTGGACGCATATGCTTTGTAAGTCATCCCGTAGTATTTGTTGATCCATAGTTTGTGTTATTGTTGTTGGTGCATATGCTTTGTAAGTCGCCCATAGTTTTGTTGATCCATAGTTTGTATTGGCCCATGGTTTTGACCCGTAATAATTGTTGATCTATATTTTGTATTGACCCATAGTTTGTATTGAAACATGGTATTGGCACCTAGACTTAGTATATAAGTGTGTGTTGAGGCCTATGAAGGCACCGTGAAGTTAATTGTATTGAGCTTGCTCCAAGGAGGTTGCCCCCTCGAAGTGGCCCGTGATCAATATAAAAGTGATTCTGAGTTCTGTTATTTCTGATATCTCGTGTATTTGCATTAATTAATTATTGCAGGTTCTTCACATCCCTTCTATGTGATTGGCCAATTTCTCAAATTCTATCTGATACTCTCTCATTGTGCCCATTTGTTGAAGTTTAGTGAGTGCTCCTGTAAAATTATCAAAAGCACTAGGACCAAATCGTGACAAAAGGAGTTGGCAAAAATCTGTCCAGTTTGGCTCGGGATGAGCTTTGATGTACCAACGGTACCATTGAAGGGCTTCTTGTTCCAAATGAAAGGATGCAAGTGGAACTTTCTAGACATCAAAAGTATAATGCAGACTGAAATATTTTTCTGCTCGATATATCCATCCAGTCGGATCAGTACCATTGAAGCAACAAAAATCAAGCTTCGGCCCATGAAAATTGTTGTAAGAAGAGAACCTGGTGGCTGCAAAAGATTATGGCTGCCGGTTATTGTTCATGGCTGAATGTTGAAGATGGAGGATGAGAAATTTTTCATCTAGATCTTAGAGTTTGGTTTGGATGGCTGCAACTGCTTCTTCCATGGTTTTTGCTCGTGCGCGGGTGACAACCACACCCACGAGTTTTTTTTTTTTTTAAGAAATGGATAGAAAAACACAAACAAAATCTTATTTAGTAAAGGAAAATTTGGATTTGGGAAAAACTCGGATTGGTAATTGGGGTTTGACTAGGATTTGGACACTTTCTGATGGACAGGGAGGCAAGAAATGGGGATTTCAGAAGCGGGGTGAAAGAAAGGGAAAATTTGGCAGAGAGGGACAAAGAAGCAGAATTAGGAAATGAACTCTGTGGTAAAATTTGAAGGTGATTAGGTGAAATCCAAGGAAGTTATGGCAAACCCTAAAAATAGACAAATGTGGGATTTCAGACTTTGGGAAGTGGAATTGGGGATAGGGTCCTCAGGAATGAAATATGCAGAATGGGATGACAGGGGTTCCCTGAAAATGTTCAGGGAAACAGAGGGAAAACAAGGGAGATATGGAGAAAAAACTGGTTTTTTTTTTTTTGGCAGACTGGAGTGGCTACGGCTCGAAAGGGATTTGAAACAAATAGATCTACAATAGCCCGGAAGTGAGCGAAACAGAGGGATCTGAAACAATGTCGAATGGATTGAAAATGGCTAAATCTGGAACGGCTTTCAGAATGGATCTGAAACGGCGTAGCAGTGATCGACAACAGTTCAGCTGAAAAAGATATGGACCCCAGGTATGTGCGGCTTCCTAACAGTTCAGGGGTTTCACTCAGCCACCAATGCTGTCTGACGGCTTGCGTATTGGGGCAGTACCCCTCACTCCACGGCTCAGGTAAAACTGATAACCGCTTTGCCACAAACGACAACTCTTGGTTTACCTCACGGGTGGGAACTAGTCAATCAGGTAGGGGTCATTGCCCTTTTCGCTGGCAGGTCCTCTCAATGGGCGAGCTACTTCGGGGTTCCTGTGGTACTCCTCACAATGATTTTTAGGGCTTATGCCCAAGTACTTCCCACAGTTAAGCGGATAGGGATTATTCCCAAATCCGAACCTGCAACAGATGTGAAAAAAAATTTGGCAGAAATTTCACCCAGAGAGCCCAAGAAAGTGCTCTAATACCAGATGTGAAGAACCTACAATAATTAATTAATGCAAATACATGAGATATCAGAAATAATAGAACTCAGAATCACTTTTATATTGATCATGGGCCACTTCGAGGGGGCAACCTCCTTTGAGCAAGCTCAATACAATTAACTTCACGGTGCCTTCATAGGCCTCAACACACACTTATATACTAAGTCTAGGCCCCAATACCATGGGTCAATACTATGTGTCAATACAAACCATGGGCTAATTCTAGGCGCCAATACTATGAGTCAAAACCATGGGCCAGTACAAACTATGGATCAACAAAACTATAGGCAACTTACAAAGCATATGCACCAACAACAATAACACAAACTATGGATCAACAAATACTATGGGACGACTTACAAAGAATATGCGTGCAACAACAATATACTAACAAAGTAAAGACATGGGTTCCTAACACGAAATGGATTCTTGGTCCTTTCGTAATTCCCCATTTAGGAACTCCTTAAGAGTTTGTATTTAAACTTGAACAATAGCATAATGGTTCACAAGCTCCTAAAAATCAAGCATGATATCCATTCTATCTGCAATGTTGTTGGCTATAAGCTTACTTACTCCAACAATCAAATTATCAGCATGCTTGGCCTTTGAATACCCCTCAAGTATTCCCTAAAATGCATATTCATGTCTTCAAATAGATAGGGGTGGGTTGAACAAAGGTATTGGATTTAGGGATGCTTCTAGCTCAAAGACTCTTTTCTTCAACCTCTTGTTCACTTCTTCATGTTCTTCCACTAAGTGCCTTAGCATGTCAATAGTAGCTTGGTGCATCTTCAAGGAACCATCTATCCCTAATTCATTTGCATTCAATGCAACATTCTATTCCTTTATGAACCCCTTTCTCTTTACTCTAATCCTATTATTGAGAAATTTTCTAGTACTAGGGATGAAAAAAATCTAAGTAGTGGGATTGAATTATCCTCAAATGTGGGAAAATCTAGGTCAACCACCTCCCTAGAAATCATATTATTGTTTGGGATTTGCAGAAAATACCATCCAAACAAGTTACATGTATTCTTGTTGACGTCCATGGATATCTCTCCCTTGTCCTCATTAATATATCTCTTCCTCTTTGGAAAAGGGGAAGTAGTCTGTCCAAATTTATGTTTTGTCCTAGGAGGGTCATTGTCATCACCATATTCCCTTGGGTTTCTAGTGACTTCCTTATGACTTCCAATAGTGTTGGTGGCATAGGCCTATGTCATTCCTTCATTTATTATGTTCCTTGTTATTTGCTTAACAACACCTCTACTACTAAATTACTAGTAGTCATCCCGCTTTGGTGTGCAGGGTGCTCTGAATCCTTAGATCCAATTTTATTATTTCTCTTCTTGATGGACATGGTGTTTGAACTGATCAATGTAGCTATAACCATATGTTTTGAAAAAATTTCTTTGTCTCCTTTATCTCCTGGAACATCACATAAACCTTCACTTTATTCCCTCATATTTTTTTGTCTCCTCCTCCTTCCAACATCCTGGCTTGGGTCTCGAATGAGGAATGAATCTTGTTAGCAGTAAGATGAACTACTAAAATACCCTGAGGGTCAAAAACCTAGATCAACGTGTTTACTTTTTTTAATTCTAGGGTTTCAATGGCTCTAGCCAACTCATATAAATAGGTGGCACTTATTACAATAAAACAAACATTTAATTGGCATCATCACAAACTATTTCCTTTTTTCCTAACAAAGAAGGATGACCAACTTTTGTATTGTCAACAGAATTTGACAATGAAAAAAAATTCAAATACAAAACATGGAAGTAGTTACAGCTTTGCTTCAAAACATACGACCTGATATAAGTATAATACTCGTTGAACACACATTCAAATTTCCCCATGAGGAAGGACCAACATGGCAACCTCTCAAGTTCTATTTGTGTCAACATTCAGCTAAACCTATCGATGAATCCGATAAAAATGAAGTGGGGCCCCATTTATGTGCATAAAAGGGTACCAACACTATATGAGATCTTATTTGAGGTCAACATCTCCTTAGAGAAACATCAGTTTTAAAGGATTATGAAACACCAAGGAAAAAAATAAATTGGAAGCCATGAAAAATCTCTTTCTCTTTTGGTAATTTGCTAATTAGTGGGATCAAATCTCATTAGAGATTAAATCTGCCCCATCAAACATATCACCTCATTGCATAGTGTAAAAGATGACATCTAGGATGTACCTTCATACCTGAGTTGTAGTGTCCTAGCTGATCACCCTTGCAAACAAATGGCTATGTCAACTCCATAATTTCAACTTTTCTAGCTTTAATTTCTTATGTTTCCTACACTAGCCACTTGTTCAACATGGTCTAACCACCTGCAATTATGAGCTTGTTAGTGGAATCTAGGAGCCACAACATATTTGGAAAGGTAATAGAAATGAGAGGAATAAAATTATTTCACGCTTTTTCCACTCGCATCATGTGGTGGTTGCGTTGAAACATTTTGAAACATGAACAAATTACTTCTCTATAGTCAAAAACATGGGCATGCAAACTCTACTCTTCTCTCATTGCTCTCTTGGTAAGTTGGAATACAAGTTATATGCTACAATCCAATGTTATTATTTATCATACAAAGATAAAGCGTTCATGATGTAACCAAATAATGGTTATAATTTTTTCATAGGTTCCATCTTCTATTGGTTAGCTCATTCATATGGAACATCCTCGAAATAATGATAATATCCTCCTATTTGTACCCTTAAACGAGCACTATTAAAATAATAGTCGTGTGTCATTAGGTATCCCGCCACCTTTGTACAATACTGTATCTTTTATTCTTTAAATAGATCTTGTCGAAGCTACTATCTCAAGGTGTAGTCTAAATATTCTATGCTTTCAACCTTTTCCGATCATATTTTCATCTTATTTTGTTCGTATTCCGAGTGGAAATATTTAAAAAATATTAGAATCACAAATATTAGCTATGGAAATTGCATAATTTGGGTGCCAAAGGGGTATTAGAGGGTGTTGAATCTAATCATGGATTCAAAAACACAATTTAAACACTAAAAATTTGGATTTTACAAAAGGAAAATTTACCGAATTCTGAAAAAAACTCACCGTAAAGTTGAAAACGTAGAATAAATAGACTGCTCCCTGTCTCAATGTGTTGAAGTATTCTCAATAAATTCCTAGATATTCATGCAAGATCTAGTTATGTGACAACTCAAGGTGATATACAAGAGTGTAGAAGAACATTCATCCTCTTCATCATCTCTGCACTTGGCGTCAATATTTGAGAGAAACATATGCAATATTTTTTTATGCAGGAGTTATATACATGCCAGTGGAGAGCACTTGAATTGTCTCTATATTTTGCATTGGGTCTTGCAGGTGGAGAAGTGAGTGTGGATTATGGGGATGTGGGATAGAAGAAACATGAAACTAATAACTTTCTTTTTGCATTCAACATCGTTGGGCAATGGAAAGAGATATTTGAAAAATAACAACTGTGAAAGATGCATAGGTTTGGCATGTAGGGCTATATCTCTACATTCTTAATTGACGTCGAAGTTGGAGTGCATAATTTGGAGAGAAGGTGAATGAATGATTTTTCCACACTATGCACTAAGATTTCGAAAACAAAATGGAGGGGGGAATGTAGAGATATTGAGGCTAGAAATTCAAACAACAAAACCTTCGACATGAACATCTTCCGAACCAAGTGATTTTTGAGAGGGGATTTCTAGGATATGCTTCTCAATACATTCCTTCCCGCAACACTTACAAAAAAGGTGTGGATGCAAGAAAAAGTATTGAATCCAAATACTAGTGTGTATTGGGAGCCTACTATCTAGGTATTACATAAGATGGTTTGGCATGGTTTCAAGTTCGTATTGAGAGTAGTTAAATAAGAGAAAATGTGGGTTAAAAAATATGAACTAGAGTTTGATATCCCCAACTATCTAAACATGTGTGGTAGTGATTAGTGTGTAGAGAAGATTGGAAAAGAGGAAAGAATATGTTGTGTGTCTAGGGGAATGGATATGTGGGTTAGAAATTAAAAGAGTGACACTTATAGAGGCTAAGTTTAATTGTTGATTAAGTTGTGATTAGGAGAATTGCGAGTCATTTATAAGTTTAATTATATTTGACCACGATGTATAATTTTTTTTAGTGAGCATTATAGATAGCTTTGTGGTGGTATTGGTAGGGAAGTCCAAGGATGAGGTCTAACCAATCGAGGGTTGATACATAAAATTCTATAGTATATTTGAAATGGCCAAGAATAAAGGTTATGGTGCAACATTGATTGTAATAAATAAAGGACATTCTATTAGACCCGTCCTAGATGATAGGGAGACAAAAAAGTGTAGTAGGGAGCTTGACTAATTTAACAAAGGTTTGGGAAAAAATAGGTTTCTATTTGTTGTTATCAAGGATGGTGGTGGATATATTATCCTTCACTTGACAATTATGTGTGAAGAGGGATATTGGGGCATGGGACTAGTAAGAGTGTTTGGAGTTGTTGGGTTAGAAATGAAAATAGGGTTTCATGGAGAAGGAAAATTAGTTCTGTGTTGAACATTATGTTCAGTTGCGAGGGCATGCTAGAACTCTTGATTGAAAGTGCTTCTTTCAAAAATATTGGAAACTTCAACTCAAATAAAATCTAGTAAACCATATTTAAATTTAATAATGAGTACCTTGTTTGGAGATAGAACTTGTAGCTGAATGTGAATGCCTGTGAATACTTTAATAAACTAATGCACTATCTATCCTAGATATTCTTTGAGATGAAAACAATGAGACAAAGGGTTGTTAAGGTATCATGGTAGGTAGAAATACTTCTTAATTTATTTACAAAATACATCCCAATTTTTTATGCATTTAGAGGCAGTTGTAAAGGTGGACTCATCATTGATTTCAATATACACTTCTTGTTTCTAGGCTTGATACTGCCACCATACCTTGCGCTATTCCCTTAAGTGATTGATATATAGAAAAATTGTTAATCCTTAGTGAGATGAGGATTTGTATTTAAATTATCCATTATAATATAGATCTAGGAATCCACAAACTCAACATTCATCTTCCAATCATATTTTGGGAGAGTTATCTTGGTATCAAACTGAAATATTGTTGGTTGGGGTTTGATGATGAGAAATTCTTGTAGCAGCTTGAGGATATTTACATGCGAAGGGGAATATATACGTAGATTAAACCTCTTCGATGGAGGTTTCTTTATGCGGGTCCATGAGGGATATTTTGAGATGAAAATGACACCTAATATGGGCCATAGAAACCTTGGTATTTAGACTAAGAGGCTATTGATAGGGGAGGGGGGAAAAAGTCAAACCCTAGTGGATAGGTAAAGGATGGTACTAGATGTCAATGAGGGTGACTGGCTAAGCCAATCCATAGGTCAAAACGAATATTTTAGAGAACTAAATAATAATAATAATAACTGTTGAAGGGAAATACTAAAAAGTGGACCTGATAACCTAAGATCTAGGTGGGAGGGTTGGGATTCCATAAAAAAATCTAATGAAAACCTTATTTCCTAGGTTAGGATTCTTCTTCAATGAAAATCCAAAGTAGGGGAGATATTGAGAGAAAGTGTTGACACTTATTTGGGTGGGAGGGCACACTTCATTGAATTGAATATAGAATGTTTTTTTTTTAGGTGATCAAACTAATTAAGGGACTGAGCCTAAAGATATGATAGAGAGAAGGCCCTAGATCAATGCTCTTATACTAGTTGATTTACTTTTCTTCTATATCACCTACAAAGCCTACGTTAGACAGGAAGCACACCAATGGAAGAAGATAACAAATTAGATAAATTTCCAATAGCAAGTGAAACAAGAAAATAACAAGATAGAGAGGCTACTTTCCTTTAGAAAAAAATTATTGACTTCATTATGAGGCCTATTGATCTTTATATAGAAATAAAAAATGTCCACACAAAATGAATAAAATAACAACAAAATCCTTCACTTAGCATGAGGGATAGAATATGCCTCTACATGAATGCACATAATAACTCAAGTCAAAATAGAAAAAAGGGAAATAAGGAGAATCTCTCCAATGTCTAAATTGTTCAGCTCTAAACTATTGTCCAAATGAATGCATCCTACTTTGGGAGGATGCCTAGGATGCTTATATGGCGTAGTAGGTTGTATGTGACCCCTGAGAAAGGGGCAAATTTCTTGGGGATATTTTGCGATCCATCATCTACATTGAATATGGCTATCGGTCTGTGTTAAATATTGAGCCACTAGAATAGAAGGGGGTTCCATTCTTTTGATGTATTATATTGTTCCATGGTTGAGCAATAGCACGAGAGTGGATGTTAGAGAAGAACTAGGGAGATAGGAGATCATGTAGTAACCATTATGGTTGTAGGATCATATGTAACTCCATAGAGAGTACCATTTCCTTTGTATTTGCAATTTGACATAAAGAGCAAGGCATAGTCCTCATTTGTGGTTGGTTTTTTACCCATAGTGGGTTTTTCGAGGGTATATCTTGTGTTATTGTGTGGATTGTGTATTTATTTGTTCTAGTTATTCTTGTTTCAATTCTAGTTATTTGGAATTCAATAAAAATAAGTTAATAAATTAAGAATGTTGTTGTAAGATCGGTTGTGATGAATTGTTTCATTGGAATATCCATGGTAGTTTATGGATCACCAGACCTTACAATATGTCCTCTATGTGATTTTCATCTAAAAAAATTGTTGATTCCTCCTCATAGCATCATCCTGATCATCATCATAGCATCATCCTGATGCATATCATCTGGAGCATCATCCTGATGCTCATCACATGACACTTACATCCATAGCCATGGGAACGATCCTCCTACCACCATGATTGGAATGACTCCTGCAAATGTGTCCCATCACTTCCTCCTCGAAGTATCTTCTATCTAAAGAACACCAAGCCTCTCTTGAAAGTACTCGAACTTCACTTTGGCTAGTGGTTTGGTCAACACACCTACAATCTGCTCATCCGTCGCAACATACAGGAGCTTCACTGCTCCTCTCTGCACCATATCTCTGATATAGTGATATTTGATCTCGATGTGCTTCGATTTGTAATGGAACACCGGGTTCTCTCACAACTTGACACAACTCTAGTTGTCACAATAGATACAAGTAGCATCCAATTGGAGATCAAATAAATCAGACAGTAGCTTCCTTCGCCATACTGCCTCACAACTAGCTGAATAAGCTGTGACATACTCTACTTCGGCTATACTCAGTGCTACACAGGATTGCTTCCTGCTAAACCAAGAGATCACACCTGATCCCATACTGAAGCAACACCCCAAAGAGCTCTTCCTATCTGCAGCACTGCCTACCCAATCTAAATCAACATAACCCTCCAGGTTAAACTTTTGATTTGTGTCATACTTGAGCCCATAATCAACCGTGCCCTTCAGGTACCTCAGGCTATGCTTTATAGCAATCAAGTGAACATGTCTAGGATTCGTCAGGAACTGGCTCAAGGTGTTCACATCAAAGCAAATATCTGGTCTTGTGTTCGTCAGGTACATCAAGGACCCAATCATCTGACGATGCATTGTGGCATCAACCGAATCTGATGAAGCATCACTCAATAGCTTCAAGTTCGATGCCATAGGTGTGTCCATGGCCTTGCAATCCATCATCCCAAACCACTTAAGGATCTCTACTGCATACTCCCCTTGTCCAAGGAAGATTCCATCTGCACTCTACCACACCTCCATACCTAGAAAATAGTGCATCATACCCAAGTCCTTCATCTCAAACTTGGCAGCAAGCTTCCTCTTTGTGCCGACAATCAACTTATCCTCACCTGTCACAAACAGGTCATCTACATACAGTAGGAGTATCACTGGATTGCCTTCCTCAACCTTGTAGTAAAGGTTGGAATCTGCTTTACTCTTGGTAAAGCCCAAACTGGACAAGAAGTTGTCTATCATGTCGTGTCCTGGGTGCTTGCTTCAAGCCATACAAAGCTTTCTTTAACTTGCACACATATGACTCCCTATCATGTGTCTCAAAACCGAGTGGTTGTTCCTCATACACATCCTCTTCGACTACACCATTCAAGAAAGTTGTCTTGACATCCATCTGGTGTATCTTCCACTTCATTACTGCAGCCAGAGCAAGTATTGTTATGATGGAAGTGTATCTGGCTACGGGTGCAAAAGTCTCTTCATAATCTATCCCTTCTTTCTAGGAGAAGCCACGAGCCACAAACCTTGCCTTGTATTACTCTATGCTACCATTTGCAGCATGCTTGATCTTGTAGATCCACTTGGAAGTCACAACAGACTTCCCTTCTAGTATCGAGACCACATCCTAGACATCATTCTTCATGATCAACTGGTACTCCTCAATCATGGAATCCTTCCATTACTACATTCCTGATCCTAGGAACTTCAAATTCTTCAATATCTTCAATAGGTAGTTTTCTTGAACTTCATCGCTGGAACAAATGTCGTTGTCCTTCTTTTGAAGGTGATTGTACATGATCTTTCCTACAAGTCAAATTCAATTGCATGATTAGAAACTTCTCATAGTTTACATAATAAAATCTTACACATAAGGACATATGTCATACAGTCATGCAATTATCTTAGCCAATGATTCAATACAACATTTATCCATATCCCGTAACTTTCTAGATGCCTTCCATCTCTTCCAGAACATTGTGAAGAGTGTGCACAACTCCCAACATGTGAGCAAAGAGGTTTCATTCTAGTTAAGTAGCAATGGAATGTTGTACAGTACCATAGGCCACTTACCCATTACTATATTAGTAGTATATTGTTCATTAATGCAAATTTTCTAAAATGCATAATATACATCCTAAATCTAGGAACAGAAGTATGTACATGAATGAACAACATCATTTGAGTAATCATATATACAAGAAATGACAATTAAAATACTTATCTTTGTTTGGTTGTTGGGTGGAATACCTCTCGATATTTTCTTCCTTGTAGGAACTACTGGAGTGTGCTCTCTCTTGATCTTTGTTTCCTTGCAGGAACTACTGGAGTGTGCTCCCTCTTGATATTTTCTTCCTTGCATGAAATACTGGAGTGTGCTCCCTCTTGATCTTTGCTTCCTTGCAGGAACTACTGGAGTGTGCTCCCTCTTGATCTTTGCTTCCTTGATCATCTGTCTTTGAACTTATATCCATCATGGACCACTACGCATGTTTAAGTGTGCACTAGTGTCATCATTTTGTCATCCTCAAGATCTCATACATAATCATACATGCATTAGTATAATCTCAATACTATAAATACATTATGATTCTAAATATGTATGGTCATGATCATTTCATACACAGGTAATTTATCACTAGTGTTAGTATTCAAGGTTTTAGGGATGACTTCTTTTACTCATGCATATTCTTATTTGACCATAGGACTCTTCTAGTTTGTTATATCATTAATCAAAGTAAGAAATATGCATAAACCCATGATTATTCAAACCTATAACTTTATGAATAATTATTATCAATCATATGAAAGTATACTTATATGAGACCCTAACACAAGGTAGGATTCTAACTTGATATAGGGAAAAACATAAGTTTGTAGATCCTAATTTGTTTGATAGACTCGAAGTCCAAGAGTCATCAAATGATGGTCATTTTCCATATGGTTTGAAGAATAGTCTCTACAATTTGGATTTTAAGAAAGTATAAGGGTCATGGAAAAACAAGAAGCTTATTTTTATTGCGTGAAGGATTCTCTATATTTAGAGTACAACATTAGGTACAATGGAGGTTATAGGAGATGGATCAAAGGTCCAAGATATGTCACAAATGACAAGTTATCCAAATATGTGCTTAAGGAAATTAAAATATGTTGTGTGGTGACATTTGCGATGTTGGATGAGCTTTTGGATAAAGATATGAAAACTCCAATGGGAAAGTGGATAGTTTGTGAGAGAGCAATGTTTGAGATCGGAATAGAGGTTGAGAGAAACATCTTTAATATTCTAGTTGATGAAGCGGTGAATGATCTGCTCACTGATATAGACTTCACATAGAGAATGAACAATCAATGTTGAACATAAAAGGGATACTTTTGTTGAATATTTCTGCAAATCAGATGCTTTTAACTGGCATTATATATTCAACTATTGATTTTTATTTTTCCAAACAACCATCAAATAAGTTATTCATAATTTGGTGGTTGGACTAGCTTAAGTTGGTGGAAACAAGATAATGCCCATTGCCAACTATAGTTGGGTTTTGTCAGTTTTCATTCAAATTTATTCAATGGATGAAGGGGATTTGTAATCGATGATAATGATGATGTTGGAAAACATATAATGCAATGTACATTGCCATTTTCTAATGAGTAAAATTCTCTTCCATGATGTGGGTGATAACCTTATATCTACCTAATTTTATTTTCAAAATGATAGTTATCATACCTTGCTTGATTCTTATTATTTGTGATAATATTTTCATTCCTATTATGGTTTTCCAAATTATAAAAGAAATTCCATATTTCCATAGTTGTGTTGAGGAATTACATTTCAGTAACATGGTGTATCAGTTATTTTCTAAAAGTTTACATTGGAATGAGATAGTTATATAAATTCAATCTGTACAATATGCCAATATGAATAGGCCTCATAATAACAAAATGAATAGGTGCTTCCTTCTACACCTACCTTTTCATCCCACCTCTAGTACTTTCATCATTCTTTGGTCGTGCATACTATACATTCTCATACTTAGTCGTTCCCTAACTAGTTAAAGTGTTTCCTCCTAGAGGAAGATAAAGTATTCAAGAGTTTTTGTTTTCGATATTTTCTATCTTAGATTTAGAAATAGATTAAAAGTTAAATCTAACTTGGTCTATCATTTCCAGGTGCAATATGACAAATTTGGAGCTGGTCGAAATGCAATAGTCGTTGTGATGAGTTATAATGGCCCAAGAAGGATGGTATATAATGCATTTCAATTCATAAAAGTAATAGTGATGTAAATTGATTTAATAGAGGTCACTAATACACAGTTTTCTAGTATTACCCCATATATCGATATGTTACCAATGGTGCCCCATATATCAATTTATTTCACTATTCCTATTATCAAAGTGAAGATTCACGAGTGAGATTACATATCATCTTATTCCAATAAGGTCTTATGCTAAGAAGATGATGCATCCATGCAAGGTTCACCAATGTTTTACAAGGTTTTATAATTCAATGAAAGATTCTTCAATATTTTACAAGATTTTAGAATTTTATGAAAGATTCGCTGATATCTTACAGGATTCCATAATTTTATGAAAAAAATCTCTAAAAAATTATATATGCATATTATATTCTTGATAAAATAGCCATCAACATTTCCTATGTATCACGAGGATTCACCCAATTATTATACATATAAATCTAGGGGGGTTCTTAAAATCATCCCTGAAGCTCATCATCTATGTAATGTCTTTGTACAATTGCTCGTTTGAATTATTTCTTTCCACAACACATAGAACATTCACAAAAAACAATTTTCTCAAAGTATTCATCCCATGTACTATAGTCTTGACCAACCTCTTGTTTAGTGCAATCATTTGTTGTGGACCCGCAGGATCAATTGTCATATCCTCTTCCACCCATTGTCCTCTACGTGATTTAAGATTTTTAGGTCCATGTCTGCGTACATATCTTTTTATTTTTCTATTTGAATTCGCATGCTCTGCATTTTCTCCAATCTCCATCTAACATAATCAACTACATGCATTATTTTATGTCATGATTGCATAAAACACTATAAATTTTAATATTACTATAAGAAAAGATGGATGTATCACACAAATGCCATCAAATCAATATTTTCATAGTCAAGTCAAAATTTGAGTACCTGATGTCCTAGGTCAATAGCTGTGTCCTCATTAGATATGACATGATCTGTTGCCATGGCCTCATTGGGACCCTATAATACACAACATAGTCAATAATGTTTAGTACGCAAATTATATGATTTCAACTAATATGCTATCCAAAATAAAACCTCATGTTAATCATATATTTGACATATTGATATCATGTTTTGGATTTGAAAAAAAACAATTTTATGACCCTAGTTATATGCATCGAGCCCAAATTTCAACAAGAAAAGTATCCAACATCCCTATCCCACATGGCCATCCTAAATTTCAAACTTTTCCCTTGATCATAGAAGCACATTTAATCACCATTTCTGCAAATTTGAAACCAATAAGTTTGACCTCAAAGGCCTCATGGACAAAAAAATGACTTTATCTCGTCTATGTTGTAGCATTTGTGAATTCATAAACACCTTCCTCCTCTGGTTGAGGTTTCTTTGTCTTCTTACCTTTACCGTATCTGCAGATTCCATTATCATATCTATTTCCACCCACTTTCCTCTAGTCGATTTAGTATTTCTACGTCGTCCATGTCCTCTATCCATGGCCTCCTCTAGATATTCTAATACACAACAATAAGAATAGTCACATAGAAGTTGTGCACCAAGAGAATATTGTTGAACTTATCTTGGCCCTAGGGTGTGCACATTTAGGGCCCTAACTCGACGCAATTCTCTATGTTGTTTAGGATTAAAAATCGACGCAAAATGGGGCGCAATTTGCGTCGAATTTGGAAGCCCAAAAAGGTTACATTTAGGGCCAAAAAATGACGATGTATTCAACATTAATTGCACTAACTATAGCGTCGAATGATGAAACAAAATAAAAATAAAAAAATTCTGAGGGACAAAACCTTTAAACATTGAACAGGTTTTATATCCAACATACAACCAGAGGAGCTCCACCAGTCGAACTTAAGAGCGCCCGAGGCAATATCATGCTAATTACCAGCATAGACCCACCAATTCGAGCTTTGGGTAGACCACCGTGGAGAAAATAACAAGATTGTGACCCACTAGAATCTTGTTAGCACAATGGAATTTCAACTCTCTGCCCTGGAGCTCCACCGATGGAACTTGGAAGCGGCTGAGGAAATGTCCATCTATTTCCTAGCAAACACCCATGATTTGAGATTCCGAGAAGACCATCGTGGAGAAAATAACAATATTTTTGACCCAAATAGAAGCTCATTAGCCAGGGAAAATTCAACCCTCTGCCTCGGAGCTCCACTAGTCGAACTTGGGAGTATCGGGGTAATTCCCAGCACAAACTCATGATTGAAGCTTCTGGGAAGACCACCATCTAGTAAATAACAAGATTGCGACCCCAAAAAATCTCATTAGCCCCACCACTACTATTTAAATTTGACTTGCTTTTTCAAAAATGTGAAAGCTATGGTAGATATTCACCCTCTACTACCCTAGGAGTGTCTCTTTGGTTTTCCTCCATGGACTATATGCAAATACTTTTCCCTAGGTTGTCTCAAAATGTCAAGCAACCCCAAGGGAGAAAAGGGAGGAGGCATCAAGGGAGCAAACACTGGAAATAATGAGGTAAGTCTGTCAATTTATTGATTTCTAAGTGTTTCAAATATTTAGTTTTTTTTTTTTTCCAAAATTTAAAATGAGATATTTTTTCTATATATATAGGAAAATGAGCTTGACCAAGACAAAGAGGCATTGGCTTCCATATTAGTGATGGAGGAAATGAACAAGGTATATGGTGTGGATTTCAAAAGACTTGCTAGATACATAGAAAAACAATCTAGTAAAACCCTTGAAACATTGCAACCAAAAAAATCATGTCAGAGGGAATCAATTGATTCCCCATCCACTCCTCGATCGAGCAGAAGATACAAGATGAAATGAATAACAATAAACTCTCAAAATGTGGAATAGGAAGTAGAGAATTCCACTATCCCAGCCACTCCTGGGACACATACTTCTTCTACTATGGCATCTTTTGCATCTTGCATTGGAAGTTATGATACAAAGATAGAATACAACGTGTTTTGAGGGGAAATTTGAATGTCAGATACTGGAAATTTGTTTATGAATGGGTTGAAGGAGTCATGCCTTCATTGTTTCAAAGACCATCTAGATTTTCCATTCTCAAGATACCGATGGACCTTCAAAAAGAAGTTATCCATGACATGGAGACTGAATTTGGCACAAGTTGGTCTATAAAGAAGGAAAAAAAACAAATGCCTCAAAATTGCAAGAGATTCCAGTGCAACCAAACAAAGAAGATAAAAAAATTATCGCTCAAGAAAAGGCTAAAAAAAGGCCAATTGATGTAAGTATTAAAGTACTGAAAGAACTTGTAAAAGGATATGGGAAGTCAGATGCACAAAGGAATTCTAATGAGGAGAGTACCCATATAATTGATTTTTCTCATAAGATTGTCTCAAACTTATTAAAGGATTTTTATACTTGATTCAAGTGCATAGTTAAAATAATTTGGTATATGTTTCAGGACAAGGCCTCCATGGCTAGGCTTTCCAAACTTCATGCCACGCATCACAGTGGACAAAAAGGTCTACAGGACTTGATATGTACAATTGTAAGTATATGTATTATGTGAAATGATACTTTTTTTAATTCCTAGAAAAAATTAAATGATTGCATAATAATTATTTTAACTAGTCCATGTGCCATCTTTTTGACAGGAGGAGAAATATGGCCAACATCCAACACCATGTGAAAAATAAATTTTACAAAGCAAAAAGTTGACCGACTTCGTAATTTGGATGGAGATCGATGTATCAATATTTGACTAGTAACTCTTGTTGAGAAATTTTACTACATTGCTCATTCTTTCTTTGGGAAGCTATAATATTAGGTTGTTTATCACATTCATTAGAGTTTAACTTAAGCACACTACACCCTCCCATATGTGGTTTCCCAAAAATTGCAAGAAATTGTCATATGTCAGTTGCCATAAGGTCATTATTAGTACTTTCATGGGACTACTCTCACAAAAATTGACCTCACAAAATTGTCAAGAGAAAAATATTTGGGAGCAACTTTACAAGATAATATATTGCGATGCATTAAAAATATAGGTGCCTGATTGGGTTTGATTGATGGTAAAATTCTTCTCTCTTCTTCACATAAGCAATGGGTCGTTACTTTGCTTTCCACAAAGGTTGTAATGGAGGAAAGGCCTTGGTTTTGAGGTAAGTATTTGTATTTGGGTCAAATCCATATAACCCATATAAGAATAAGGTTTCAATGAGAAACCATTCTTTTTACCAAACTTAAGTCTTATGTTTACATAAAAAATCCCATGTACTGGAACACACAAGCAACCATATCTATTTCTAGGTATATTTGCAATCAGTTTCCATAAATAAAGCTCAACAACATATTCCTTTGCATGAAAAATGGATTCCCTACAAGCATCTCTACTCAAAGAGTCTCCAACGACATAAATACTACTAGAAATAACACAACAATAAATTGCTTCCTTGGGCATATTATGGGTTCCCTATGAACCACATACATAGATAGTCCATGCATCACACTCTATGGTACAATGAAGGCCACCATTTTTAAAATTAGTGGTAGGTACTGCCCCTACAATGAAGATTTTATACTCAAAATTCCAAGATGGGAATACATAACTAAATTTTGAAAAGATATATAATACATCAACCATTCATCCCCACACATTTTCATTTTAAGAGAAAGGAAGCCTCTCGTCCATAATTTAACTTTTTTGTTGCGAACGTTCGAAGCAAGACCATGATGTCTTGCATTGCCAAACACATATAGCATATATCCAATCTCCCATTCTTCTTGTGAAGAGAATAGTCTTCCTTCGATTTTGATAATACTATACCATCTATGAATAACAACCATGGGGGCAGAGAATGATGATATTGGGGACCTTGCTATGTACTCTACAAATAATTCATATGGTAATACATTTATATATGATTCATCATTGCACACTCCCTAGGTCATCTACTCAAACTCTAAAATAAATCCCTTTCAATATAATGCTAAATACCTAAGGCCACTTTTTGTTATTGTTTATTTATGGGGACTTAAAATTAAGTACTTTAAAGGTGATGGCATTGTCAAGATGCCCTCCATGCTATCTTCTTCTTCAGGGTACTCAATCCTAGCACCACCACTCTTTGAAGACCCTTCCCTGAAAATAGTTTTGAACCTATGACCTAGATTCCTTATAGATGGTGGAGATGGGAATGATGGTTTTCTAATTCCAATCAATAGCTAAATGGATCCAAACAACCAAATGAGGGACATAGAGCTCACAAAATATCATTCCTTACAACATAATAACTATTTTTTATGCATTGTCATAGTATAGCTTATTAGTATATTTGTATGTAATTTTAAAGAAGCAATCTAGTTGTAAAGAAAGAATGTCAAGGGAGAGGAAGACAAATCTTAGGATGGATATGACCTATATTGAATTTGATAAATAATAATGAGGGTGAGGGAAAAATATTCTATGATTCTATTAATCACTTCTCTTAGTATAGTTTTTTTTTTCAATCTAATTTTTGAGAAATAGATCATTTTGTTCTGATTGATTCAATTTGTTGAGCACCAAGAAGCTTTATCAACATGAAGGCATGTTGAAGTTCCTTGTAGTTTAACTATAGAAGGAAATTAATGTTTTTTATTTGGATAATTGAATAATTGGGTGTGATTTCAGGGACCAAATGTGCATGGATCCCTCACGGATGATATTAAGTTTTAACATGGTACAAAAGAAGTCAAAGGTTGATGGAGGAGACCCCAAGAGAAAACAACTAGGGGGGCACCTCAGAATCACGGTTAGTTGATCAAGTAGGAACCCACTGAGGACTTTGAAGAGTTAGTGAGTAATCTGAAAGAGAATATTTTGGGGGATGAGATGTGTGAGATACTTTCTGATAATAGTTAGGATGCATCTAGCTTATACGAGTCTATGATAGCTAGATGGTATTACGTTGTGAGATTCTTTACATTGTAATATGTGTGTAAAGAAATCATTAATGGTATTTTGTGTATAGAAATAGTGTCGATCATATGGTCTATAGTCCAATGGAGGCATGCCCCATGTGCAATGGAATTCTAGAGCTAATCGGATTTAGTTGTTCTTGCATGACCTTCATTTCATAATGGAGCAAGTGAACTTTTGATGGTAAAGATATTATTTGGACCAATTCAAATTTGGAAATTCTCAATGGGGTAAAAAATTGTTCCATCAAGATATGCATTTTTGTGTAGAAAGAGGCCATGTCATAGTAGTGAAAGGGTGAACTCCATAGGATGTAAGGGAAATTAGTTTATGTTTTTGTCCCAAATTTTGTGAACAACAATATACTACCCCATCGCTCCAAATTTTTTGTGTTGATGCTCAACATGAAAATCAATTTCTCATTTTTTCTTTGTAAACTTATCCCTCCTTGGTTTCATTGTCACATAGACCCCACCAAGAGAAATCACAGTGGCCTTGTAAATTAACATGCATTATGTACAACGCCTATTAAACCCTACATGAAATTTTTTAAGTTGTTCTTCCAAGGATAGATTACATGCATTATCCATAGGACCTAGATGTGTTAATGTGATCTTTTCTTCAAAAACTTGTATGGCTCTAGTCAAAGATTAGTGGAATTTTGACCTTTAACCTAGAACTTGATAATTTGTGTCAAGATCATGGTCATATGCTTGGATCTTTAAGAAATTCTTAGTAGTCCATTCAATTCTTGACCATGGAAACTAATGATGGATCTACTTTGTGAGCCTTTCTAACCAACCATATAAATTTACTAGGAATTCAACCCAAACAATCTCATGAAAGTTCTCAACCAAGTACTTATCCTTGAACTTTATGGATGAATGAACATGCACCTCAAACAGACTTTGATGTTGTTCCTTTGTCGACAACTTCCACCACATCTTAGCTACTCTAAATTTTCTACTATTTTTGTGTAAAGTTTCTACTTATACAAAGTGTAACATATGCATTCAAGTTTCTAAAGATGACAACCTTTGTTGTGCCCAAACTAGGAATAATTGTTTTCCTTCAAGCTTGGGAAAAATTCAACAATAATGCCTTAGTTTCATGTTGCCGCATAATGCACAAAATGCATCATCTTTTCTTAGCAATCTTATATGAATAAAAGTCCCACAAAGCACATAACCAAGTAAATCCTCAAGCTAGTCTTCCATAACAAAAATATATAATTACCACTTGAACCTTCAAATTAATAGTCTAATGTGCTTGATCAAATTCATAGTCAAGGTGCTAAAGTCCTTCCCAAAACCGGTATGAATAAGTTCGAACATTGGATTTGTCCTATCCCACCAGCCATCAACATAAGGCTTTGGGAGAGACATGTGGGAGACACCATTCCAAGCTAAAGGTGGTGGTTTCACTTCACATTAAATTGGGTGCAGAGTTGAGTACCTGCATTTGTACGTCCAAGATTTCGTGCATGTATTGGAAAATGATGGAAGAAATTGGAAACAATGGAAGTATTTCCCCAAACATTGTCGTAACCCACTCTCATGCACATACTAGTCATGCCCCGCCTCATTGACTCAAGTGAATTGTTGTATGGTACAGGAGAACGTTCGACAAAGGTAAATTGATTTGGATGGCCATAAATTGGTAATCATGTGGTGTAGTTAATGGCCCGAGTTTATATATTATGGAAGGAAGAGGGGGTTTATTTACGAATCAAGCCTCTGATAGATAGGAAGATATCTACATTGTATTCCAAGGAAGTAAAAACAAAGGGTTCCTTCATCTCTGCATAAAGAAAATGGATAGAGAAGAAGATTTGTGTGAAAAATATTGTTGTGCCGACTGTGGAGTCTGAAAGCTCAATAGAAGTGTTAGAAGCATTATCTGGAGGGTCAACTAGATGGATCAAGATGGGAGAAATAGAGAGCATCACAGGGAAGAATGGAAAGAGGAGGATGAGTATCAGTGGTTGGAGGAGAGAAGAAATTTCTAGTTGCAATGGGACCTGCTGATAGGAAGAGCAGACCGACAAGAGGACAATGCTGAAGATATGAAGGCTAGAGTGGACATTTTAGAGAAAGAAGTTGTAGAATTAAAGTGGAATATAATAGGGAAGGAGGAGGTTGGAGCTTCATCATCTGCTCCTCCTCAAATCAAGTTGGAATATGAAGTTGTTGGAATATTCTCACCATCATTTTTATATTTTGCATGCCTGCATGCATCCAGTCATCATGCATACATCTGCATGCAATTGGATGCATCCAATCATCAGTATGGTAGTCTCCTAGCACCTAGTCCTTATTTCGCAACCCCCAGGAGCCTGTTTCTGCTCATTTTTATCCCTCCTAGCCACATATGCGCCCTTGTTTCCATCACTGGAGTACACCTACGCCCTCTTCCACCTATTTAGGAGTTACTTCAGTTAGTTCCATGATTAGTGGATCTGCTCCTTCTTTTGAGGATTGATTACTAGTTTAACTGACTGAACCACTTAGATAGACATCCAGAGAGACTAGATCAGCTATACTGACTACTGAAAGATCCTCATGCGCCCACATTGGAGTCTCCTTCCCTAGATCAGTGACCATGCACTCAGTTAGACTCATTTGACTAACTATTTGACTATTGTGACTACTGCCACTAGTTTGGATGATGTCTCCAATTCTATCCGAGCCACACATTGAGGAGAATTCAAATGAACTTAGTGGCATTCGAATTCATTTGATTGTATTCAGTTATTATTCACTTTACAGAGTGCCAGCTCACAAATGATGTATGATACAACAGTTTTTGTCATTTCTTCTGTATGAGTGATTATTGAATCTCCATTTCTTCTTCTTCTTTCTACACTTCTTGAGTGAGTATTAGTGAGTTCTGCTACTATTGAGTGATCCTAACACTAAAATATCACATGGTATCAGAGCTGAAAGCAACTATTCAAATTGCAGCAGCAAGAGATGCAACAATTCCTCGAGAAACTGTCTTTCATTGAGCACCAGAAGCCTATGGGTTTCCACAGCAAATATTGGTGCTATTGCCTTGAATTCACTGGAGCAATCTAGTGAGTTCTAGCCAGGTGTGAAGGAACCAGTCACAAGTGCTCAGTGTCCTAAGGCAGTGTTCAATTCGAATTACAGCATATCTCCATTTCATAATTCTCATTTGTTTTGCAAGACTATCCTCTCTTCAACTTTGAATTCTTCAGTATCATGGATCTCAAGTTGAACTCATTCAACTACTTCGAATGGAAGGAAAATATGAACATATTCTTTCTTGGAATATTCTCACCATCATTTTTAATATTTGCATGACTGAATGCATTTTGCATGCATCCAGTCATCATGCATGCAAATGCATGCATCCAGTCATTATCTTGGTTGTCTCCCCAACACCTAGAGCCTAATTTGAGCTCCCTAGAGCCTGTCTTCAGCACCCAATAGCCCTCCTACCTACCGGATGTGCCTTGTTTTACTCACCTGCATGATATGTGTGCATTTTCTCACCTACCAGGAGTTAACAGTCAGTTAGAGCATTGATTGATCGGTTCTTCCGTTGATTTCTCAACCTAACTGCCTATAGCTCCTAGTTAGCTAGTTCTGGAGTGCCATTCGGCCTTCTGACAGCCTCATGCGCCCTCCTTGGAGTCTCCATCCTCTAATTTGTCCCTAGTTGGTTCCGTTAGACTCAATTAGACTCATTTGACTGAGTATCGACCATTTATAACTGATACTTCTGATTGGATGATGTCTCCAATGTTAATCCAAGCTAGACACTAAGGATGAATTCGAATGACCTTATCCCCATTCGAATTCTATTGAAATTTATTGTATTGTATTCAGTTTTCACAGTGCGAGCTCACAGCTGATGTATGATTGTACAACTATTCTCCATTTTATGTGTTCATGAGTGATTATTGACTACATTCTTCTCTTGTTCTCTACACTTCTTGAGTGAGTTTTTTGTGAGGTTTTTTACAGCTGTGAGATCTTCCTGCAGATTATCACATGGTATCAAAGCTGACAGTAGCTATTCGAATTACATCCATTGCAGTAGTTGCAGCAGTTCATTGAGCAGCTATCTTTCATTGAGAACCAGAAGCCTCTGAGTTTCCACAACAAATCCTAGTGCCATTAACTTGAATTCACTGGAGAAATCCAGTGAGGTCTATCCAGGTGTGAAGGACTTAGTCATATGTGCTGAGTGTCCTAAGGCAGTTTTCATTCGAATTGTAGCAAATATCCATCAACAAAATTTGTGTTTTGCAGGTTTATTCATCCATTCGAATTCGTCTTCAATTCGCTCTCCACTTCTCCAGATGGATCTAAAACTCAATTCCTCCAACTATGTTTAATGGAAGGCCAAGATAGACATATTGATGAATTCCAAGCACCTCTCCAGAATATTGTATGGAACTGTGGTTGAACCTCTAAGTGCAATAGAGAAATACAAGTACTTGGATAGGCTTGATGAAGCAATATGCTTACTTCTTCTCTCAATTCCTGAAGATCTTCACTTCCATATCATTGATCTAACATCTCCAAAAGAGGTTTGGGACAAGATCGAATCCCTCTTTGGACAAAAAGATGATTTGAAAATTCATAAATTAGAGAATGAACTCATCTCATTGAGTCCTGAAAGCTTCGAATCCATCAATGCCTTATTGACCAAGTTCAAAAGCTTGATTTCACAATTGAAGAGACGTGAGATAGTTAAAGAAGACAAACAACTCATACTTGCCATTCTATCAAAATTAGGGCCAAATTTCTCAGTTTTTGTCTCCACATTTGAGTCAGCTAAGATGTCCATTCCAAAATGGAAGTTTCCTACACTTGATGACTTCATCCAATCTCTCACACAAGAGGAGGAGAATTTAATCTCCATGGGAATGATAAAACCAAATGTGGATTCAGCCCTTACAGCTACCAAGGACAAAAGAGTGAATGCAAAAGGCAAGCAAATTTTTTTTGAAAAGAGAGCGAATGATACAAAGCCAAAATATGTTCCATCTCAGTTAGATGGGGCTTCGAATTCAAAGAAGACCAAGAAATCTCAGAAGGAGATATCCAAGTGCACATATTGTCATCGAGGATTTCATCTTGAGAGTTCTTGTATGAAGAAGGTTATAGATTTGATGGCTCAGTTACTTGAGAAGAACAATCTCCATGTACCTACATATGCAAGGAAGAAATATACTGAACCTTCTAGATCTGAGGACAAATAGAGATGCCATGACCTCATGGCAAGTGCATCAAAAGAATCATCCTTCATCATAGATTCAGGAGCATCAAGACATATGTCTTCCTCCAAAGATCTCTCCTCCAATTTTGAATGCTCAGTTGGCCCTTCCATCATCTTGGGTAATGATTCTGAAGTCTCCTCTGAGGGGATTGGAAGGATCAATATTGACCATGGCTACTTCTTAGATATGATTTATGTTCCTTCTCTCACAACAAATCTACTTTCATTGTACCAAATGACTCATATTGGAGAGCCCAAGAGAGTGATCTTCTCTCCAAATGAAGTCGAAATACAACACATGGTTTCAGGTGAAATCATTGCAAAAGGAGTTGAAAATCACAACTCTAAACTCTATGAGTTATCACACTTCTTATCTCTCTCAAAGCAATCTACTCTCCATACTCATGCCAATGAAGAAAGTAGATTGTGGCATGAAATATTTGGACATCTAAACTACAAGCATTTGCAAAACATGCAAGCTCAAAATGTGGTTGAAGGTCTTCCAAATGACAAGTTTTCTCAAGGAACCTACAAAGGTTGCTTGAAAGGCAAAGATCCACCAAAGAAGATTGAGAAAAAGAGGACTCTTGAAGAAGTGCGAATGCTAGATCTAGATCCATAAGAACCTGGAGATCTAGAACCTAAAGTTTCAACTCCTATTGCTACATGGGCCACCACTACTCCTGTTTCCACCATTGATCTTGTCAAAGATAGATCTGATTTTCATGATACAAGAGTTGCACTCTCTCCCTCAGATCCATTTCTAGCTGAAAGATGCTTTCTTATGACTGGATCTGATCAAAATACATACTTTGAAGCCTCCCAAGATCCAATATGTGTAGCTACTATGGGAGAAGAGTATCAGTCTCTTCAAAGAAATGAGACTTGGGATATTTTTTCTCTCCAACCTAGAAGGAAACTTGTTCAATGCAAGTGGATCTATAGAACTAATATGGATTCAGATGGAGTCTCCAACAAGTACAAGGCTAGATTGGTTGCAAGAGGTTTTTACCAAGTTCATGGGATTGACTATTCTGAGACATTTTCTCATGTTGCTAAGATGGATTCCATCTGTCTTGTTCTTGCTCTTATTGCATCCAAGCACTGGGAAGTGCATCATATGGATGTCAAGAGTGATTTCCTTCATGGATATCTAGAGGAGGAGATCTACATGAAGCAAACCGAGGGGTATATTGATGATCCTTCACTTGTTTGCAGATTGAGGAAGTCCTTGTATGGGCTTAAGCAAGCTCCCCGAGCTTGGTATGCCAAGATGGATTCCTTGTTGATCTCACAAGACTTTCAGAGGTGCAAATTAGATTCTAATGTCTACATGAGACATGATGGTAACTCTTTACTTCTCGTTGTAATTTATGTTGATGACTTGTTGATTACTGGGAGCTATTCTTCATGTATTAGATCTATAAAAATTGCTTTGCACAACTCCTCCATGTTAGATCTGGGATTGCTCAAGCAATTTCTTGGTATTGAAGTCACTCAAAGTGATTCGGAAATCAAAGTTGCTCAATACAAGTATGCTTCAGATTTGCTTGATAGGTTCCATATGAGTGAATGAAAACAAGTTGCATTCCCCTTTATTTCAGGGATCGGCCTTGAGGATGGATCTTCTACACCCTTGGTAGACAGTACTTTATATCGGCAGTTGATTGGTAGCCTACTTTTTCTTACACACACTCGCTCTGATCTATCCTATGCAGTTAGTGTTGTCTCGAGATACACACAGGAGCCTCATGAGTTTCATTGGAAGGCAACAAAGAGGATTTTGTACTATGTGCAAGGTACCAAGACTCATGGTCTTCACTATTCAGCTGGGTGTCCTTTGAACCTAGTTGTATATATTGACTCTGATTGGGCTGGAGATAGTGTAACATCCCAAAAATTTGTAAAATTTAAAAAAAAATTCTAAGTGGCCTACTCGCCATTAAATGCTATGCAGAAGTGAAAGTTTTCAGCATTTATAATTACTGTTTACATAAAAGTGTCATTTACACAGCTTCATAGTTTTTCATTAATTTTTTTAATTGTCTATATGACAATTAAATAGGTAATAATATAATACTTAAGTAATTAATTGTCAACTATGTATGACGTAACGACATCAGACTAAAACTATAATCTTATGTAGGAAGGATAGAATTCTGCCTAGTTTGTAATAATAATCTTGCAGGATTTTCTTGATTAGTATAAATTACCTCTTTATGGATTAATAGATTCTTTTGACACTAGTCTTTTATTTATTTGTTCAATACTGTTAGCATCACTATAGTTCCTTTTGTACTTATGTGTAAAGGCATATGTTAAGGTCTACTTGCTTAATTGGATTGTTGTTTCACGTTAAAATGTCTTATGACGTAAGTTATTTCATGTGTGCTTGTTGTAGTTTTTGAAGAAGTAAAGAGATTAACATACTATGATCTTGAAAAGAAACGACATCCAAAGTTTGACAAGGATAAGCTGGCGTATGCCTGGGATTTACTTAGCTTAAATGATAAAGCATCGTAACCTTCTATTATGTCCAGATTAGAGGTTATCCTAACAAAGAAAAGCATGAGTTAAGTTTGTTTTCCAAATCGAGGATGCGCACTTGCTATCACTATAGTTTAAGTTTTGGAAGATACTAGTTATGGATGGTCTTTAGCCCACATTATGTTTGATATCCTAGACTTTAGACAAAAATTGATCAACTTAATATTATGGTTTATTAGAATATGCACACCAACTATATGCTATGCATATAGTGGTGGCTCGATGGTCAAAAGTTAACATTATACAACGATGAGTATTAAACATAAACCATGTATTATGTATGGTATGGATCGTATTCTAAATCAAGGTCGAACTATTAAAGCAGTGAGTGTTTTGAGATCACAAACTAAAGGATGTTGGGTTTACATTAAAAGTTAGTGGATGATGCGGCTTGAACATAAATGCAACCATGTGATGGCATTTAAAGAACATCTTGGGTATCAAAACCCTACTGCGCAGTTTCAAGGTTTTGGTCTTTTTGTTGTAATATTTCACTCAGCACTCTGATGGCGAGTTGAGCACCACTCGGTTTCCATGGTAGCAAGGCTCCACAAGTTGATAGTTGTAACTGTTTGAGAGCTGCTTAGTGGTGTTAATGGTGAACATGTCGTGCGAGTAGCTCAATTGTCGGGGTCCTCTTGTCTTGGGTTCGAAGCCCTGTAAGGTAAAATTCCACCATGTTACAGATGATTTCTTTAAATGTTACAGGTATACACTGTTTTCTATAACTATTAGTGTTTGTATTTTAAACTCATTGTAGTTTTGATGGCAAGGATAGGTTCAATCCTCGTCAATGGCAACAGAAAAGGACATGTACCAGCAGTTGTGAGCCTTGGTAAGTCTCGAGCTCAACCAGATGTTTGCCTTTGTCGTTGTCTTGTTTCCCTTCAGTTATTTGTCTGTGTGAATGTGGAAATGTACACCTTTGGAGCAGCATTGCTGCAGTAGCTAGTTCTCCAAGAAAAATGGGACTGCGTTGGGGTTTCGATACTTATGTAAATCAATTTTTAATGTCGTGTTTTGAGGAATAGAGAACCCTGGTTCTCTATGCAGTTGTACTGCAATGTAATGTCTATAAATATCGAAATATACAAGGGTTCATTTGTTTTCAGACTTTTATACTCTGTGTTGATAGGGATGTCGAGGCATTTTCTCTCGGCCTTAAAACTTGTTTAAGATAATGGTTTAGTTTTGAAATTTTAAGGGTCATGAACCCGGATCTCTTCCTGGATGCTTTACAGTATGAAATAATCTTGTAATGGGTTTACTCCTGATTCAGAAATTTTTTTTTTAAAGCGTATATTTATTTAGGGCCAAAACTCAACCTAGCTCTGTTCGTAATGAATTTGTATTTTGTTTAAAAGGTTCCAGTCATAAGGAAATTTTCGGTGTTAAAAACCCTAACCCTTCTATTTGGTAGTTTTTAAGTCATAGATTTGACAGTTGATAACTTCTTCTTGTTAGAAATTATATGTTGTATAACTTGATTTCGAGAGAGCTTTCTCGTGAAGACTCGAACTCTCGACTCTTGGTTGATAACCTATACGTCGTAAATTTATTTAATATTGTAAGGTCTGGTTGGAGCAAATCCTTTATTAATACTGTATATTAAAACGTTGTAATGAATGGTATACTCAAATGTTACAGGGTTAAAACCCTTGTTAAGAGTTTGAGTTTATAATTGTTAAAATATTTCAGGGTTTCAGTCTGAGCGTGCTCTCAATGAGACTTGATACAGTAATACTTCAAATATAATTACACTATATAGTCATTTAATAAATTAAGTAATCGATTTATTCAATATAAATGTAATTGGTTGGCGTTTATGGATTTTATACTAAGTTTATTCATATACATCGATACCGCATATTTCTAGAACTAAGTGATCAAGCATTATGTAATACTGGTTTATAATAATGCTTGTATTAGCTCTGTTTAGAAAATAATATGATTTTTGACAAGGGAATGTGTGCCATATTGAAAATATTATAATACTAGGGTTTGAAATTGAGTTCTGTATATAATTCTGAAAATGAAATAATGTTCAATTTATAAATAATTGCATTATGTATGAATCTCAGATGCACTCTGTTTATTTTGTTTTTGAAGAGAAAGTATAGTTTTGTTTATGAAATAAAATTACCAGGTCAAAGTTTATACTATAAAATTCTATGTTAGCTATGAGAAGATATAAACTGTATATTTAGCAAGTATATATAAAGAAGAAAAAACATACCCATGCTAGGGTGACAGTGAATTAATATTTCCTAGATCATGAAAAATTTCACTTCCGCGAAAAGCTACTTCTAGGACGTAGCTTCTGATTTGCATATTATGATAAGAAGTTATATGACATCGAAAATTATTCTAATCATCATTTGAAAATCATACCCAATCTATGTTAATTAACCACTTCATGTTCTAGAGTACATCACCCTAGGGTGAAAGGAAAAATACAGGAAGTCATTTATTTTCAGTCATTCACAATCTCAATCTATTCATTCAATAAATCTGTAGAACCCTAATTTAACTCATTCAGAAAATCATTCATTAGTTCAACTAACTGATACTTAGAAGATAACATTTTTAAACAGTCTTAACTACATAGTTTAACTAGTGCAGAAAGGAAGTAAAATATAACAAGTAAAAAACGGATAACTGGATAGGGTGGGCAAACACCCAAAGAGGCATGTTCCTCCCAACCTTCTCCAGAAGAAGCAACCAAATCACTTGCTCCCTTGGACCCCCAAGCCTATTTACTGAACCACTTGGAAGACGACTCTGTGTAGAAGCAAGGCACTCAAGTTGTACTTCAACAATCAATGGAGACTTGCATACAACTCACATATGTACTTCAACAATCAATGGAGACTTGCATACATATCAAACCTCTGCACTCAATAGGAAACTCTGCACTCAGTAGGAATAAGACAATCTTACACTACAAATCAAAACATAGCTTCCCCTCATCGAATCTCTTGTGTGCATACAGTAGAACCACAAGGTAAATTTTCTCGTAAGAAAAAGTGTGAGCCTCTGCTCAAATTTGATGGCTTATAAAAGATGCCTAGGTCTTTTGGTGGTCAGTTTTCAATAAATGAGCCATAAGCTCTAGTTCCACTTTCCAGGGAAATTGACCACAATTCAAGGGAGTTGTCCCATAACAATAGCTAGTTACCAAGTTCATGATGCTGCTACTTGTCCATTTCCTTCTACCCCAGAATCCATTCCTCCTAGTGGGTCAGTGAACACTCTTTCAACAGTCTCTTTGGTTGAGTGTCTCCTATTTTAATTTATTAAATAATAATATTATGCATTTACAGTCATCTTTGACCACTTGGTCAAATATAAAACTTTACAATAAAAGTTAAGACAATGTTTTTCCATAAACATAAAATGTCTCAAGTATTGGGTATGTTACAGATAGCTCAGATTAGAAGTCTACATCTAGTTTTGTCTTCATGATTGGATCTGGACCTATATGTTCGTCGAGCAAAGAGCAGATTGCTTTATCTCTTTCTTCAGCAGAGGCTAAGTACAAAGGTGCAGTAAATGCAGCCACACACTGCATTTGGCTGCGGGGCATCTTATCAGAGTTTGGGATTCGATTCAATATTCCACTTGTCATCTATTGTGACAATCAGAGTGCCATCAGGATCTCCATAGATCCAGTTATGAGACAGAAAACCAAACACATAGAGATTCACATGCACTACATTCGAGGATTGGTGCATGACAGTACTATTACACCGCTCTACTGTCCTACAGAAGAGAAGATTGCAGACATCTTCACTAAGTCATTTACAGTGAAGAGATTCACTTAATTCCAGTCCCTTCATGGGGTGAGTGATGACATGATACATTAGCATCATTCAGTCTAGTTTGAGGGAGGGCTTTCTTCCCACTGGGTTTTCCCTCTTTCCTCATTTATTTGTTTAGATTGTTGTATGGGGTTTCCTTTGGTCTCAATTACGAGGTCCCTACTAGTTTCAGTTATTTCCTTATATTATAGCTTGCAAGGGGTGTTGGAATATTCTCACCATCATTTTTCATATTTGCATGCTTGCATGCATTTGCATGCATCCATTCATCATCTTGGTGGTCTCCCCAACACCTAAAGCCTAATTTCAGCTCCCTAGAGCTTGTCTTCATCCCCTAGTAGCCCTCCTACCTACCTGATGCACCTTTTTTTACTCACCTACATGACATGTAAGCCTTTTCTCACCTACCAGGAGTTAACAGTCAGTTAGAGCATTGATTGACCAATTATTCCATTGATTGCTCATCCTAACTGCTTGCAGCTCCTAGTTAGCTAGTTCTGGAGTGCGACTTGACCTTTTGACAGCCTCATGCGCCCTCCTTGGAGTCTCCATACCATTATTTGTGCCTAGACGATTCTGTTAGACTCAATTAGACGCATTTGACTGACTATTGACTATTTATGACTGATACTACTAATTGGATGATGTCTCCAATGTTATCCAAGCTAGACACTAAGGATGAATTCGAATGACCTTAGCTCCATTCGAATTCTATTGACCGTTATTGTATTGTATTCAGTTTTCATAGTGCCAACTCACAGCTGATGTATGATTATACTACTATTCTCCATTTTCTGTGTTCATCAGTGATTATTGACTACATTCTTCTCTTCTTCTCTGCACTTCTTGAGTGAGTTTTGTGTGAGGTTTGTTACAGCTGTGATATCTTCTTGCAGATTATCACATTCTTGAAGTTGAAGAGCCTTTCCAGAGTGGTGAATGACTCTGCAGTTGACCCCACTAATGGAGTAGAGAAATCCAAGTACTTATACAAGCTTGATGAAGCAGTAGGACTGCTGCTACTTAGCATTTTTGAATACCTACACTTTCTTGTTATTTATCCTAAGACTCCAAAGGAGGTTTGGGACAAGCTCGAATCCATACTTGGTAAGAAGGATGACTTGAAGGGTCATAAATTAGAAAATGAGCTCATCTCTTTGAGCCAAAGAAGTTTCGAAACTATCACTGAGTTTGTCAACAAATTCAAGAACTTGATTTAACAATTGAAGAGGTATGGGATTGAGAAGGAAGAAAAAAAAATCATCCTTTCCATCCTGTCGAAGCTAGGCCTTTATTATTCAGTGTTTGTTTCGACCTTCCAGTCAGCAAAGTTGTCCATTCCAAAATGGAAATTCCCTTCGCTTGAAGACTTCATCCAATCCCTCACTCTTGAGGAGGAGAAGCTAGTGCACATGGGAGTGATAAAAGCCAAATTGGATTCATCTCTTGTAGCTACTGAGTCAAGTAGAGTGAATGGAAAAGGAAAACAAAAAAATTATGATAGAAAGTCGAATGACCAAAAGCAAAAGGAGGCTCCAAACCAGTCAAATGGAGTCTCGAATCCTAAGAAATACAAGACATCTCAAAAGGGAAAATCCAAGTGCACATACTGTAATCGAGGATATCACCCTGAGAGCTCATGTATGAAGAAGACCATAGATCTCATGGCTTCAATTCTTGAAAAAAATAATCTTCTAGTACTTGCATGTGCTAGAAATAAAGAGAGTGAACCATCTGGATCTGAGAACAAAGAGAGATGCGATGCCCTCATGGAAGGTGCATCAACTCAATCCTCCTTCATCATAGATTCTAGATCATCAAGACACATGTCTTCCTCCAATGGTCTCTTCACTGGATTCAAAGCTACTGTTGGACCATCCATTATGTTGGGGAATGATTTTGAGGTCTCCTCTGAGGGGATTGGAAGAATCAAACTTGATCATGGGTACGTCTCAGATGTTCTCTATGTCCCCACTCTCACTGCAAATCTACTTTCAATATATCAGATGACCCATATTGGAGAGCCCAAGAGGGTGATCTTCTCTCCAAATGAGATCAAAATTCAAGACACGGTATCAGGTTCTACCATTGAAAAAGGTGTTGCAAATCATAAGTCAAAACTGTATGAGTTCTCCCATTTTCTACCTCTCTCTAAACGGCCTTCTCTTCACACTCATGCAAATGAAGAGAGTAGGCTATGGCATGAAATATTTGGGCATCTTAACTATCAATGCTTGCAAGACATGCATACCAAAGAGATGGTTAAAGGGCTGCCCAAGATTAAGTTTTCCAAGGGAAATTGTCATGGTTGTTTGATTGGAAAGCATCCTGAAAAGAAATTTGAGAAGGGGAAGGCAAGGAGAGCCTCTCAACCTCTAGATCTGATTCATGGTGATGTTGTAGGGCCATTTTCAGATCTATCCTTGAACAAGGCAAGATATATTCTTACTTTTATTGATGATTATCCAATATTTACATGGGTATACTTTCTCAAATTAAAGTCAAAAGTATTTGGATTCTTTAAGCTTTTCAAGACTTCTGCAGAAACGTTTTTTGATAGAAAGATCAAGGCCATTCATACTAATAATGGAGGTGAGTACATCAAGGGTGAATTTCAAACCTTTTGTGCTAAAGAGGGCATTGATATGCAACATATTTTTCCCTATACACCACAACACAATGGTGTTGTTGAAAGGAAGAACAGAACATTGAAAGAGATGGCCACCTGTATGCTAAATTCGAAAGGTTTGCACACTAGTCTTTGGGTAGAAGCCATCAACTGTGCCACCTATCTTTAGAACAAAGTTCCTCACAAAGGACTCAAATATATGACTCCTTTCGAAGCATGGATGGGTTACAATCCTGATGTGTCTCATCTTAGAGTGTTTGGATCCAGAGCATGGGCAAGGATTCCAACTGAGAAAAGGAGATCCCTAGATCCATAAAGCAGAGAGTGTATTATGGTGGGTTATGCATTAAATGCAAAGGCCTAAAATCTTCTTGATCCTTCTACTATGACCACATTCCTTGATAGGAGCGTACAGTTTGAGGAATGGCCTCTGCATGATGCTCATCCTGTTGAGCAAGAGAGCTTTCCTACCACACCTACCCTGCTTGGTGAGATCCAAGAGAGCGAATCTTCATCACATGACAATTCAGATTAAGAGTATGAGAGTGAAGATGATGAAGAGCAAATGCTAGATCCGAATGCACAAGAACTTGAATATCTAGAACCTATTTGTGAAGATGAGCGAATGGAAGATCCAGATCCACAAGAACCTGATGATATTGCACTTGATGATCCTCCTCTTCCTAGATGGGAAGCCACTACTCTTAGATCTGTCGGATATCTTGTTGGAGATCCAATTGATCCGAGGAGGACCAGATCTAATTTTCAGAATGGAAGGTTTCATCCTTCTCACTTTACTGATCCATTTCTTGCCGATAGATCCTTCTTCGGTGGAGAAGTCCACATACCATTTGGGGTGAGTGATGTACATGATTTATTATGCTACCACAATCTATCTTGAGGGGGGGTTTTCTTCCCACTGGATTTTCCCTCTTTCCTCGCTTTATTTATTTAGATTGTTGTATGGGGTGACCTTTGGTCTCAGTTACCAGGGCCCTACCATTTCAGTTGTTTCTCATAGTATAGCTTGCCGGGGAAGTTGGAATATTCTCACCATGATTTTTATATTTTGCATGCCTGCATGCATCCAGTCATCATGCATGCATCTACATGCAATTACATGCATCCAATCATCAGTATGGTAGTCTCCCAGCATCTAGTCCTTATTTTTCAGCCCCTAGGATCCTGTTTCTGCTCAGTTTTAGCCCTCCTAGACACATATTCACCCTTGTTTCCATCACAGGAGTACAACTGCACCCTCTTCCACCTATTTAGGAGTTACTTCAGTTACTTCCATGATTAGTGGATCTGCTCCTTGTTTTGAGGATTGAATACTAGTTTAACTGACTGAACCACTTAGATACACCTCCAGAGAGACTAGATCAACTATACTGACTACTGACAGCTCCTCATGGTCCCACATTGGAGTCTCCTTCCCTATATCAGTTCCCATGAACTTAGTTAGACTCATCTAGTCCCATTTTACTGACTATTTGACTATTGGGACTACTACCACTGGTTTGGATGATGTATCCAATTCTATCCAAGCAACACATTGAGGAGAATTCGAATGACCTTAGTGGCATTCGAATTCATTTGATTGTATTCATTTATTATTCACTTTACAGAGTGCCATCTCACAGCTGATGTATGATACAATAGTTTTTGTCATTTATTGTATATGAGTGATTATTGAATCTCCATTTCTTCTTCTTCTTTATGCACTTCTTGAGTGAGTTTTAGTGAGGTCTACTAAAGTTGACTGATCCTAATCCTAAAATATCATAGAAGTTCCATGGTTCCAGTTTTAGTTAGATATTATGAACTAATCTTTTGTAATTTTTGTAGTGCAGTTTGTGAGAAGCTATAAGCCTAGGGCTTTAGAGATACAATAGTTTTAGTTAGATATTATGAAAAGTTATTTTGTAATTTTGGTAGGAAATTTTGTGAGAATCTATAAGCCCATGTCTTTAGATATAGAATTTAGTTGGCAGAACATAAAGCTTTTATTTTGAAAAGCTTCTTCAGACTCAGTTACGACTATGAGGCAATATGCAAGACCATTAGAACAAAATCCTATCTCTTTTTCGTTGTATACACAATAGCTTATAAAAATCATGTATCTATGTGTTATACTGAATGAATACCAGGGAAAATTTTAGGGGTGAAATTTAGCCCATGGGCGAAATTATAGGGGTTACAAAAAAATGGTAGGCAAATTTTTAATATTGAATTTTTTTTAAATTTAATACATTATCCCAATATTTATTAAACCCATAACCATGAGAAATATCATAGCCAACCCCGTGAGAGAGGGAAAATGAATTTAACCCTATTTTTTATAGTTGAAATCATGAGTTTCGCCCCGTATTTTCGGTAATGGAGGCCAAGAGAAATTGGTTCGCCCTGATTTTCCAGTAATGGAGGGAATAACAGCTAATTCGCCCCCAATTTATAGACCATAGGGAAAACATCTATTAGTTTTCCCTCGATTTGAGGGTGTGAAGCAATTATTTCGGATCATAGGGTTGAATTCACCCTAAAATTCACAATTTCACATTTGTACCTTCTCTGGCCCGTTGAATTTCATTAATGGAGGATTGAAAGATGATTTTAATCTACTTATTTCATGGTAAATTAGGAATTCGGCGATTTCAGCCCAAATTTGTTAGATGGAGTTTTTTTTAGTTCAAATTGGTTCAAGTTTGGGAAAAACATGGAATGATTTGATAAAATGGGAATGATTTTGTCCCTATATAACGTTGTAAGAGGCACTGGCCGCAATTCACCCGGTAAAAAACCACATGAACATTGAAGAAGCATCAGATCTTTTGTTAATTTCGATTACAATTTTACAGTTGCAGAGTAGAAATCAATTTAACAGTGGTTGAGTGGAAAGTATACCACAGAGGCATATTTCTCTTTCTACCATAAAGGAAGAGTATCGAGGAGCTACTAATGCCCCTCTGGCAGCCGAGCTAATGTCCTCAGGTACGCATTTTCTTCTCTCTCTTGGTAACTCTCCTAATGATGATTGGGTGTTGGAATCTAGAACAACAAAACGTATGACAGGTGACTTGTTTGTTTTCACCTCAGCGCATGAATACCCCCATGATTAGCCTAATCGAGAATGCAGAGTGAGAATTCCAGGCTAGCCTTGGAATTAGGCCCAGTTCAACGTTCCTCACGGCCTGTAATATTTACAAAAGTTTCCATAGAAACAGATACAGAGGTAAGTAACTAAAAATAGGCATGTCGTTCAAGAAAATTTACTTTCAAGTATCCTTTTTTCTAATTCGTTTCATCCTTCCATCGTGGTATTCCTTCCATTTTAGTTTTTTTTATAGATTGGATAAAAACAAGAAATGCAGACTAATCGAATGTTATCTTGGTATAATATTGATATACATTATAAAATCGTGCTTCTTATGGTAAAACCAACCTAAAATCAGAGCAATGAAAAGATAATTGTAACCTGATTGATATTGAGAAAATATTAACTAACATTCCTTATTGACAATTGTTAAAAGAATAAATAACCACAAAAATTGAATGTAAGATAGCAAAAAAGATAAAGTGGAATCACAACCAGCCGATGTTGCAAAATACAAAAATTGTTTCTAGTTATAATACTAAATAACTAGGTAATAGTAGACCATGGGTATCACTATTGATAGAAGAAATGGGAAATCAAAATAATAAGAATAGTGTACTGCTTGATATATGATATCTATAGTAGATCATGAAGTGAAAAAAAAACACAACGTAATCTTCAAAGGGAAACAACTACTAAATAACATAGTATGGACTGGGTCAAGAGAATGCCAAAAGAATAGAGACGAAACAACAAACTAAATTTATTTTCTTCATTTTCATGGTAAAAAATTTGTTTTAAACCCATTCTGTGATAGGGATGATCATCATATCATGATATAAGGTAGAAAGTTTTGTGTCTACAACGATAAATTTACCTTCCACTTGAAGGGATAAAAGTCAAGGATACCCCTCGATGCTTGTGTAGTTTTCAGTGCTACCCTAATTAGAAAAGAATAATTGCATGGGGAGGAATATGGTATGAAACAATAACAATTATAGCTGGTGGATTCAAGGCTATGTACTTGCAACTATGTATTCAAAGATATGAAATGTTAATGTGAACAACATATAGGGTCCCATGGAATATTGTCATGTATTACAATAAGTTAGTATTTTGTCCAAGTATATTATCAAGCCATATGAAGTTTAAAAAGATAAATACAAGCTTAACGGGGTTTGATAGAAATTATACTGCTTTTATCACTTGTTAGATCCTCCTACCTAAGTGATTTTTCTAATCCAACCAATAAAAATAAAATGGCTACATGATATGTAAGGTAGTATTATACCATGGAATGTTCTCATGTACTATAGTAAGGTACTATTTTCCCCGGTTAGATTATTTAACTAGATGAAGTTGTTAAAAATAAACACAAGCTAGCAGGGTTTAAGAGAAAATCCTACTACATTTCTCGCTTATTAGACTCTCCCACCTAAGGGAATTTTCTAATCTATACCAATAAAAATAAAATGGATGCATATTTTATTGAACATTAAAAAATAGAACCTAAAGGGCCATTAAAGGAGAAACAGTGTGATCGCCAATATGAAAAGAGAAACAAATTCGTTCTTAGATATGAAAAGAAGGGGAATGGGCAACATAGATGCCAACAAAAATATAAACAATTAAAGAGGAAGAAAAAAGTTATTTCCATCCTTATGTGCTTTTATGATGTGACAGTAGGACAATAATAGATCTTTGCTGCTAAAATATAGATTCTAACGGTTATTAAAAATAAAGGATGACTTGAGAAATATAGGACTGAAAAGGAGATGTTCAAGGGAAAAAACCAGTTTAACTAACACTTTTATTATGTTTCAAAAATTGCATTAAGATCTAATAAAATTTCAATATTTAGACTCCTATAGGTTTTTAAGGACATTCCTGATGATTATGTCTACTATATAATCAGTAAACCTTCAAACATCTGTGTGAATCTGTTTTGTTGTTGTCAGGAACTTAAGCTTTATAAACATGAGATGCATAGTATTTAAATTTTCATCATAAAAAGACATTACCTACTGGTATTTTGAGAGACATTGGACCCATGAGTATTGAAAGGTTCTGTTGCATCAATTCTCATGATCTTCTTCACAACCTGCTCAATAACATTACAACAGGTGAAAGCAAGTTACTTCTTGTCTGCTATAGAAACATATTTGCATAATTTTTGTCATGAAATAATTCATACATCTAACCATCAAGGAATTCTCCAATTATTTTTTATTAAAATTAAATGGATATCGTTCTCCATTTCTAGCAGCAAAAAATGGCCCCGTGTCTTTCTAGTGGTCTTTAAGTTTTTTCTATAGCCTTTGTTTGTTGATTTTCTCATATCCAAAGAGATTTGAAATATTTTCTCTGATGTGGACTTCTTGACAGTTCACAGGGTCTACCCAGTGTTGTATACCTTGGATTAATTGACTCGTCACGAGATCTTAGAGTATTCAGTTCTAAACTGCTGAATTTTGAAACAGACAAGTCTGACCTAGCTATATGTATTTCAGGCCTTGAATCTAAATTCTTGTACCCCATTCTGGATTCTACATATGGATTATGAGTTTCCAAAGATGAAAATTTTGATGTTAAGTTTCTTTTAGTACTGTTAGTTTCAACTTGACTTTCTGGAGAATTGGGAGATATCTTCTTGAATTTTGATACCGTCAACTTTACTCTTAGACTTCGTTGTCTGTATTGAATTGGTTCAATGCTTCCTATTTCCTATGGCTTCAGATGTTCACTTTGATTATCTAGAATGTAGTTCATTCCATTAGCCATCCTTACATCTTCCACTATGTTGCTAGTGTTTTTGTGTCATCATAACCTGAACTATGTTTTTCCTCTGCATGAATTGATGGAACACCTGAGGCCATGCCATGAGTGAATGTGAATTTATGTTCCTCTCTCCTTGGTCCATCTTTGTGTACTTGCTTCCTTTTGATTCCTCTAGTAATATTTGGGAATACATCTTTTTGATATGCACTTGAAGTCGGGTCTAACTGACAAAATTTCAATGGTCCTAGAGTTCTCCCCAATTGAACATTCTCTATTGCTTTGTTTTTAAATAAATCCTTCAGCTTTATTTTAGGTCTCAAATTATCCATGACCTAAATATTTCTTGAAAGCAACACCTAAAAAATTTCAAAAAGAAGTTAAAAACATACAAATTTAAAGATTAGAATAACAAAAATGGCACGGGAGAAAAAAGTGTGCCTTTATCAAATATTTGAAGTGAATCATCCTTCAACCAGACTCAACCCACACTTAACACATACCAAGTAGCATTTCAAAGAGGGAAAATATAAATTTCACTGTACTCATAGGATCACAAGGTTTCTTGGTTAATCTCATAATGCCATAATGAAACTAAAGTAGGTGCCTTATTTGAATATATTGTATATGAAGTTTGAAAGAGCCTCAAACAGATCACAACTAAAAGTAAAAAGTATATGGTTGGATGGCCAAATAGAGTTCATTGATATAGTATATTCTTATTCTTACAGACCATGTGTTTAAAATCTAGGTTAAGGAGTGATCCAAAAATATTTACAACAATTAAAGTACTTTAGTTTTTATGCATCATGAAAGCACCCTCAGCGCATGTACTATAGTGTTTATGATCACGAGAACTCACATTTCAAACAAATGCAAAGCTTTAGTTCTAACTTTGAACTCATTTGATAAGATGAAAGGCAATGGAAAAAATGAGGGAAAGAAAGGAACCAATGAAAAATCCTATCAAAAAATGGCATGCCTTAGTTGCAAAATCCCCTCCATGTGATCTTATGAGCTCCTTGAATCTCAAAAGTGGTTCAATATGAGGATTAGCATGACTTAAGATAAAGTGATTCACATTGAACGGTTTCTTGATTTGAGTCATAAGTAAGTCAGTTTGCTAAGTTCCATCAATCCAATGCCTAATCCCAATGCTTGTTTCTTCAGGACCGACCCTATTTCTGAAAAAGGGTGTGGTAAGGAATAAGTTCTCCATGTCTGTCTTTTCCATCAATTCTTGTGCTAGAAACATACTAAGGAAAGCACAAGGGATTATGAACATCTTAATGGAAACTTCATCTCTCATTGAACTCAAGCATGAGTGATGGAAATATGGAACATACATTGAGAAAATTCTGGGGTTACTTGTACACCATAAAAACTCTTGTTGACTCTGCACTAAACTAAAGGCTTACTAGTGCACCATAAAACTCTTTTGGTCTTTGCACAAAACATCACCAGCTGAAATTTTATATCCCTCTTTCTCTTTCCACTTTGCAACGTTACCCTGCAAAATGCAAATAATCAATATCCTAGGTGCCAATGATAAAAAAATTCACTCACTTCATAATTGGGAAATGTAGAAAGGAAAAAAGCACGAATTTGGCCACTATTGAAAGATGACCTCATTTTTATCTATAATAAATTACAAATAACAACCAATCCTAATTTCAACACAGTACTACCAGATGTGACATCAAATATCACCTTTAACATTGTTGGAGAAAGTGAAGTCATTCCAAAAATAAATGGAGTAAATGTAGTGTTTTATTTTACAGCTTTCTTTGCTTGTATACTAATCGGTTCACCATTAATACAGGTAGTGATACTCTTGGCACAAATAAGCGAGCCAACAAAAAATTCAGTGGTGGAAAGTTGGAAACACAACCTTCTAACGGTGCACCTTGTGTATTCTCCAAACATCCATTATGATCATCTTCACGTGTATCATTGTGTTCCTTTGTGTGTTATCTTGCACATAGTATTAATTATGATACAAAATCTACAACTCCATCCACCATGCCATCCTCGGTAAGAAATTCCTCTGCATCTCTAATTGATTCACAAGACATATCATTAACTATTACAAATGTCAAATTAAATTGGGAGTTGACAGAATCGTCATCCTTATTGAATTTTCTTGGTTATATCTCTAATGATTGAGCATCAATGTATGGCATGCTAGGATGAGAATAATTATGAATTGTTTGCTTGGAAGAATAACCTTCCTATTTATGAGGTTCATCCCATGCATGATTTCTTTCTCCATCATATCAACATAAAAAATATTCCCAATCTTTCTAGCCTAACCACATGAATCCCTTTAGTTTATAACATAGTAGCAAGATTCGAGTACAGATTCGAATACGATTCAGATATGATATGGAAAAAATACGTAACAAAAAAATCCAGTACGACTAAAATACGGGAATATACATATTATAAATTCAAAAATACATGCAATTTTAATTCTAAAAAATAAGATTATATATAATCATTCCAAATTTTAACACCTCATTTATTATTCATTGAAAACTTTAAAAATAAAAATTAAAACTACACAAATCTATTTTTATATAAAATGACTTTAAAAAATGAGAATAAAGAAATTACATAAATTTACTTTTTGATAAATATCAAATACTAAAAGATAAAATTAAAATGACAATTACATATAAAATAAAACTTAAATAAAAAAAACTACATGTAATAGTAATAAAGCAATAGTAATAAGGCACATTATTTTTTGTTCGAATGATGGTAAATTCTTATTTTATTTGATTCACAATTATTTTTTTCTTCGAGCAATGGTAAATTTATAAGAATTTGAAAAAGTATTTTAATTTTTTTTCTTAAATATTTTTTTTATTAGTCGCCCATGCTTTGGAGTTTTATATTTTATTGTACTTCAGTAAATAAACGGTTGACTGTACCGAACCCGTATCATCTCGAATGTTCGCCCTATTTTTAATGTGGTTTAAATTTCCGTACAGCAACTACCAATACGACTGCATTTTGCTACTATGGTTTATAACATTTCCATGTTGGTTTTCGTATGTAACTGTAGGAAGGAAATCATCCACAAATGAATTCATTGGATGCTCACCATTGTCACATGAAAACGGTGTTATATTCATAGTAGCTAGAATCGATTGTGAAGAACAATCCACAATTCCATTTATAGCATACTTGTTAAGAAAACTATCACATACCCTCCCATCAGACCCAGCAAAGGAGAGAACGTGATGTCGATTCCTGGGGATTTTCATAAAAATTCATCCCATTCATCTTATTCATACACATAAATTCAGAGGTGTGCAAATGCAAATTAAATCAATATGCACAATGCAATTAAAACTTCATCCACACACATCTTTTGTATGCATTCAACATATTAAATCAACCATCAAATTATAACATTTCAGAAGTAAATACATAGACAGAAAACACTTATCTTCGTTGTGCAATTATCCCAAACAACTAGCTATGTCGCTGCAATGTTCCACCCAACCGTAGGCTCTTCGACGGCATATACTCAATCCGTCTGAAGGCCACCCTCGAGCTGGGCATGATTCTTACAAGGAAAATGGGGCATTCAGCTCATACACATCCAATTAAGCATTTCATTTGAGCCAAGCCAGTCCATAGTTGGGTTTATCAGGCTACATCAGAACCCTGGATGCTTGCACTCAAGATCAATCCAAAACAATGGAGACCCATAACCCATACCCCAACATACTCTTACAAACAACAACTCAAAAACTGGGCATGGATACACATTTCCATTCATGGGGTTTACAAACAGGATGGCCATGGGTTTTCCCCAAATCGTGGCTCACCCAAAATGAACTATGGAAAGGAAAATGCATCCACAGGGAGGAAAAACGTTTTCTCCCCAACTCTCTAAGCATTTAACAGCAAGGACGGTCTTTATGGAACCCCAGTTCCATTCCCCTTCTTCCCCACTGGTATACAACACAAAAACACCCTTCTCCGAGCTGAAATTGAAGGAAAACACATACACCCATGGCTGGAAAACACCCTGGTAGCTCCAAACTCATGAGGGAGGAAGACTAGTTGATGGGTAATGGCTTGGGGAGCAATTCATGGATCTTTTATTGCCCAAGAAGAAAAACACGTTTTTCCATGCAGGGTGGCTTGCCCATACTCAAATTTGGACAGCCATACCTCCCATTCCCCAAGGCATTAACTACCTCAACCAACTCTTGGGAGAAATCAATGATTGGGTACAAAAGTCAACATGAGTAGTTGAGGGTTTGATGGGTTCTCTCATTGACACTTGGCTTGACTTGATTGGATCAAGAGTTTGAATATTTCCCTCCCAATTCCTTGTAAAATCATGCCCCCATCTCTTATTGCATTGCATAGCTAGTTGTGAATATTTTATTAAAATGCATATTTACATGATATGCACAATTCCATTGTGAATGGCTAGCACGTAAACCATATGCATCAATAAATCGATGGTGGGGCCTTGGCCTTGAGCTCCTCACCATGATTTTATAACAATATTACATCAATTACATTTGAATGTAATGGGGTCAAGGTGGGGATGTGACATACCCCTCCCCTTGTAATAACACCGTCCTCGGTGTTCCAACACTTTCGAATAAATACCCACTTTACACATGTCCAAAATTCACAAAATGGTGGCAGGTCTGTCCTGCGACTCATCTCTTTACTTTGAACTTTCAGGACCAAGTCCTTTGGCTTCCTCAAGCTGCTCTTATTGGCTTTGATCTTCCATATCTACATGTGGGCATTGCTCCACAGCAATCCCTCCCTTTTATTCACCTTCCAGCTGGTCTACAAATATGGAATTCCATGGATGCCATCTTTCTTGCTATCCTGGAAACTATTTGAGGAAGATTTTCAGCTAAAACAAATAGCTTTTGGTCTGCTACTATGATCACGGTGCACAACTGGCTCTCACTTTTCTCACTAGCAACACTTGGCTGATAACAATTGCAAGCAATGGCTTTCAATGTCTCACATGTGAGACTCATCATGGCAATTCCTGTTAGGACAAGCATAACACAATATTAAAATTAGTCAAATATTTTCCTAATTGACTTGGAACGTCCATTCTTTACTCATGAAACTTCCACATATTTCATGATTTTCCACATACACATGAACTCGTTCATGTTCATCCTTTCATAAGAAAATAACTATTTCAGCATTCACAATTTATTTCAAGCAATTAAACACAATCTATTTTCAGCTATGACATGCACTCAACAATCCTTTGTTTTTAAGGTGCATCAGTCAGTAAGGAAAGAGAAGAGTAAGAGTTTTCCCCCTCTTAGTTTGGTTCCAATCTGGAGCCACACCATCACTTGTGGTTCTATGCTCCTTAGCCTCTTTCACTTCAATGTGAATGCTTGACTTGCCCTTTCTTGGCTATCACACTTAGTGTCTAAGGTCTGTCCAATGCTTTTCAGCTAGGGAACCCTTCCCCATTGTTGCTTACAGAACCTTTGGCTGCTAGTGACCCACACATGTCCACTAGCACCATATTTCATTACTACTCATACTGAGCTCTCTTTAGGACGGTCACATGTCCACATGCATCCTCCATATGCTTTCATAGTCATTGCTTCCAACAATACCTATACTCGAACATTGAATCAATTCACATGTTTAGTGTATTTTCATAGGGTTCATCTCTAGACAAGAGTTTAAGAAATCATAATCGAATCATATACACACGTATATTCATAATCAAGAAGCTGCAAGATAATCAAGTACTTATCTTTATTGGATGTCTTCACTTTATTCCACAGGCTCCTTCTTTTCTTTACAAGCATTGGATTTCCCGTGGATATAATAATAAATGTTGGGCCATCACGTAGGCTACTCCACAACTATTCGAATAGGCAATGCCAGGCCAGTACATCGACTGGGTTTTATCAATTAATTAAGGAATGTTTGGCCAGCATGCTAGCTGCTCCACAACATCAAGTGGTTAATGTTCCCACCAACTATTCTCTGAATTTTATCGAGCATTAGTTACTCTCTGGATTTACCAAGAATTTTATAGTGCACAACCAGTTACTCTCTAGTTTTATCAAGAATTTTATAGTGCACAACCATTTACTCTCTGGTTTTATCAAGAATTTCATAGTGCACAACCAGTTACTCTCTGGTTCACCAAGAATTTTATAGTTCTTTCAGGGTCATTACTTTCCTGCAATGACCAAAGTTTCCAACAAGAAACAATAGTGTATCAGCTTAGCTGTTAGAAGACTTATACTTGAAATCTTCATTATTCTGAACAAGAAATAAATGAAAATGAATGCTTATCTGTATTGTGCATTTTTTTTGCTACTCCACAGGTTTCCTTCTCTACTTTACAAGCCTTGGATCACTTGTGGGATGGATTCTTGGCTAGCACACATGTTACTCCATAACATCATCCAAATAGGCAATGCCAAGCCAGTACGCCGACTAGGTTTATCAGGCATCCCTAAAATCAGTATGCTAATCCAGTACGCCGACTGGGTTTATCAAGCATTTCAAAAATCAGTATGCTAAGCCAGTACGCCGACTGGGTTTATCAAGCATTTCAAAAATCAGTATGCTAAGCCAGTACGCTGACTGGGTTTATCAAGCATACAACAACTATTTCCAAGCTAGTTCTCCGACTAGGTTTGTCAGGAAATAATACCCTTCACCAATACCTCCACAACATGCAAATAACCAATGCCAAGCCAATACACCGACTGGGTTTGTCAGGCATCCAACAACCATTTAACAACATGCCAAGCTAGTACACCGACTGGGTTTATCAGGCATACAACAACCATTGCCAAGCCAGTACACCGACTAGGTTTATCAGGCATACAACAACCATTGCCAAGCCAGTACACCGACTAGGTTTATCAGGCAATAAGAACAACATAATATGATTACGTGGCTCCTTCTTTTATGCAAACTAGTGGTTCCCTCCAAGAACTCCATAGGTGGCTCACTTGACTGCAGGCTAGCATGGCCCCACAATACCCACTCACACTACATAAGGATGATACCCCTTTTCTGCAACACATCTCCTCGGGCCTAGCCATCTCTTATAGTATCCTTTAGTGTGAGCGTAGAAAGGTTACCACTGCCCATACAGTCCTCTTAAGCACCCTTTCTTCACTTTGCCTCTTGACATGCAACACCAAATTTCATTTGTGTAAGCTGGTAGCACAAGAAGGATAAGCAAGCTCATCAGTATTGCTGCTCTAAAATTGTATTCACATTTCATAACATCCACTATCAAGTATTGAAACACCAGGAATGCGTCCACTCCCTTAGGGTGTAGTCAATATTGACAACCTTATCATAACCCAGCATCTGAAATGTATGCATCCCTTTTTGATGTGAGCCATGTAGGACCTAATCATACTCAATCAGTCTGGTATAACAATGAAATAATAAAACATGCTTTGCATATTAACTCTAGTAACCAGACATGCATATTCTTTAGCTGGGGTTATAGAATACTCATCTGTTTTACAGATGTATCTTTTCTTTATTGGCGAAGAATGGGGGCTCCCTTCTCTGAGTCAACAGTCCTTCGGGTTGCCACCCCAATCTTTTCACGTTCCTTAACCCACACATGCCTTCTTGTCATAATTTTACTGTCTCACTCACATGCTTTACCAACATGCAGTTCGGCTGAGACATTATCAATATTTACAATGGCATTTCACCTAAAACCCATTTCCAAATCATGGGATCCTTCCCATCTAGTTTGGATTTTGTAGGCCATCACACATGGTCTTCCTGCAATGTGTCATCCTGGCACACTTATCAAATAGCCAAACAGTCAGCAACATTTAACAATAATTTCAAATATGATTGCTTCATAACCAATCAATGGCATTAATAATTAAATTCAACATGAATTTACAATTCCATCTCCTACAGAAATTGATTTGCTTAGCAATAAAGCTATCCTCATATTGTTTGGCTCTCGTAAGTGGTATCACTCTATCCATTATGGTTTCACCTTTTCTACCATACATGAACATCCACCTACAACATGTCCTCCTGACACAATTCTATATAAGCCAAACATTCATTAGCAATTATAAGCAAATTCTCAAATCTGAAATCTACAAATCTGTTTTCCTACAATAACTAGATTTGCAACCATGAGATTATTCTCATAAACTTAAATTAGACAATTTTCAGATTTGTTTCATGCATAATTTACAACCATGAGAACCTTCTCATAACCTTTGGCTTCTGCACATGGTAGATCCTGATCTTTACTATGGACTTATCCTTATTTCCATATGCAAGACTTTTCTACCTGAAAACTGAAACTTCAGTCATCCAAACATGTTGTGAGTATCTATGCATATAATCCTTTCATTGCCACAACAGTCACTAAAGTGATCTCAGAATTATAACACTCAATAATTCAAACACCTTCAGCTGTTAACATTTTAAATGCAATGAGATATATACATGCATTATTAATAAAATTGCAAGACACAGTCACACTATCTATGCAATTTAAATAAATTGTAAATACTCATTACTTCACACTCCATGCAACTCTGTCCTTCCAATAGAGTGCTCTGGTATCCCATCACATGTCTACCTTCTTCATGCAGTCTTTCTCCTGCATGGCTATTATTAACATCGCTTGATGTTACCTGATCAGTTGGCCTCTTACCAAGACTACATAGTCCTTTTGCCAACATCATGATCACAGATTTGTTGCTCCATCCTTTCCTCATCAGGTTGTTGGTCATATGCAACAATCATCATCCACATCTTCATCCATGATTCGGTTGTGTTTGGTCCTACAACCAATGCGAACACGACTAATTATTAGCAACCACAATAATTATCTTAAGTGGCTCATTGCATATGTAAAACCTCACTATTTTATCGATATGCAATATCATACACATGTACAAACATTTTCACATGCACTATGTAATGTCTGTTAGTATTCCAGCTAGTACATATTCACTTCATCTATCTATCCTCTTGCATTTTCAATCATGCTTCTATGGTCTGGTTCCTACAACATTAGTTGTCATCAACCATAGGAACTACCATTAGTGGGCTATTGCATGTGTAACTTCATTATTTTATCAATATGCAACATCATGCTCATGCATAAGCAATTCACATGCATTATGCAATGACTCTCTAATCATGCCCACTAATTCATATGCATTATTCTCTTGCATTTCCAGCATCCCTATGCCATAATTTTCAATATATAAAACTCAGGAAATAAAAACACAATAGCAAGAGAGGAGTTAAGGAATTCTCTCTTTCCAATTCCTCATAATGACATGGAGTTCCTCCTCCACATCATCGCTGATCCTTTTCTTGGCTTTCCTACCAAGTACACAAGGATTCATTAGCTATGATCTTCTCACGAATTAGCAATTCAGTATATACATATGTATATAACATTCATTCTTGCTATTTTCCAAACATGCAATTATTATGCTATAAACAGAAATAGTCTAAGGTGAGGAATTTCCCTCTTATCAACATTGCCTTGCTGCTCCCATTGCTCTTCCACGATGCATATTATAGCCAATTACTCTTAATAAGGCTTCCACAACCTTCTATGCAATTCCTGCTTCTCATCCCAAGCATAGAGAATGCATTTCACACTTTCAACGACTGTCTCCAGGGGACGATGGGGGTCAATGGGGCTTGCCCCCTTGTGGCCGCCACTGCAGGGCGGGTTGAGGGCAGCACCCTTGTTTTTTGTTTGTTTGTTTGTAAATCCTTCGATTTGGAGAGATCTGGCGCATAAGTTCCATGGCATTTTTCAAATTTCGGCACCTGAAAAAATATCCCTGGAAAACAACTGAAATTCCCCATTTCGAAGCAACTCGTTCAGTTCTTCCAACCTGTTGTGGAGCAACTCACCGAGTTTCACTGGTCGGCAGACTCATCTTTCTTTTCTTCCATTTCAGACCAACTCACTGAGTTCTTCTGCTACTGTGGATCAACTCGTCGAGTTCTTCCATCGTTGCGGACCAACTCGTCGAGTTCTTCCATCGAAAGACACTTAGAAAAAATTTCAGGCCAACTCACCGAGTCCTTCCGCCATTGTGGACCAACTTGCCGTGTTCTGCAGCAATTTCGGACCAACTCGCAGAGTTCTTCTTCCATTTTGGACCAACTTGCCGAGTTTTTCCGATCAAAACTTACCTTTTCCTTCCGAAAATTTTCCATCTTTTTCGCCGAACTTAAAATTTCTGGGCAATCCGTTGTGGAGCAACTCACCAAGTTCTTCTGCCGTTTCGGCAAAAACTCGCCAATTTTTGCCGCCAACTTCGGCCCAAAACTCATAACTTTCCGCCGAAATTTTCCTTCCTTTTTCGGCGAACTTATTGATTTTCTGCCACATTGCAGGACAACTCGCCAAGTTTCGCCGCCAACTTTGGCGCAAACTCGCCATTTCTAGCAGGAAACTTCGGTGCAAATTAGTGAGGTTCGCCGAGACACATTGGCTCAACTCCATGAGACTCGCCGAATCAGTTAGGCAAAACACTTAGAAAAATTTTGAAATTTTGAAACTTTTCCTAACGGTCTGTGCTAGGCAGGAAGCATACTTACCTCTGCAATTGTGATAGGTATCCCATGAAGGCCCAATGCTGCAACCAATAGCTATGATACCATTCTGTCACATACCCTCCCATTAGACCCAGCAAGGGAGAGAACATGATGTCGATTCCTGGGGATTTTCATAAAAATTCAGCCCATTCATCTTATTCATACACATAAATTCAGAGGTGTACAGATGCAAATTAAATCAATATGCACAACGGAATTAAAACTTCATCCACACACATCTTTTGTATGCATTCAACATATTAAATCAGCCATCAAATTATAACATTTCAGAAGTAAATACATAGACAAAAAACACTTATCTTCATTGTGCAATTATCCCAAACAACTAGCTATGTCGCTGCAATGTTCCACCCAACCGTAGTGTAGCTAGGGTTTTCACCCTAGCTTGTGTAAATGAGCACCTACTAAGGAGAAGAGACTCCTAAGTAGCAGTTCAATAAACAGTAATTAAAAGACAATACATTGAAATAAAAATTATTCTAAACATGTGCATGAGACATAAGAGACAAGAAATAATAAATGGTTTTCTTTGGATTAAATCTTTACCTCAAGTGTAGAGGTTGGTGAAGTTCTTGCAATGATCCAAGAGGGTTGCTCCAAACTCCAACTTTTCTCCTTCGCTTTCTCCAATGGTGGAAATGGGCCAAAAGGGGCTCTCAATGGTGAAAGTAGCTCAAGGGTGAGCTAGGGTTTCAAGAGAGATTTTGGCAGAGTAAGGGTATTCTTGATACTGGATATGAAATGAGGGGTCTCCATCACCTATTTATAGTTTTTTGGTGGTGGAGTGCTGGCCCATGGTTTTGGGAACCATATGGCTTAGGTCAGCTGTATAGGGTTTTTTCCTCCTTTTTCCTCATTATTTTATATTTTATATTTCCTTTTTAGAGGGTTTTTGCTATTTTAGAGGAATTTTACATATTTTTGGAGGAAAGGGAGTTTTTTAGCCTTTTTGAGGCTTTTTTGATGGTTTTGTGGCCTTTTGGAGGCATTTTAGGCCTTTTGGAGACTTTTTAGTGGGATTTTCAGGGTTTTTAAGGGAAATATGGTAAGAAAATGGACAAATGAGTCATGTAATGGGGTAGATGAGGTAGTGAGCACTTTTTGGGTGTTAACAGATTGCCCCCTGATGTGTGAGGGTAGGAGCTCATCGTATGGCCGATAGACATCATAAGTCGTGTATGGTTTTCTTGGGGTGTGGAGAAGAGAAGAAACAAACTGGAGCCCAAAACAACGATCCCGAACAACTGCAAAAACTAAAAGTACATAGCCTCAATAATGGATGAGGAATAATCTGATCATATGGACGAGGCGAGCATTCCCATGCTCGTATCAAGATATAAAACAATAATAACAATGTGGTCCAAAAGAGGGGGACCTGACATATACATGACCTCAAATACTGAATGAGGAAGAATCTCAATATATGTACGAGGCGGGCATACCCATGCTCGTATCAAGATACATAAAAATAATAGTGAGGCCCAAAAAAGGGGGGACCTGTAGGATACATAGCGAACCACTGTGTACATCATAAGGGTCCAGAGAGGACACAAATCTGGGACATACTGCTGGGCTGACCATGTCTGAGTTGAAGAACTGATACACTGGAATGACAACAGTGCTACTGCGTGTGGTACCAAAGGGACTGATGAGCTGCTGGATCAGAGTGACAAGGGGTCATACTCTCAATGGTACACTGAACTGGAACTGAACTGGGACTGAACTAGGTACCCAAGGAAGCATATAACTGGTTAGCTTCCGAATACAATCACCAACGCAACCCGAACATCCACAGGAACATATAACTGGGTGTTCCGAAGTGACTCACCAATGTCCTAGAGTCGGGGGAGATTTGGGTTCTTCGACCAAAAATGGAAGGGATATAAACCCTGCATGATTCTCAACGATGCGATTAAAGTGTTGAAGTCGAGCATGTGAGAAACAACTACTCGGAGAGGCAATGATGACTCCTCTCAAAATGGTCCGTAGGCACTCACCACAGATGGTGATGGGTCCAAGGCGCAGGAACCTCTGGGTCTATCCTTTGGAATAGAGAGGCTTTCGTCGACAGAGGGAGACCTGCAACTAGAAAGGCAAGGATGTTTCCTTGATAGGAGCGCGAGGTGGAGAATCGACGTGTGAGAGCACTGATGGTAGGACTGACAGACTGGGGGGGATAACTGGGAAAGTAGAGTGGGGGGGACTCAAACTTCCTTTGTTCAGAGTATAATGGTGGGGGTGATCGGGAAGCATATGAAACTGACTGAAGCGAAAGGGATCATAGCTGGAATGGATCAAGGATAGTGACTGGGATGAGGGATACTCAAACTGGTGTAAAATGGTAGGAGACTACAGATTACTCTGAACAAAGGCGACCTGATTGGGGGTGCTGCCGAAATGAGCGATCATAGTGCCAAGAGGCACGGGGAGACTTCTTCATGGGTTAAGGAACTAGAAGAAGTGTGTGTAAAATGGTACTGTTGTGTGGATTTATACGAGCCCGGGACAATTCATGCTCGTGATTGCTTTCAATTTTAAGGAGTCTGAAAGCGATAAGAAGACTCTGAAAGAATGGAATGGTATTGTCGTGTGGATTTGTACGAGCCCAAGACAGTTCATGCTCGTGGTTGCTTTCAATTTTAGAGAGTCTAAAAGCAAATAAGAAGACTCCAGGGGGTTTCTTTTTCGTGTGTTAGTCTCCAAGGCCCAAAGAAGCATAAATGGATGCAATGAAGAACTCTTCTAGTCGGTGTGACTAGAGTATTCCTTTTTCGTAATTAGTCTACCAGGTCCAGAAAAGGGGTAAACTTATACCAGATAGACACCCTTTCAGGTACTTTAACGAGCATGAAAGGAAACAAGATTGCTCGGCAATCTTTTCATTGTTTTAGGAGTCAGAAAAGAGCTTAACAGAAACTCCCTAAGTGTCTTTTTCGTAAGGAACTTGTCCGACCCGAAAAAGGGATAAAATTATACCGAACAAAAGGAATAGCCAGGCAAGGAGGAAGTGCTCAAACAAGGAACATTTATGATGACCAAGAACAAGGGTAGGGGGGAACACTTGTGGGCCTCTTTGCGGGATAATGAATGGTGGCAAAATAATGAAATAATTGCAGTATGACAGGAGTGAATGGCTCATGTAAAAATGTGGAACAATCCGATGGCGACTGATGTGCCGCGCAAATCGAGGCAGCAAGGTGTCAAGACACAATGTTGAAACTGTACCAAGTGAGAGCGAGAAATGATCTCAAGCATCATTATGAGCTCAGAAAAATGAATCTGGCAATATAAAAAGTGTAAAAAATGGATAACGATCGATGTCGCACGTAAACCAAGGCGATGGGGGGCGTTTTGGAAAAAATACCCAAAACATCTAGGGGTGAGAGCGAGAAATGATCTCCAGCATCATCACGGGCTCGGAAAAATGAATCCGATGATATAAAGTATATCAAAAATGGGCTACGGCTGATGTGGCATGCAAACCGGGGCGACAAGGTGTCAAGACACAATGTTGATATTGGTCTTAGTGAGAGCGAGAAATGATCTCAAACATCATCACGGGCACGAAAATATGAATCCGACAGTGCAAATGGTGCAAAAAACGGAGACCATAAGGACTTCGAAATGGTTAAAAGAAAGAGCTAGGTTAAAAAAAAATGGCTACAAATAAAGGTGAGCCCACCAAGCCCAGGATGCAGTGGTGGGGAGAAATGATGACCCATGGGGGAAGAATACTAGGTGTATCAAATCAAATCAAATCTACAAGTGACACGTGACCTCAAAAATGGTTGAGATCACAAATGTGACAAAGTGGGTAGGGTTAATGACCTGCCCCCATGCTATGTGCATGGGGTTTGTGATTGTGGATCACATATGTGTTGGTTTGAACAAGGGGGTCATGGACGTGCTAAGATAGATGTGATGGGGAAGGTTCAAAATGGTTGATCATGCCCTCTATCCCAGGGTCGAAGTAATCTATTATGCCCCCTAACTCAGAGGTGTCAATGTAATGCTCTATAATAGTGGGGTCGAGACCAGGCATCTCGGTAGAGGACCAGGAAAAGACATCACGGAACGCTTGGAAAAGTTCTTTGTATGCTCCGATCTCATATTTACTGCAGGAGGCTCCTAAAGTGATGAGTTCAGGGGCACCTCCTGGGGCAGCGATATCAATGTGGATGACGGGTGAGATGTTGGCCATGTTACCTTCCTCAAAGGCATCAAGAGCAGGAATAGGATCCTTAAACCAGTCGACTTTAGTGGGAAGGAAATCTTTGGACTCCACCGCGAGTTGGGTAGCTGTGGTAGAGGAGGATTCTTCTGAGAGGAAATAGGAATGATGGTGCATGTCATCCCAGGGATAATCCGGGGTAGTGAGAGTCTCGAGAATCTCCTCATCAGTACAGAAAGTTTGAGTTGTCAAATCGGTTGACGAGGGAGTGGTGGTTGAAGAGATCATATAAATGGTGTTAATCTCTCCGGAAGGGGATGAGACCAGGAAGTGGATCTCCTCAATTGTGGGGGGTGCCGTCTCAAGGTCCAAATTATTCATCTCGTAAAGAGCTGCTCTGTAATCTGGGAGATCAGGACAGTGATGTGAGTAATGGCCGTAAACACCACATATTGCACAAGGGTGGTTGGTACACAGTGATTTATCATGAGGCTTGGGGGTTGGGTCAATTTCGACAATGGGGATGTTGGGGTCGTCATCAAGCATTTGCATGTGTTCCTGTAATGCCGGTAACTATGGACATTGATGAGTTGGATGGCCTAACTCATCACACAATGAGCATTTGGGCAGAGCACAAAACACGGGGGGGTTTTTGACTGTTTTGGGAAGGGGTACAGCAGTGTATGGTTGTGGACCTCTGCCCCCAGTGGGCTTGATAAGAGGAGGGGGGTTTGTGGAGGACGAAGGGGTAGCGACACCGGGAGGTGGTTGACTAGTAGTAACAATGGGTTGCACCGGTTGGAGGACGACATTGGGTGTCGGCGGGGGAACGGGAGGCGAAAGATACCAGACGGGTAATCCTAAGGTCAACCCAGGGAGGCTAAGGGTAGCCATAACTGGGGCGCTTACTACTCCCGAGGGAGGGATTAGGAAGGGAATTGTGTGGATGGGTGTAACACCAATGTGACTAGGTACCAATGGTGGTTTGGGTAACAAGGGCAATTGATTGGTAGGTGTTTGCGTGTTGTGGGATAGGGTGCATAGGTCAGATACTTCAGTCGTAGGTGACGGGGGTGGAATAGATTGGAATTTTGAGGTCATTGGCGCGTCTGAGTAAACTCCGGGTCCCACAGAGGAAACGAACGAGGTAGTTGCACCACTAACGGGTTGTTCAACCATGGGGAGAACATTCTCAGGTGCGGTGGGGGAATTGGGATCATAGTAGGTGAGTTGGTCGACCTTGACCACGCGTCCATCATGGGGGAACATCATGGTACGAAAAATGGAAGAGGCAACCGCCCGCATGGCCTACATGTAGCTGCGTCCAAATAAGAGGTTATAGTCTAGTTGGGCATTGATGACCTCTATGTCAATGAGAACGGTTTTAACAGCCAGCAGGATGGGGACGTTAACTAATAGGCCTTGTGGTTGAGCCGAACGGCCGTCGTAGGATCGCAACGCAGTGGTGGACTGCTGAAGAGTAGGAGATCCCAATTTCTGCCAAACGAATGTGGACATCACACATGTAGAGGCACCCTCATCGATAATGCACCGATGGATGACAAGATTCCGAACGGAAACAGAAACTTGGAATGCTAAAGTGGAAGGCAGGCATGGTTCGGATTGGTCCAAATCGAATGCCACCAGTTGTGAATCATTGGGGTCAATAGCACCAATGGCGGAGAGCAAAGTGTTGCGCTGTGAAGGAAAGTTTTTCAAGACTTCCAATGCAGACATGGTTGCGGGGGACTGGGATAAGTCATCTACAATGTTGTAATTTGATGCAGGGCGAGCATTGGGGTTATTATTGATTCGACGAAGTGGGAAGCGAGGTGCTTTGGCAGCGCCATCTAGTGGAGCCGGAGGTATACGTAACGTCTGATCGGTGGGATGATCATTATTGTTTTTGTCGATGGGAGGGGCATCAGGGGTGGAGCCATATTGGTTCCGACGGGTTTGGAGGTTGACATTAGCAGATGACATCATCAACAAGTGGTGGGTACCTGAGTCGAACATGGGTTGATCAGGGGAGGCATATGTGATCCATTGTTGTTGTGGTGGCGCGTTGACTTGAGGGGGAGCCAACGGTTGAGCATTCACTACGCCTTGGCTTGGTAAGGGGTTTTGCAGCACCAAAGGTTGCTGCTAGGGGGACTGGGGGTTGGGCTGCGCTTGAGGAGCCGCATGCCCTTGGCGATGGGCATCATCGACCCAGAGTTTCCGAGCTCGCTCCAAATGTGGGCAAGCGTGTGTGTAGTGGCCATAGACCCCGCAAATAGAACAAGGATGGTTTGTTTGCAAGTTAGGGTTTTTCGCCTTCTTGGGTGGTCGATCGGGGTTTTGGTTGGCAGGTGCCGCATTATTGTTGTTTGGGGGATTGGGAGGTTGACCACCTTGGTCTGGAGGAGGGTTGTTCCCATGGTTATGGCCTTTACCACAGTTTTACTGGCCCTGTTGGCACTAGTTGTTTTGGTTTTGCTGCTGATTTTGTTGGGCGTATACTTTCCCTTGGGCAGCAGGTGGGTTCTTGGGTTGTGCAGGTGCGTGAGCAGGCTGCGGTGGATAATATGTAGGTGGAGGCTGCGTAGGTGCTGAACCTTGTGGGGGTTGCTGATATGTCTGTGGAGCAGGTTGTGGGTTTGCCGCAGGGGCTGCCTCTGGCGGGTAATAAGCAGGTTGGGCTTGAGAGGACACAGGAGCTGGTGCAGCCTATGGGTGGTAATATGGCTGAGGTGCAACCGGGGGGGCATAAGCAGGGGACGCATGGCCAAAGCACTGAGGTGGACAAGAGGGTCCGTGAGAATGGTGGTGATGTGCCATGGGAGCATACGAATTGGTAGCTCCAGACTGTGAGGTAGCCCGCGAAAGATTGGGGCCATGACTAGGACATGCTATGGAAAAGGGTTGGGGATGCGAAGCAACACGGCCAATGATGCCGTCTGCAGAGTGGGATTCCCCCGGTGCATCGTGCTGGGAAGACTCACCACGAGGGGCGTCAGGTATAATGGTATAAAGGTAACCCGACTGGGTGTAAATGAGGTCAAATTGCTGGGCTTTGAGGATGGCCTCTTCCTTAGACTGGAGTCATTCAGATGCCACATCCTTGGCAATGACAGGAAGGAGGGATTTTAGGAACCAATCTAAGAATATACGGTCATCTAATTTGATTTTGCAGAGGCTGTGGCATCGACGCCACTCATGAATGTTGTCAATGATGTGGGTAGCCGTGTTCTGTCTGCAAGACAGTAGGGTCTCAACTCCCACGTCATAGCGGACAGGTAACTGAAAGAACTGCAGAAAGGTCGAGGCAAGGGAAGTAAGGGAGGCGTGGGTCCCATGGGGTTGCTCGATGTACCACTTAGCTGCAGAGCCAGTGAAGGTGCTCTGTAACAGACGGAGGTGGACAGAGTCATCCACTATGGAGTTGGAGGAACACCATAGATGGAAGGACATAATATGGTTTTGGGGGTCCTCACCTGCCTTTCCCTCAAACTTAGAGATGTCGGAGGGGAGCTTGGTGGGCATGTGAGGCCATGTAAGGTCGTGTCTGATAGGATCATTAGTCAATCTAGCTAGGTCAGGAAGGTTGAGGCTAGCCATGAATGGCAAACTAGTAGAAGGATGTGACATACTAGTGGGTTGGGGCATGGTGGGGCCGATGCCCCCAAGTGTAGGGGAAGGGTTCGGGATGTTGCCCCCAAGTGGAGGGACGAAAGTGGTATGGGACGGACCTGCGCCGCCAAGGGTAGTGTGAGTCACAGATGGAGTGGGAATAGGTATTCCAGCTACTGGAATGGGTGCAGTGATCGACATGGTAGATGGGGGCCCCATGGAGGGCATACCCAAAGCAGGTGTGGTAGTGGATGCTCCACCAATGGTCCCTACAAAGAAAGGGGTGGAAGTCACGCCAGCCATGGGGCTGGTTGGTGCAATGTAAATGGGGTTCTCGGACTCTTCTTCAGAATCAGAGGTAAAGTAAGGGGCGTCTAGCTCAGGTGACGGAGTTCTATGCCGTTGACGAGTGGAGTCAAGTGACAAAGCTCGAGATCTATGATGAGTGGTATCAAGTGATAAAGATCTATGACAGGCGGTGTCAAGTGAACCGTGCTACGGGGGCTCACCCCGGAGGCGTCGAGAATGTCTCGGGGACTCAATCATGACAAATGGTGTCAAATATCTGGGGGTTGTGTTGAGTGAAAAAAATAGCTCAAAAACCCTAATGCAACCGAGTGTGCAGAAGGAGAGCTCAAAAACTATGGCACTCAGGCCAACAACCAACTCAAAACACCTACTGTAACAGCTATGCTACAATAAGTGGAGTATCAACAGAAATGGTCAGAATACCAACAAGCAGCAGGTTTCCTAGAAAAAGAAAATAGTGGACTCACTACACCAAAAGGTGGTAAGGGAGCATGCAAAAACCTAACTAAATAGTATTATGACTCAACTAGACATATCCTATGCAAGGTGATGAAATCCAAGTCAGACAATATGAATAGGAAAGCCAAGTGGCTAAAGATATCCCCCTACCGGGAGGGACACCGGGTAGTCAATCCTAAAAGAAAGGAAACTAAGATACCCCGTTCATGACACGTCCAGAAAAGGTGAATCTGCCGTTTGGTCCTTTTACCGCAGTACCCCCATATAGGGATACCCCGAGAACTGCAAAAGGTAGCCCTTCGGTTACTGAATGGATTGTGGTATTCCACTCAGGCCTCCGGAACCAGTCTGGCGACTTCAACCCTCCCAGGGGAGAGGCCCTCTGATAAACTGGTTGTGACTGTGCCAAAAAATACTAGGGGATTTTGGTTCCCTAATGGACAACAACTATGTCTCAAGTGTAAGCAACCGAGGGGTGTTATTTGGATGCCTATCCCCCCGATCCTACCTAACTACAAAAATTCTTATGTGTTCCCCAATTGGGGTTAGAAAGTTGGTTGAGTTAAGCAGTTTTTTAAGGCTCACTTGAATTAGGTGACAGAGTGTGTGCGTGTGAGGTGATGAACCCAAATAAAAGTGCCACAAGGGGGGCAACTTTCTAACTAACAATAACAAGATAGAATGTAAACTTTAACATGCAAAATTTTCTCTTTTTTAAGTAAAATGCTGAAATTTAAAAAAAAAAATGATTCTGTAAATGAAACAGAAATAAAAACTGCAGAAAAGGCTGTAAGGAATTATGGCTGCAAGTAGGACAGATGGTTGTGCAGGTGCAGAAAATAGTGCAGCAAAGTGTTGGGTTCAAAACAAAGAAAATAGCAGAAAACAGACTGCTGGTTTTTGGCAAATTTCAGCGGTTGGACCATGGGAAACAGAGAAACAGTCGTGGATAGGTTGCGGGTTTTTTGCTGAAAGATACAGTTGGACTGCAGGAAAAAGGTAAAAAGCCGCAAGCGGGTTGCAGCAAAAGGGCTTAGATCCACAGTCGGGATGCACGAAAAACGCCGAAAGGCGCCGGCGGGTTGCGGGAAAATGGCCCAAAGCCGCAGGCAGGACATAGGAAAGACGCTGAAAGGCGTCGCCGGGTTGCAAGAAAGTGGCCCAAAGCCATAGGCGGGACGCAGGAAAGACGCCTAAAGGCACCGGTGGGTTGCAGGAAAATGGCCCAAAGCCGTAGGCGGGACGCAGGAAAGACGCCTAAAGGCGCCGACGGATTACGGGAAAATGGCCCAAAGCCGCAGGCGGGACGCAAAAAAGATGCCTAAAGGTGCCGACGGGTTGCGGGGAAATGGCCCAAAGCCGCAGGTGGGACGCAGGAAAAACGTCGAAAGGCGCCGGCGGGTTGCGGGAAAATGGCCCAAACCCGCAAGCGGGATGCAGGAAAATAGGTTAATAGACACAGTCGGACCGTCTCAAACAAGATAATAGCCACGGTCGGATTGTAGGTAACAGACTGAAAACGGCCGGCAGGTCACCGAAAATAGTTTGAGAGCCACGGTTGGATCGCAGGTAAACTCCTGAAAGACGCGGTCGGAACGCAACTGCAGGGTGTAAAAAACGCAGTTTACGGCAGCCGAAAGGGACAGAGGGAAAGACAAGAAAATATTTTTTAAAATTATAACAGAAATTCAAACCAAGGGGAGTCGCCAAAACTGTAGCTAGGGTTTTCACCCTAGCTTGTGCAAATGAGCACCTACTAAGGAGAAGGGACTCCTAAGTAGCAGTTCAATAAACAGTAATTAATAGACAATACATTGAAATAAAAATTATTCTAAACATGTGCATGAGACATAAGAGACAAGAAATAATAAATGGTTTTCTTTGTATTAAATCTTTACCTCAAGTGTAGAGGTTGGTGAAGTTCTTGCAATGATCCAAGAGGGTTGCTCCAAACTCTAACTTTGCTCCTTCTCTTTCTCCAATGGTGGAAATGGGCCAAAAGGGGCTCTCAATGGTGAAAGTAGCTCGAGGGTGAGCTAGGGTTTCAAGAGAGATTTTGGCAGAGTAAGGGTATTCTTGATTGTGGATATGAAATGAGGGGTCTCCATCACCTATTTATAGTTTTTTGGTGGTGGAGTGCTAGCCCATGGTTTTGGGAACCATATGGTTTAGGTCAGCTGTATAGGTTTTTTTCCTACTTTTTCCTCATTATTTTATATTTTTTATTCCCTTTTTAGAAGGTTTTTGCTATTTTAGAGGAATTTTGGATATTTTTGGAGGAAAAGGGATTTTTTAGCCTTTTTGAGGCTTTTTTGATGGTTTTGTGGCCTTTTGGAGGCATTTTAGGCCTTTTGGAGGCCTTTTAGTGGGATTTTCAGGATTTTTAAGGGAAATATGGTAGGAAAATGGACAAATGAGTCATGTAATGGGGTAGATGAGGTAGTGAGCACTTTTTGAGTGTTAACACGTAGGCTCTTCGACGGCATATACTCAGTCCGTCCGAAGGCCACCCCCGGGCTGAGCATGATTCCTACAAGGAAAAGGGGGCATTCTGCTCATACACAGCCAATTAAGCATTTCATTTGAGCCAAGCCAGTCCATAGCTAGGTTTATGAGGCTACATTAGAACCCTGGATGCTTGAACTCAAGCTCAAGCCAAAACAATGGAGACCCATAACCCATACCCCAACATACTCTTACACACAACAACTCAAAAACTGGGCATGGATACACATTTCCATTCATGGGGTTTACAAACAAGATGGCCATGGTTTTTCCCCAAATCATGGCTCACCCAAAATGAACTATGGAAAGGGAACTGCATCCACAGGGAGGAAAAACGTTTTCACCCCAACTCTCTAAGCATTTAACAGCAAGGACGGTCTCTATGGAACCTCAGTTCCATTCCCCTTCTTCCCCACTAATATACAACACAAAAACGCTCTTCTCCCAGCTGAGATTGAAGGAAAACACAGACACCCATGGCTGGAAAACGCCCTGGTAGCTCCAAACTCGTGAGGGAGGAAGACTAGTTGATGGGTAATGGCTTGGGGAGCAATTCATTGGTCTTTTCTTGCCCAAGAAGAAAAACACGTTTTTCCATGTAGGGTGGCTTTCCCATACTCGAATTTGGACAGCCATACCTCCCATTCCCCAAGGCATTAACTACCTCAACCAACTCTTGGGAGAAATCAATGATTGGGTACAAAAGTCAACATGGGTAGTTGATAGTTTGATGGGTTCTCTCATTGACACTTGGCTTGACTTGATTGGCTCAAGGGTTTGAATATTTCTCTCCCTATTCCTTGTAAAATCATGCCCCCATCTCTTGTTGCATTGCATAGCTAGTTGTGGGTATTTTATTAAAATGCATATTTACATGATATTCACAATTCCATTGTGCATGGCTAGCACGTAAACCATATGAATCAATAAATCGAAGGTGGGGCCTTGGCCTTGAGCTCCTCACCATGATTTTATAACAATATTACATCATTTAGATTTGAATGTAATGGGGTCAAGGTGGGGATGTGACAAAAACCATGAAAGTTGTCACTAGAATTTTCAGCAAAGAGTTGTGTTACTTCATAGACAAAATCCATATTTTATGGGCCAAGTACATCCAAATCACAATTTTGAATTGCAGAAATCCTGCATTTATCACCTTCAATCAAATCCTTGGTCCTCAGGGTATCTAAAAGTCAATGCTTTTAACTAAGCAACTGCATTTTCCATTGTCTAACCTATTTTCAGGCCAGAAATCTAAGCCCACCAATGGGTTAAACGAGATGTCATTTTCATTTATATTAATCATAGGTGTGCTCTGCTTCATTTCCAAAATATTCATATTCAAGCATGTTTTTTGTGGCTTGGGTTCAGAAAGGGAGAATGAACTGTATTGAGTTTCCTTTCACCATCTTTTGTTAATGAATCTTCTGAAAAACTTGATGCTATGTGTGGAATGAGTGTAGATAGAGAATTAGATGTATTTCTCCATTCTATTGAGATGTGGATGATCAGAGAAGAGTCTCCAATCACTGTACATTGTTATAGTTTCCCTTGTGACACTGTACACTGTTATAATAGTTTCCCTTGTGATTTTAGTGATGAGTTTTAATCCTTTGGAAAATTTTCAATACTTTAATTTCATTATTGGTGGTTTCTTTATTCCTTAAAAAAAACTAAGCTATCAGTGCATCCTCCATGATCAAATAGAGATCCTTCACACCTCTCACCATATTAATTATTTGTATTTTAATTAATGGATAATTAATTATTTATTATTAAACCTTTTTTATATATATGTAAAACTTTATCTTAAGTACTAAAATATTAAACCATTATCAAATATTTTAGTTAGCATAGCCACTGAACTTGTGGTCAGTGAACACCGATAGGTCACAAGTTAAGTGCCATGAAGAAGTTATCTCTTATTTGTTCTCCATACTTAGTTGTAATCACCTATTATTCTACATGCCTCAACGACTTGCTACATGTTATCTTGTTTAGTTAAATGAGTTGTCTATCTATTATCCACGCATCAACTACCAATTATTTTTTATATTTCTTTTTTTTTATAATTGTTTATTTGGAATTTTGAATGACGACCATAATATCTATCTGGACAGTACACTTGTCTCATCCTCCTTCAATCTAGGAAAAGCATAGATGATATTCCACCCCAAATTCTAAGATATAAACACCTATCAATGTATTTAATCTCAATAAAATGTATTAGCTTTATTTCACATTTTTGTTTTGGTTAATTTACTAACTCATAGAATATATAACGAAAAAATGATTTACAGATGAGCCAAAATCACAAGAAATACTATAGATTAAAAATAAACTCACTATTTAAGCTTTTCAAGCCTTTTCAAATGATAATAATATAATAACCATATTAACAAATGATTTAACGTGAGCCGTCCATTAAAAAATAATAATAAGCAACAATATAAATTAAAAATAATTTAATTATTTAAGCTTGAAAACCAAATGATAATTTAATAACCATGCCGACCCTTTTTATAATACAAAATTAATGATGTTGAATTGAAAATTGTTATAATACAAAATTAATGATTTCTTTGAGTTCAAAACCAACAATTTAGTGAAGCAAAAAGGATCCAAAAGGAGATGGGTATCATTTGTAGAGGATTTCATAAGACTGTTACAAGTATAAAATCAAAATAAAACATCTAAAATAAGTACTATTTTGCAAATCATAAATACTTAAATGTAGTAAAACATTTGCTTGTTTTGTGCTTCTCCTTGGCCAACATTAGTATGTTGTGATCCTAGGCCATGTTCTCGAGTTTTTGATGAACAATTTCCTTATCTTTGAGCTCCCCAGGTAAAAATCCAAAAGACAATTTAAGATTAGAGAGAGTAGATTGAGAGCCCTTTTAGAGATTGCAAACCATATTCTAAAGCATAGAGCACTTTTCTTCCAATATTTGAATTTGTCTTTTATGTTGTATGAGTGTATCCACTATTACTACATTCAAGGAGCTGCATTGATGCTCATTTCTGTGAATTGCAGATTTCACTGCAAAAATTGAAATCATATTGTCACTAATGTAATCCTTGTGCCCACGCAAAATACTATGAATTTTATGATTATCCCTTTGACATTTCCCATGACACAAAAAAAATCCATGGTATTAAACCTCTAGATCTATGAATACAACTCAATCAAAAAAATTCCTCGTAAAGGGGGGGAAACATTGAGATAGAGATTCAACATAATATATCACACCCCAAAGCTAGAGATTGAGATTGAGCCACCAATCTAGAGACACAACACTAACATATTGTTTAAGCACCAAGCCTCAATTGAAGAATAGGTCCCATAAATAAATAATCCCAAGGATGGAAGGAACTTAGGAAACCACCCATAAGAAAGAACAAAACACAAAGAATTTGTCAAAAGACATGTAACAACAAGAATTCAAGAGATTGTCGAAGGGGTGTCTCCCAAAGACCTACCTAGATTGAATTTCAATTTTACTCCACAACACCATAATGATTTCAATTCTCCATAATTTTTTCCACAAGTCTCTAATCCATCATCAAACCAAACTTACCCATATTTCCAATGGCCCCACTAGGGGAATCCAATCAAGGTGAACAACGCTTCAACATCCATTACATACTCCATAGTCCCACTCGTAATTAATATTTTTCAATTCAAAACAACGACAAAGGAATAATGTATGGTGACATAATATGAGTGCACTCGGATTTATAATTTAGTGTAAGATTCGCCAAGATTTCACAAGATTTTCGAATTCTATGAAAGATTCACCAAAAAAATTACAATTTTTTATAATTTTGTGAAAGATTCGCCCAAAATTTACAAGATTTTATAATTATGTGAAAGATTCGCCAAAACATTATATATACATATTATAGTATTGATAAAATAACCTTCACACGTTTATGTGTATCATGGGGATTCGCCCATTTTTTATACATATAAATTTAAGGGGGGTTCTTAAAATCATCCCTGATGAATATCCTTTCATTATATATGTCATGTTAATTATGCTTACATTTGTCACTCAACGTTGTTATTATCTTGAATAGAATATGCTACTACTATGTGATCTTATTGGAATCAAACCAATATAAACTCACAGTAACACATAAGATATGTCATATTACTACAGGCCTTTGGTTTCACATACAACTCCAAATTAATTTATCCCTAGTAAGCATAGGGGAAGCAAACAAGTCATATGGGCTTGTATAACTAAGTTAAGGGAAATACAAGGGAAAGCACAGATAAAACAGGGCATACTATACATGCAAAATTTATGTTAGTACTAATCCCATTGGTCTGAACATGAACACTTCCATAGTAACTACTTACCTTATACTTATGGTAATCATTGGAGTCATTGTGAGAGTTACGTGATAGAGAATATAATTAGAATGAAAGAACTCACAAGGTACATAAGTATAGTATCTTAGATTACTTGTACCAAATAATGATGGATATGATATGCTCTCACTTAGATGAATTGTATAATCTACATAACTATAAGCGAAGAGTAATGAATGGAAATCATTGGTTTAATTAATACATAATAGTCATAACTAACCACATGTTGTAGCCTATGATTTTCCCACATGAATACATAGTGTAAGTGATTAGCTCTTTGTTATACCTATCTTATATTGTAGATTGAGTTCATAGTACAATCATAGTATCATTGACATAGCTTAGATTGAATACCATAACAGCTTGGATAATAAGAGTACTAATAAGATTGATACTAGTGTGATCCCCATTTATTATACTAACATGCTTACTTATGCAGGTAACATAAGATTTAGTACAAGAGATACATATAAGGGTAAATTGTAACCTCATTATATTGAACCCCATTATATCTGATTAGGGAGCTAAGTGTAATACACAACCAATACATAAACTAATACTATGCTAGTTATTCACATAAGAACTAGTATAACCCTTTACAAAGCATAGTACTATTACCATAACTCAAGGAATTGAACCTTGTATACTAGTGTTGGAGACCAATGTTTAATATTGTATATTGGTGTTTGAGTCCAATCTTTAATATTATAGCCGGTAAGAGATTATCTATGATCACCATTAACTCATACTAGTAACATTGAACCTTGTGAGCCCATTCATGAAAGCAGGAGATAAGTGTAATTCAATTGTGTTAATACTAACAATGTGTCCAATGTGTTGTAGTTATTCATACCAATATCGTAAGCTTCTCTAAGCAATGTATAGCATAAACTAAGCTGTTATCTATATAGTGATAGTATGTTATAATATGGTAACTTATTTGCATATTGAATAATGTGCTAGTTAATGACATAAGAACTAGTATAAGCTTTTACAAAGCAAATTACTGGTACCATAACTGAAGGAATCGAACCTTGTATAGTGGTGTTGGATACCAATGTTTATTATTGTATAGATTCAATTAGTGAAAGGATTATATTAGATAGGAAACACGAAGCATTACAACCAAGTACACATATCATTAACCCTATCATATAAGGAATAACGATATTGATAACAAGGTACATCAACTAAAGTGGATTACTATTATACATTACTACGAGTATTTTTGTTTCCATTACACACTAGGTTATGAAACTATAAGTAGCTTATCAATATACCATGCTTATTTTGTGATTAGTTCATATCCTTATACCCTTGGAACACAAGTTAAACACATGACTCTCTTAACGTAGGTAATGCTTGAAAGATGGAAGTGTCATGGATTGTACACACTATATAGCTATATCTACATAATGAAATGTGTTTGGAATATGTAAAAGGTTTGAGTATTGTTTGTATATTGTACTCTTTCTATTCATGGGATTACCTATACTCAACTTCATTGGAACTACTAGTATTACACCTCATTATTGATATCATAGAAGGTAAGAGCTTATCTATGATCACCATTAACTCATTCTAGTAACATTGAACCTTGTGAGCCCATTCATGAAAGCAGGAGATATGTGTAATTAAACTGTGTTAATACTAACAATGTGTCAAGTGTGCTATAGTTATTCATATCAATATCGTAAGCTTATATAAGCAGTGTATAACATAAACTAAGTTGTTAGCTATATTAGGGATAGTATGTTATAATATGGTAACTTATTTGCACATCTAATATAGTGCTAGTTAATGACATAAGAACTAGTATAACCCTTTACAAAGCAGAGTACTAGTACCATAACTCAAGGACTTGAACCTTCTATAGTGGTGTTGGAGACCAATGTTTATTATTGTATAGATTCAATTAGTGAAATTCTTAGATTAGATCGGAAATACAGAGCATTACAGGAAAGTACACACATCATTAACCCTATCATATAAGGAATAACGATATTGATAACAAGGTACATGAACTAAAAAGGATTACTACTATACATTACTACGAGTATTTTTGTTTCCATTACACACTAGGTTATGGAACTACAAGCATCTTATCAATATACCATGCTTATTATGCGATTAGTTCATATCCTTCTACCCTTGGAACACATGTTAAACACATTCTTCTCTTAACATAGGTAATGATTGAAAGATGGAAGTGACATGGCTTGTACACACTATATAGCTATATCAACATAATGAAACGTATTTGGAATATGTAAAAGGTTTAAGTATTGTTTGTATACTATACTCTTTCTATTCATGGGATTACATATACTCAAATCTATTGTAACTACTAGTATTACAACTTGTTATTGATATCATAGCATGTAAGAGCTTATCTATGACCACCATTAACTCATACTATTAACATTGAACCTTGCGATCCCATTCATGAAAGCATGAGATAAGTGTAATTAAACTGTGTTAATACTAACAATGTGTCCAATGTGTTGTAGTTATTCATACCAATATTGTAAGCTTCCCTAAGTAGTGTATAGCATAAACTAAGATGTTATCTATAGTAGGGATATTATGTTATAACATGGTAACTTATTTGCATATCTAAAACACACAAGCTTACAGATCCATGAAAACATTTGTATCAAGTGAGCTTAGTCATATCCCTTCCTTTACCATGGGGTAAGCCCGAAGAGAGAAGATAATACATACCCATAAGTTTCCTAACATCCAAAGGTTATATATGGTATCAATTAATAAATCAATAACATATAATAAAAGTAAAACTAGGGAGGATGCACATTAATGCTCGACCAAACAACCCTGAGCATATCAACACAGTAAACCTAGGATGCGCTTTAATGCTCGACCAACTATCCCTGAGAATATGAACCCCCTAGGAATTTATTCCCCTTTTCAAGAGGCCTTTACATATTCTTTTTTAAAGGAATTTTTCCTATAAATCCCTTTAAAAAGAATATGCATTCCTGCCTACGTGTTAATATGCAGGGTTAACACCTTAATTCCATAATTTATGCATATGCTACAATAGCTAAGACAACAATTTGCGTTAGTGATCAAATCAAGCTGCATTGAAGTGGAATCCTTCCTTCTCTTGGCATTAGATCTAGAATTCTTTCTGAGATTGATTTCGACTATTTAAATTTGATAGTATAATTGAGTATAACTGACATCCCTTGTTCCACTATTTCAGGATGTTCAAGGAGTATTCTCCACACTGTTCAAGGAGTATGTCTTACTCCTGGATTTAGAGGATATTTCTCGAGATGGGTTGAATCTAAGCTGTGGTTCCACATGCCATATGACAAGGGAGTGTGATCTATTTCAACCACTTGGATTAGTGGCTACTAGATGCTTGGTTAGGTGTCGGATCAACACAGAAGGAGCAGTCAATAGAAGAGAGGGTTCTATTGTAATTTAGTTAGAGTCAGGATGGACTCTAGCCTTTCATCATGTTCTATATGTTCCTCATTTGAGAGATAATGCGCTCTCAATTTCAACCTTGGAAGATTAAGGTTATGCAATTTAGTTCATAGGTCATTCAATAATGTTATGGCCAAAGGCAGATATGTATGTTGAGGACTCCATCATAATGGGGATCAGAGAGGGATGATTGTACAGAGTATGGGGTTAACCCCTTCGTAGATTGACTAGAGAAATTAGGTCTAGTTATGCATAATTTTTGAGGTGGCAAGAGGACCGCTTTAGCAGAACCACTTGGTGAGAATGGACCCAGCTAGAACAGATGGGATAATTAGATGACTTTAGGTGATATTTAATATGTAGCCACAACACAGATGAACTCGAGTTTCTATAATTTATAGTTGATAGTTAAATTGCATAACAATTTTGTTTTTAATAATCTTTACCAACATTTATTAGAATTATTGCATGTTTTACATCATTGCACAATGACATCTTAGTTGTAACTTATTTGAAGTTTATTATGGTATGTGCACTTTGATATTGATGTAATATGATTATGGTTTTGTTTCATATGTTGTAATATTACAAATCCAACAGAAAATTTAATTATTGCATGAAATAAATAATAACTTTTCATTTTTTATGTTTTTTTTGCAGAACACGGGTCTTACAGAAGATCTTGTTGAGTAAGATGATGATATAGATCTAGATTATGTTGGGTCTAGTATTGATGTGGGGGATGATTATGATGATGTGTTCGGTATAGGAGATACTGAGGCAGATGATGATGATGATGTTGATGATGATGATGATCATCATCATCATGATCATGATGATGTGATCATATAGATTTCATCATGGATCATTACTGATATTATCGAGTTGTATAATTTTCACATGTATCATTTTGACTTGTATCATTTGGGAATGTATCATCTTGACTTGTATCATTTTGACATGTATTAGTTTGAGTTACATCATTTATCTTTTTGAATTATGTCATTTGGACATGTATCATTTTGAGATGTTATTGATCTACTAGCATATTTCACTTTCACTTGTTTTAGTTATATATGATGATTATCTTATGAGTATTGAATTGTAAATATATATATATATATATATGAAGTAGTTGACAATTTTTGGATGGATGTTTATAACGTATGATGATCATTTTAATTTACTGTTGAGGATGGATGTTGACAAATTCAATTAAATTATAGATATTTGACTCACTTATTTTAATTATAAATGATGATCATGTTATAATAATTATCTTGTTATTTTATATATATTGGTTGTTGTATATTTTATTTTGATGGATATTTAATAAATATAATGATGTTTTTAGTTTGTATGGATGTTCGTTTCCCTAAAAATTGTTTATAAATGTTATCCTATAAAATATTTCAAATGCAATATGACTTACTCTATAATCATATAAGTTATTTAATAGGCATGATATATTTAACTAATAAAATTGAAATAAAAATGATTAAATTAATAATTCGAAGAAAAACAAGAAGCATTGTTGGAAGCAAAAACGAAACCAACAAAGAAAGCCAAACTAGATAGAAATCAGAAGCAATCTCAGAAGGAAAACTTGGCGCTACATAGGAAGAAAAAATAGAAGCAATTTAGGTAGAAAACAAAGAATTAATAATTGAAGAAATTTTAGAAACAACAAAAGATGTCATAATAGAAGGCACATTAGAAGCAACAAAAGATGTAAAAATGGAAGCAAAATCAGAAGAAAAACTTGATGCAAAACTAGAAGCAAAAGTGGGAGCAAAATTGGAAGCAAAATTGGAAGCAAAATCAGAAACAAAACCAGAAACAAAACTTGAAGCAAATCAAGAAGTAAAAGCAGAAGCAAAACTCGAAGCCAAATCAAAGGCCAAACTTGAAGCAAAATCAGAAACAAAACTGGAAGCAAAACCAGAATCAAATCTAGAAGAAAAAATGGAAGCAAAACCAGAAGCAAATCTAGAAGCAAATCCAAAATAAAAAATGGGAGCAACAAGGGACGTCATAATGGAAGCAAAACATGGCTTCAGTTAGGAAGCCGAAAAAGAAGTTGAATATGCATTTATAGAAGAAAAACAGTAAGCACAACTAGAAGCAATACTAGAAGCAAAAAATGAGAAACACTATGAGCAATATTAAAACCAAAATAGGAAGCAAGACAAGGAGCAATGTTAGAAGCAAAATATGGAGCACTACTAGGAGCAAAACTAGACACCAAAACAAAAGAAAAACTGGAAGCCTTCTCAGGCGTTATTTGCGGTGCCACTTTAAGCACTAAATTAGGAGTTAATATAGGCACAAATTATGGCTTTGTTTTAGATGCCACATTTCCGATGCTAAATCTAGTGTTTTACTAGGCGTTACATCCTACACTATTTTTTATGCTATTTTCTATGCCGAAGTGAACATGCATTGTGGAACTGATTTTGGTGCTGGAAAAAGTGCCCAATTCATGAACTAAAATACACTAAATTCCAACACTATTTTAGGAGCTAATTGCTTGTTTTGTTGTAGTGTTCCTACAGAGATAAAATCCCACTGAAACTTCTACTAGGATTACTTTTGCTAATGCTTTCGATGTTGAATTATCTTTGTTGTTAAGGGATAAGAGAGTTGTGACATTGGTGAATATGAAAGAGGAACTTTTTGTGGTTGAATCCAATCCCCTAGCAACAGAAAAGCTCAAAACTAATCCAAATCATCAGGAAAGAGATAAGAATAAGTAGAAGGAAAAGAAAGGTGCATCTACATCTGGTTCTCAATCATAGGAACATAAAATTGAAGAAATGACTAAGATGATAAAAAATATGACAACCCAGTTGTCTAAATTAGAGAAGGATGGGAAGAATTAGAATAGGATTGCACATGAGGGTGGAAATAGGAATCCCAATCAAGTTAGGAGACATTTTAACCCACAATTCATGCAAAGAGAAAAGAGGAACAACAAGGATCAGAAAATTCAACCTCCTTTCTAGAACAATATACTTGATGATGTTAATGAATATGGTGATGTTGAATTGGAAAAAATTGAAAAGGATATTCACCTTATTCAATAAGATTCATCCGTAAGTCATCTTACTCAATGTGATTATGAGCATTCTTTTATGCTAAACTAGGTACAAGAGAATTCAACGGATGTTTTTCAGACTCATCCAAAGAGGAGATATGACGTAAGATTAGGATAGAATCATATACCTCAAGCACATATTAATAAGGAATTTGTTCCAACTAGATAGGTATCCGTAATAGATGTAGAAAAGAGGCAGGATCAAGTGGGAAATAAAGGTAAGTCTATGGAAATTAAAGAATTGGATAAAATATCTTCTTCTTTTATCCTTGAACAGGAGATGAATATGATTAAAATTCCAATTTGATTAGTTGAGATGATGAGGAACAAGCCTTACAAATATTTAATTATCAAGTTCTTATAACCTTATATAGATTTAACTCCTTCTAATACTATAAATTTATAGGATGAAAATCCCACCATTGTGTTTGGTCCTCAGATGGATGGAAACATTGATTTTCCTCCTCCCTTCTTTATTACACTCACAATCCATGGCAAGATGCTTCATAATTACCTTTTATACTTGGGTGCCTCTCATAAACTAATTCCCAAGGTATTCATGGATTCAAAGGACCTGAGTGTTACTAAAACTTTCCATTATTTGTACTCCTTTGATTCTAAATATGTGAAATATTTGGGAGTTATTAAAGACCTACTTGTGAGACTGGATCAAATTCCTATGAAGAGTGCTCTCATGGACATTGTGGGGGCACATATCCCTCTAAGTTTGGAATGATTCTTTCTATATCATGGACTAGAAAATTGGGTTGAACTTTGCATATGGACCTAACATATGCTATTGTTCCTATGTTTGGAGGTGAACATAGGATATTGTATAGGTAAGTGCAGTTAGCATATATCATTAGTGATCATCATAATCCAGCTAATCATCCTATTTATGCATTTCAGGAATATATTTTTTCTTGTATTTTGCATTTGAATAATGAAATTTCAAGATCTGTACAAGTTGAAAACATCATTTCAAAAAAAAAAAAAAAGGAGATGGCACTAGTGTTTTCCTTGTATCACTATCAGAAGAGGTAATTTACTTGATGTATAAGTTGGAATTTGAAACTACTAACAACATAGTAGAGTATGAAGCCTTGGTTCTTGACTTGAGGGTTGCCAAAAATATGAATATACAGAAATTGGTTGTCTTCTGTGATTCATAATTAATTATTCAACAGGTTAAGAATGTTTATCAAATAAAGAAGAGTGGTTGAAATTTTACTAGAATGAGGTATGGGATTAAGTCGAGAACTTATTTTCATCCTTTAATATTTCATTCTTTCCTAGGAATTTTGATAAGATGGAAGATTCCTTAGCTCTAGCAGCTAACGTTTTCAAGGTTCTTGCCGAGCCTAAGCTCAGATATGAAGTTGATACAAGACATAGGACTTCGGTTCTTGATAATGTTAAGCATTGGAAGGTGTTCAATGTTGACCAGGAAATTAGAAGGTTCTTGGATACAATCAATGATTTTTCTTCTTCTCATATTGATCTCAAGATGAATATTTGGAGGAAGAGTAAGGAGATACTAATCTATGGAATACAAGTGTTGATCATAATATTATTGAACTCAGAGGTAATTTCATCCCTAAGGGATTAGTACGAATGGAGAGGATATTTAGTAATAATGATGTGCTGTAGAAACCTTCAGCTTAGTCCTCTGAAGAAAATTTGATAAGCTGCAACATTGGGAGTGAATCATAACCTAAAATGGTGAAGATATTAAAAGCATTATCTGATGAGAAAAGGAAAAGGTATGTTGACTTGATGAAATAGTTCGTTGACGTGTTTATATGGTCTTTTGAAGACCTTAAGTCTTATGCACTAGCATTTTTCAACACAAAATACCTTTGAATCTTGGAAAAAAACCATTTAGGAATAAATTAAGACAAGTGAATCCAATATTGTTTCCTATCATTGAGAAGGAGGTGAAAAAGTTGTTGGATGCAAAAATTATTATGCCTCTAATATTCTCAACTTGGGTTGCAATTCTTATGCCCATAAAAAAGAAAAATGGTTAAATGAGGATGTGCATGGACTCTCGAAATATGAACAGATGTTCCTTAAAGTACAACTATCCTTGGTGATGAGAGGATTTACATGATTGATAGATTTTGCGGTTAGAACCAGATTGCAGTCCATGAGGATGATAAAGAGAAAATAGCCTTTGTCACTCCATGGGGAACGTTCATGTATGACAAGATGCCTTTTGGATTAATGAAAGTTGGAGAAACCTTCAAAAGAGCTATGGACATATCATTTTTCGGTAAGAGAGACAAGTTTGTTGTGATTTACTTAGATGACATTACTGTGTTTTCTAAGTTAGATGAGGAACGTTTGAAGCACCTCAAACAGACATTTCTGAATTGCAGAAGATATGGCTTGTGTCTTAACCCAAAGAAATCACATTTTTCCATGCAAGGGAGGAATCTCCTTGGGTACATTGTTTCCCAACAAGGAGTAAATATTGATCCAGCTAGGGTGGAAGCTATTCAAAAAGTTGATCTTCCCAGAAATAAGAAAGTAATACAGTCATTTTTAGGATAAATGAACTTTGAGAGAATTTTTATACCTAATTTTGTTGAAATCATGAAGCATATAATAGGTATGATGAGTAAAGACTCTAAGGTTAATTGGATTAATGAGGACATGTTTTATTTTGAGAAGATTAAATGGGATTTAACTAAATCTCATGTATTTATCAATCCAAATTATTCCAAGGAAATTTTTATTTTTTATTTTGCTTCAGGGGATACAAAATAATACCGAAGGTTATGAACTTCCAATTTCCTTTTATTACAGAGATTTGAGAGATGATGATATGAAGTGTGGCATAATGGAGAAATAGTTTTATGCATTGGTTAAGGAATTAAAATTGTTCAGGGTCTATGTTATGCAGTCAAAGGTAATAGCTTATGTACCTTGTTCTTCTATTAAAGACATATTAGTATAGCCAAATAGTGAAGGTGAGAGAGCCAAATGGATTGCTAAACTTCTTGAGTATGATCATGATATTAAGACTACAAAATTAATCAAATGAAAGGGTTTAGCAAAATTGCTTTCAGAATCAAATTGCAAGGCTCTTGGGTTAAATTATATCCATAATCAATCAACTACAACAGAGTCTCAAAATAAAAATGAAGATGAAAACTTGCAGGTTTTAGATAAGTATTCTTCCTCATCTTGGTACAAGGATATAGTGTATTTTCTACTAAATTTTAAATGCCCACCAGATTTCAATAAATCTAAGGCCAGATCTTTGAAATTGAAAACTGTGAAGTATAGAATTGTTAATTAGATATGCACCATAGTGTTTGTGGTGGACATCAATATTGGAAGGATAAAACATTCAAGATCCTTAGATATGGGTATTACTATCCTACTATATTTTCTTATGTATTTAGTAAGATAAGAGTTTGTGAGAAGTGTCAATTGTTTCCTAGTCAACAAAAGATGTTGTCCTTTCCTCTAAAGCCAGCCATTGCAAATATCCTTTTGAGCAATGGGGCTTCAATTTCATTGGTGAGATACATACACCTTCTAGAGGGAAGCACATGTGGATTCTTACAACTACGGAATAATTTTCAAAGTGGATTGAATCTATTCCAACGACAAATGATACTAACAAGGTAATCATGAATTTCTTGGAGGAAAATATACTTTCCAGATTTGGCTGTCCTAGGAAGATTATTACTGATAATGCTCATTATTTCAAGTCTATTGCAATGATTGAATTTTGTGAGAAGTACACATTATCCTAATACATTCTACACCCTACTATCCACAAGGTAATGGGTTAGTAGAGTCATCTAATAAAAGTCTGATGAGGATTGTTAAAAAACTATTATCAGAAAAAAAAAAAAAAAGGGATTGGGATTGTAAATTGAAGTATGCCTTGTGGGATGATAGGATTAGTACTAAATAATCTATCGGTACATATCCATTTCAATTGGTGTATGGAACATATGTTGTGTTTCCAATTCAGCTTGGTCTTCAAGTGATGGAATTCTTGTAGAATATAGTGGAAGAGCCTAATGATATTCAAAGGAGAATATTCTAGTTGGTTGAGGTTCAAAAAAATAGGGATCTACTGAATGAAAAGGAAAAGGATTATTGTAGTATTATCAAGGCTTTGTTTGACAAGAATACTAAGGAAGATAAATTTTTACAAGGGGATTTAGTTCTAAGGTGGGATGCCCAGAGAGAAGATAAATCAAAACATGGGAAATTTGATCATCTTTGGTTTGGGCCATTTCAGGTTGCAAGAGCTTTAAACAACAATACATTTGTCTTGCAGAATCTTGATGGTGATGATCATGTTGGAGGACCAGTTAATGGGAACTTCTTGAAGCATTATTTCACTTAATAAGCATGTATTTTGTTAATTTCCTTATAAATATTGAATTCGAGTTAGTGTGCATTAGTTTTGAAGAATAAGACTCCATTATAAAAATATAAAGAATCTTTACATATTTTCATATTGGTGTTGGTGTGGTTTGGCATTCATTTAAATTTTAGTTTCCAAGGTTTTCACTTTGGCATAAATTTAAGAGCATATTTGTAGGTGCAGTTTCAGAGTGTTTAATTAGGGAAGAAAGGGAAATGGTCTACAAGTTATTGATGGCTCACTATGAGGACATCATCCCCAAATGGAACCAATGTTATTACCTAAAATTGCTACCTAAAATTCTTAGTCCTCAAAACCTAAATTGCTTTCGGTAACCTTTTTCTTATGCCCTGACCATTTACAAATTTTTGTCTGGTTTTTGCTTGATCTGTTTATTGTGGGACATTTGTGCTTCATTGAAGTTTTTCATTTCAATTAGCTATTGGTTATTGATATTTTGGGGAGTTGCACGGTTCTATCTCATTATATTTTTCAAATTTTGATCCTTTGTACGGTTATGCTATTCAATAATCAACATATTTTTCTTGACATGGACGGTTTCAAATTCTGTAGCAAATTGAATCACTTTTCGAAAAAATGCGCTAAAAAAATTCCCATCAATTTTGTAGTGAAACTTAGCTAATTTTTCACCTTAGCATGACAATTTTTTTAAATATTGGTGCTACCGAGTTCATTCGAAAAATCATTTTGAAGACTAATTCCTCTCAAATCAAATTTGTTTTGAGTTGTCATAACTTCTTTAAATCATGTAAGTTTTAGAGAACGTGGTGACGCGGGAAATAATGAGATCGTTCGACATGGATGGAATCATATTTGGTTGCTACGATGAGTTACTTCTGATTGTACTCTTCTAATTTCCAATGATTATTCCTAAAACATTAAAATGTGAAGTCTTTTGTTATAGTTCTCTCAAATTTGAATATGATTTCCTTCATTTTCTTTTTAGAAGTCCTCATCATGTTATCCAGGGTTTATATCAATGACATTGCAATTTATTGGTTCCACTTTCTAATCATATAAAATGCCTTCACAAAAATTGGCCACCTGGTCCATTATGAACCAGAAGGGACATAAATGCTTGAAGCCTATCCATAGTTTCGGGGAAAAGTTTAAAGAAGTTGGTTGGTTCAATTTTTGTGAGAGACTACAGGGGAATCACACAGGTGTTTCCAGGTATTTTTCTTAGGGGTTTGATAGTCAACAAGCTAAAGTGGGAAATTTAACTTTCTAGGTAAGTGAATATTTAATCGCCATGGATAGGATATTACATGTCGATGGAGAATGATTGTTCAAATATAAAGACTTCGTTGTTGCTAGTTCTAATCAATTTCTCAAGGAATAATTCAAGAACCCCAAATGGAGGAAGGGAATCCCTTGAGCATGGTTGAAGGAGGAATGGAGTTATCTATTGAGGTTGGTCCAACACTATTTCTTGGGTGAAGGTAGATACTCCATTATATTCTTGTATCAAATGAGATTTATGTTACACCTTATTGGAGATGTTAGACTAATTATACCCTACCTTTTGCTTAAAAGTCTTACCAAAATATCAGCTAAGGTTAGAGCTTACCCATAGAGAACTTAGCATAGTATTTTCCACCAGGCATTATCAGTTTGTTAGTCATTGAAGAGTTGAATAGGGTCCACAAATATTGGAATAATTTTTTTGTTCTTCTATAGTTTTGAGACTGAGATTAGTTGATATCAAGAAGCCATGACAACCACCTCTTCTAAAAAATCCAAGAACTGTAGGATTTCAAAAGGTAAAGGAAAAAATTCCTACGAAAAAACATTACAAGTTTATCCTAAATAGGGTAAGGAAGATGCTAGTAACAAGAGGTTTTATTGCCGCAAAAGAAAGGGCCAATAAATAGTTTATGAACCAGATATTGAAGGAACTAGAGAAGAACTAGTTTTTGAACTTGAAGATGTGGAAATGTCAGGGCCATCAGGTACTCAGCCTAGCAAAAAGGGGCAAAAGCATATTTTGAAAGAGAAGCAAGAATTACAACAGGTATATCCAATGAGAAAACCCCATACTAGGTTGAGATACAATGTTAAATCTATCTTTGATCCTTCTTTGAAGAAGCATACTATCATTGAACTTGAAAGTTATCCAGAAGAAGTAGGAAGAAGGTCAAAGAAATTGAGGCGATTGAAATCAATCTCTAAAGGTGATTCAATAACCTCTGATGAAGAGACTAATCACTCTATTGAAAAGGAAGAGAAACTTACTAAGGTTTTAACAAACATTGAAAAATCTCTTAATGCAATTCCTGACTTTCCAAGAATTGATCCTCATAACCAAACCTTTTCAGATGAAGAATAGGTAGTTGGAAATTCTTTTTCAAATCATCCTTCTCATGCTAAATCAAATGAGATGACCCCAATGCATAAACCTGAGCTAACTCAACAACCAGAAGATAAGAAGCATGAGACTCGGAAAGTTCTATGTAGGAAGCTTAAAAAGTTTGGAAAGAAGATTTAAAGTTTGGAGTAGGAAAACATGAGATTGCAAAGGGAAAACACTAAAGTAAACACAAGGATGAATAGACTTGTTACCAACTACAATACGTTGTGTGGCCTAGCCCAAAAATCAACAAAGAAGAATAAGGTGTGGAAACAGAGGAAGTGTTGAAAGGTTAAATGGATTCAAGAAAACAAAATAACCAAGCAAGCAGTAGCAGATTGATATTCTGGAAGAATTAGGATCTCAAGCTCTACAGGATATGCTTAAAATTCCAATGACTAAGGAATAGGAGAATATATTTCTCTATATTATCAGTTTTTAAATTCAAGCTTGGTTTAGCAATAACAGTGCATTGATTGGAGTTGAAGAATTAAAGTGATTACAACTCATGTTCTTATGAAGATATTTAGGCCCTTTACAACAATTCTAGATTTATGTAGGGATCGCTTTTCAAAAGTTGACATGATACGCTACATAATTTCTTTTAGCAAAATTTTTACCATGTTTTTGTGTAAATTTTGATTTTTTACAGGGTCGTTAATACTTTTATCTTTAGTAACTCTTTGATCATGTTTCTTACGATGGTTTACTCTCAAATTCATATTCAGATATGGATTGATTGTCGAAAATAGGGTTGGTCAATGTTTTCCTAGAATATTGGATCTCAAATTTAGATTAGATTTAATTGTTGAAATTTAGTCATAACAATGTAATATGATCTAAATATCAAAGATAAAATTTGATCCACTCTTTTTGGATATGAGATCTATATCTCTTGTTTCTTATGTCTATAAAAACAAATACATAAATGGGGTAATGGGTTAGAGGGGTGAGGTATAGGGGGTCAAGTTTTAGACTATCTTGTATGTACAAACTATTATAATCAATAACAGATTCATGCTCAGAGATCAACTCTTTTTGTGGTTATACTTTGCACTCTTTCATATCTTATTTGTTGCTTCTAATACTGAATACAAAATTTACTTTGCACTGCATGCATTGTTACACTTGTCTCATATTGAATAAAAGTATTTTCTATTGTGTTTTTCCTAAAATTGGTGTATTGTATTTGATATTTTGTATGTTGATTCTGAAAATTGCTTTGAAATAGATCTTCTTCTTGTAAATGTATAAGTTGAAATACTTGTTCTCTTATATGTTTACATATCTTATTTGATTCTTCTTTCCTATCCGTGACTTTGTTTAAACCACATGAAGTGTGCCTTTGAAACGATGAAATGTTACTTGTTCAATCATAAATGCTTGACTTTGATACCAGAACTCAAGGCTTATTTGACCTATCTATCAAACCTAAAACATATTATAAACTGAGGTTCCCTATCTTTGTGTCATAGCAGTCTAGTGTAGACTTTAGGGATAACACTTCCTTTAAAAAAATAGTTTTTTTTGTTCATATGTAATTTTAGTGAACCCTTTGTTCTTTTCAAACAACATAATATACCTTCCATCATTCATAATATACCCTACCAGGGGAAGGCACCACTCTCTTCTCAACACCACACCATAGGTCACTAGTAGATCAACCACTTTTATGTTATATAGTATTTAAATGTGTGGATCCAAAGTTATCCATGCCCAAAAATCCTTGATATCTCCATATGTAGGAACTTTTACTGAATCTATTGCATAAATGCCTTATCTAGTTTCATAGTATTTAGTGTATTCTAACCCAATAGCCTCCATAATGGAAAGAGGCATGATTTTGTTCATGGAACCACTATCCACCATGAAATTGTGAAGAATAAAGCCATCAATCTCCAAGTATATGAAGAAAAGTGTGACCCTTCCACTAGGATTCCTATATGGTGGATAATACATCCATTGACACACTTGTATTATAGTTTCTTACACTCTAGGGGCTCTTTTACCTTCATTGCGTATTAATTCAAGTAGGTTTTCTCTTTGATTATGTATCTTCACTACCTCCATAAATGGAAGGGTGATCTAGAGCATACTAAGTTCATTAGCAATATTGTAGGAAATTTTAGATGGCACATCTATTTATTTTATCTTTTTGGCATCTTCAATAATAGTATTGGATGGAATTAATCATTGTTGAATAGAAGCTCTCAAAATGGGATTTTTTTCCTTAGAGGTTGAATGACTACTTTGAATACCCTTCCCTTTATTCGATTGTGGTAGAATTAGATTTTTGTCTAACTTTATTTGTCTTGAATGAGTTTGCACCAAGTTATTTGTTGGAACCAAAGGCTATGCAAGTTCATCACACCTATATATATTCTAGATATAGTTAGTCAAAAGACAAGATTCGACTACTAGAGTAGTTGACTAGAGGCTCGAATGAGTGGTTGAGTGATCAATCAACTGATTTGTCGATGAGGCAACGGTTGGTTTGACTAAAGGAGCCGGCTAATCAATGGGATGTTGATATTTGTTGGGAACAGTTGTTGGCCTGGTTTTGCAACCAGGCTTAGTGCTAATGGCACCTGCTAACTAGTAGCAGCAGTTTCAATGGAAATAAATAACAATAAACTAATTAAACAAGGCTATTCATGGATCTAAGCAAAGATATTAAGCAAATAACAAAAATAATTTAAAATCAAGAACAAGAACATATAAAATAAAGAATTTGTATTGAAAAGATGGGGCAAGCAAGTGCTTGCGAAATCAATACCTCTAATGGTGAGGTTGAATAGCTCCAAGGATGAGCAACTTCCAATCTCCAATGGTCTCTTCTCCAATGTGGTTTGCAATGGCTAAAATGCTCAAGGGAGATTTCAGCAGCATAAGGATGAGATAATGGATGGATGGGAAATGAGGAGCCCCTACCACATTTTTATAGGTTTTGGTGGTGGGAAATACCATTTGTGGTTTTGTGGAAACCAAATGGTATTGACCAACATGGTTTAGGTACTTTTCCCTCCTTTTTCCTTTTTTGAATAAAAATAATATTTTAATTCCCTTTTTAATATTTTTGGGAATTTGGACCCTTTTTGAGGGTTTTTTTTTATGATTTTCTTGGAAAAATAATCTTTTTTAATGGAAAAAGGGGTGTACTAAGGTCTTTTGGTGACCTTTTGTTGGTTTCAGAGGCTCAGATGGTGGAAAAGTGGACAAATGGGTCATGTGAGTAAGGGAATGAGCTAGTGAGCACTTTTTAGGTGTTAACAACAGTTAGAACCACTGAACCTTAATTGTGGACCATATCATCATCACTTCAAGGGAGTTTGTTATATTTCTAGAAACTATAAAAGAATGTCCCTATGGATTTTATTGATATCTGTTGACTTATGTTGCTATGGAAGTTGAATAATGGATTGTGGTGTTCTGATTAGAATGTGTTGTGCTTAAGTGTTGTAAACATTGTCTTTAGACACTACCCCTTCTTCTTGGAATACTTATCCCTTATGCTATTTATTTTCTATCCAGCTATTCAAATTTGTTTCCCAACATGGTATCAAAGATATTGGTTTTGACCTAGCCTATTGTCTATGAATTGTGTTGAGTCAAATATAGGGTTGATTGACTTTGGGATAAATATTTATTAATGGGTACCTACTTTTGAACTTGGATCAACTATGTTTGATATTAGAAGGATGTCTTCCAATATAGAACATGTTATTCTGAACGGCTATAACTATGCAGTATGGGTGCTAGATTTGGAAACATTGTTGAAGACCAAGGGACTATGCAAATATACCATGTTTGTCATTCTAGATATAATTGATGACCATGATACATTTTTCATCGATGGAAAGAAACATGAGTCTATTGTGGTCATTACGACCTACATTTCAAGGGAGATTCACTTTCATACAAGTGGATCAATTAACCTCATGGTGTTTAGAGTAAATTTAAGTTGTTTTTCAACAAGGTTAATGAAATTCAAGTGATACAGATAGAGGAGTCTAGAACCTCATTCCTTTGAAAGGATTGAGGACTATTTGGATGACATCAGAGAGCTACAGTTGAAATTGGGTTAATGTGTCTATATTTTTTCAAAAAAGGAAGGACAACTCATTGAACTAGTCCTCATGAGTATGAGGACACCTTATGATGTATCCTTATCCTCATTTCGTTCCAATTGGATGTCACACAAAGAAGATGGTAAGGACTTCACCTTTGATACCGTCTATGATTTATTGATCAAGGATCAATAAAATATGCTTGATGAAGGGAAGATTTGTTTCAAACACCAGGATCACTTGCTCAAAGACAAGGTCAAACAAAATTAAAAAGAATGATGTCGAATGAATAAAAATCTAGAGTGTATTGACCAACCTACTAAAGGAAATACTGATGAGTCAAAATTTACCAAGAATAATCGAAACAATAAAACTTGTCATTACTATGGACAAGTGGGACATGTGGAGAAAACATATTGGAAGAAGATAAAAGACTTTGAATAAAAGGTCAAGTATCTTGAATAAGGAACATCAATTGGTCCTTTGATAAAAAAATATACATATAACTTCAACTTTTTTGTCAGCACTTCTCAGTATTTACATGATCATACCACTCAAACTGAGTGGATAGTTAATTATGGTTTCACTCATCATATGGATAAGGATGATTCTTTGTTCTCTTCCTTAAGTGGAGTTCCAAAAAAAAAATTATGTAGCTGATGGTTATACTCTTATGTTCATTGGAAGTGGATATGTTGAATGTCAACATCGTCGAATCTCCAATGTCTATCATGTGCCTCACTCGAGAGAAAACTTTATGTCAATTGCTCAACTTACACAGATTAGTAAGATTGTTGAGTTTTAGATAGATCACTTTATTGTAAAGGATCTGAGGCATGGAGGGAATCTATTGCTTTAGGTTATTTAGATCCCAAAGTTGGACTATATAAGTTCTATGAATATCCTAGGAATGATTTCTAACTGAATGGAGTAACTACACTCATTTCTTAGACCAACGACAAAAGTTGAATTTGGCATGAATGACTTGGACATCTAAACTTTCAAACTTCAATATGATGGTTAAAAAAAATATGGTTACTGGTCTCCAAAAGACTATTCCACCTGATGGAGTTTGTAGAGGATGTGTGCTTGGAAAGAATCATCAAGCACCCTTTGATTCTGGGAAAGCATGGCAATCATAGGACCGACTAGAACATGTTCACAGTGATCTTTGTTGCATGAACAACTGTCATTAGCATATGAAACATATATTTTAAACTACATTGAGGATTTCTCTATATTTACATGGGTCTATTTCTTCAAAAATAAAATTCATGTCTTTGAAATATTCAAGTAATTCAGGGCATTGGATGAGAAGCAATGTGGTTCACCTATCAACTGCTTGAGATCATAAAATGGTGGAGAATATGTGAGTCGGTTGTTTGAAGAATATCTCTTGAAAATTGGTATTTCTTAGCATAGATATGTCCTTCATAGACCTTAGTAGAATGAATTCGTAGAGAGGAAGAATGGAACTTTGGTAGAAATGGCTTGGTGCCTATTGCAGATGAAAGACCCTCCTACTCAATTTTCGGAAGAAATTATTTCCTGCTCAAACTATTTCCTAAAACTTGTTTCGACTAGATCTGTCAATGACATGACTCCATTCGAGAAGTCGAAATGAATAAAACCCTCTGTCGGACACCCGATAACCTTTCGATGTGTTTCTTGGGAGCATATTAATGACAAATGGAGAAATAAATTGGATGCTAAGAGTCATGATTACATCATGATAGGCTATTCCGATGAATGAAAATCCTATCGACTATTTGACCCAGTCAAAAAACATATGATTTTGAGTAGAAATGTGATCCTTGATGGGAATATTTTAGGTACTAATTTATTGAACCACTCCTCTATCTATTGAACAATGATCCTTTTGACATTTCAGAAGAATATAGATCAATTGTACCTTCTTTTGAATGTTTTACCATACATTCGATCTTTGTTCCTGATTAAACTAGTAGTCAATCTACATTGACTAAGCATACTAACACACCTACTCATCCATATAAGAATCACTGACCTAATTCACCACTGACTTGTCTACCTCAATGGGCTGTTAAAACTATTGAAGTTGCAGGACTTGATTCTGGAGATGCTAGAATTGGTTGGAAGACATGTAGTCATAAACATCATGGAAGTGTTGCATTCAAATGGAAAAATTTCTTGAAACCTATGATCCTAAATGGGAAAATTCTATGTCTATTGAAATTGATTCTTTCGTGAAGAATCACACTTGGGAACTAGTTCCTCAACTGTAAGGAAGAATGTTGTGAAGTGTCGATGGGTCTACAAGACCAAGTTTACCTTCGACGATGTTATTGAATGCCATAAGGATCAACTAGTAGCCAAGGGCTTCTTTCAACAAGAAGGCATTGACTACACTAACACCTTTTCCCCTATTGCAAAGATGAACTTGATTCGACTGGTCCTTTTGATTTTTACTTGGATTAGATGGGAACTTCATCAAATGGATGTAAAAATTCCTTTCTTCATGGAGACTTTTCTAAATAAATATAGATGGAGAAACCTCCTTGTTTTGTGATAGATTCTAGTCTTTTTTGTTGAATGAATAAATATTTTTATGGTTTGAAACAAGCACCCAGTGCTTGGTATGAGAATATTGGTCATTTATTTATCATCCTTGGCTTCAAACTTTGTGAATCTAATCACAATATTTATGTATTACATGTTCATGGTGATACTTTAATTGTGGCATTATATGTTGATGATTTAGTCATAACTGAAAAATGTCAACTTAATTTTGAGCTTGAAGAAGCAACTTGTGGATACCTTTGAACTGACCGATATTTGTATGTATTATTTCTTTCTGGGCATTAAAATTTTGAAAATGAATGATGGTATCTTTATTTATCAACCAAAATATGCTTTGGATCTTTTGAAATGATTCAAAATGGATCACTAAAGTCCTATGCTACATCTTATCAGTCGCACATTAAATTATCTAAGGACTATGACTCTCTTTGAGATGATGCCACCCTTTATCGACAATTGGTTGGTAGCCTGATTTACTTAACTCATAGTCAACTTGATATATCCTTTATTTTTAGTGTGGTTCTCATTTCAGGCAGGATCCTTGAGAAATCAACTAGAAATATGCAAAGAGAATTGTTTGGTATATTAAGGTAACTTATCAATATGGTATCAAATATTGTTGCAGTTCATAGCCACTAGTCAATTTTACTGATTTCAACTAGGGAAGTGACATTAACAACATAAAGTGCACTTCTAGTTATGTGTTTCAACTTAGTTCTAGCCCATTGGCCTAGTTTTGTAATAAATAGAAGATAATCTCCCTTTCTATTATAGAAGAAGAATATCATGGAGTTGTCAATAAAAGTATAGATGCAATTTAGATCCATCGGCTTTTAGAATAGCTTGTTTTTCTTGTTTATTCCTGAACTATTATCCATTGTGACAATCCGAGTGCAAGAAAATTTATTGATAATCCTATTGCACACAAAAAAAGGAATCATGTTGAACCTCATGTCCACTACTTGAGACAGTTGATATGGGACAATGTTGTAACTCTTGTTTATTGCAAGACAAGTGATCAAATTTTTCATAACTTTACAAATCCTCTACCGAAAACTAAGTTTGTGAAACTTCGGGCTATGCTCTAGCTTGAATTAGCTATAATTTTGGGCAGTCTCAGAGAACATGCTCTTCAATCTCCAAAGCATTGTGCTAATGGGGCACTTGTTAACACCTAAATTTTTTCCATCTACCATGTTATTATCCCATTGTACCTTTTCCATGATGTGATTTTTGGATGTTTCCCTTTTTACCCACAACAAAAAGAAGAAACTTGGCATGATTCCTATGATATCCCAAATTGGATAGAAAAATCAAAATAAATAGTAAAAAGAAAAAATAAAATTAAAATCTTGATCCTTATCTCAAAGCTATCCATTGTGTCTATAAATAAACCCTCATGGTCCCTTACTCAACACGATTTCTCCATCCATTGCTTAAGCCATTACTCTACAAAAAACTCCCTTAGATCAGAACTACCTTTCCTATTCTTGTCTTACCCTATTAGATATCGCATATGTGACGTGTGGCCGTAGGATCGTGGACGGCTAGGAGACCAACCAGACCCTCTCTCGGAAATTTGTAGGGGCCCTTCCACTACAATGCAGAGGTGACACCTACTCCTGTAAAAGTTCATTTTCATAATTAAAAAATGCATTCTTTATTCTTTAAAATGTTTTCTTATTTGATGAAGAATGCATGTTAGGTTATATTTGTTTTCATTGTAATTTAGTTTTGCCTACACGTTAGTTAAATCTTCATTTATGTTCTATTCATTTTTATTTATTATTTCGAAACTCTACCAATATCAACATAGCTCTTAATAGGTGCACTTTTGCATGTGCTGGTGTGAGAAAACCAACAATAGGGATGTTGGATTCAAAGGCTATACATGTTCATCACACATATGGATCTTTCGAATATAGCTAGTTGAAATACAGTAGTCAACTAGCATAGCAGTCAACTAGAGGATCGATTGAGTGGTTGATTAATCGATCAATTGAACGGTTGACAAGGTAGTGGTTAGTTTGACTAAAGTAGCCTACTACAATGGGACATTGCATATTTCCTGGAAATAGATATAAATTAAAACCCTTATTTGTGGACCAAATCATCCTCACTTCAAGGGATTTTGTTAGATATGGAGACTATAAAAGAATGACACTATGGGTTGTATTGATATATATCGACTTATGTTGCTATGGAATTTCAGTAATGCACTGTGATGTTCTGATCATAATGTGTTATGATTATGTTCTATAAATGACATCTTTAGACACCACCCCTTCTTCTTGGAATACTTATCCCTTTTTATTTTATGTCGAGTTGTCCAAAGGTATTTCCCCAACATTATCTTATTGGTATCATTATTTGGTAATAACTACATATTCTCCAATAGATTCAGATTCATCAAAAGGAATGAATTCTTCATCCCATTCTTTAGATTCCATGGAGAGTGATATCACTTTATCACTGGCTATCTCTATGTAAGTGTACTCATCCTCAATTACTCACATATCCTCCTCATTATGACTATTTGATTTTGTGGGGATCTTGTAGTGGTTAATATCTTGGAGAACCATGATCTATATGATGACCACCTATGATGATTTAAGCTCCAACTGCAATATCTTGTTGCAGTCTTGGTCTCAAGTTGTTGCCTCTTTTAAAATGAATTGTTTCATTTTCTATTTGTCTTATGGTTTAATTCAACTGAGTTATTTCTGCATCTCATCAACCCTATGAAAATGCTTCTACAAATGACATATTTTGAATGTTTGGGGGAGCCCCTAGAAAATAAAATTATGTCCATTCTTATTCTTATGCATACCATGAAGATGAAGGACCTTGATGTGTCAATGATGGGATAGAAATCTGATGTTGTACTCTACCTGATATGATGTCTAGTTCTGCATTTCTTTCTAATATGTCCTTCTCCATTTCGTGTGCCCTCCTCATGATTTATTCTAGAGAAACCATAAGATCATACTTAATATCGTACTTGAAATTTCCAGGCATTGAATTCTTGTAGAACCCAAAAATCTCAGGATTATTGGGGAACTTCCCTTCTGGGATATTTTGTAGTGTCCTAAAAAACCTAAAATTGAAGCCTCTAATATTTTCATTCTTATCAAGATGGACTGAGCGAACTGCATGAGAAAAGTGTGGTATATGATAGGTTATACATATCAAATCATGAATGCACCTTCAATGTTGTTGAAACAAGTAATCGAACCAACTAGTAGTGACAAGCAACAATCATAAGCCACCCCAATAAGAAATTGCAAGAAAACTTTAACCATCACATCATCACTAGACAATCAAACGAGTGTAACCTATAGTTTAGAAGTAGTCTATATGCATCTTTGGACTCATTATTCTGTCACCACTGAAAAATAGGTAACATGTGGTGGGAGACCAGGAAGTGGGTGATGTTGTTCCCCTTCCAAATCTAGAGGGCTTATTCTCAATTTTTAATTTCATGATTTCTTCATATCTCATCATTCATTTGTTCTATTTTATTCATTTCTTTTACCAATGCCCTTGGATGGGAGTCAGGTGGTGATGGATTAGGTGACAAGAAGTGAGGTAATTTGAGCATGTTTTGGATGGTTGATATCTCACCTTTGACGACTCAAATTTGTTCTATGATTTTCTTCCTACTCCTTGTTAGGACCCGTTCAGAAAATTCCGAAGTGGCCAGCTTAAAATACTTATTTTTTATTCTTCATCAAAACAAACTATCAGTTTGGACCATCTCTTTGTTCCTGATCTTGGTCTTTTTCCTTGGCCAATACCTTCCAAAATTTTTCAAGTTCAAGATGATCCTTAGAAGTTTCCAAATACATGTGATACAATTGATTCAAAATTCTTATTTGATCCTCAAGACCAATAGAAAATTGTGGTTTCAAGGAATTTTTCATAGTCACTACATAATGGAGTTTCCAGTGAAAGAAAAGATCTTTAGTTCTCCCTACTATTCTCAATAATTATGCTGACATATTTTTCCTACAAGGGAAAGACAACAACTTTAGAGCATATTTGGGGAGGGAAAAATATCTCCCTAATTTTTAAAGAGGTGGTACTTCTCTTACCTTAGTATGATCTTTTAAATTACTTAAAATAAAATGTTTTCACAACCAATGTCCAAACTAATGTATTCCACAAAGATAATATACAATCACATCAACATTTTAAAGTGCCTCTGAGGTGACTAAGTAGATTGATAAACAAAATAAAGAAAACACATACTTTTTAAGAAAGTAAGAATGATTGAATCCCCTAGCTATTTCCCTTTAATCCATATATGTGAGCCATAAGATGTTCATTATTTCAAGAGATAGAAATAAATGAAAACAATAGTGGTCATGAAATAGTATTAAAAGATAATTTCATTCATATCAAGAAAATTTTAAAGGCCCCACTTGCTCAAATTCTCAATGAGTATAAGCACATAGTAGAACATTAAAAAAAAAGTGACCCTTAAATAGATATTTTCTTGGAGTATAAATAATTCCCAAAAATCATTTTAAGATCCAGTTAGGAATAAGTTAGGTTGCAACACCTTTTACAAAATTCCCGTGACTAATTACTTCAATGATAAATTCAAATCTTTTCGCTCTCATAAGCTAGGATGGGAATCTTACAAACCAAGAATATATACAAAAATACTTGAAATAAGAAAAGAGATTCTCAACCTAGTAACAAGACTAACGATGCAATCAACAAATGAGACCAAAGATACAAACAAATAGAGGGGGGAAATGATAAGGGAAATATGGAAAATTGATTCACAAAATTTTGCATAGGGTTCTTGGTTGGATGATGATGCCTCAAAATTCCCAAACCTTGATTGTAAAGTTGTTGATGTCGTTTATTCACTCGCATAACCCTAACTGTCACAATTGTTTACAGGGATGTTGGTAGTTGCTTCCATAGCATTAGTCACCCATACATTGACATAATACCTTACTGGTCCCACTGTGATTTCTTATTTAATCCTAAGCAAGGACATTCTCCCTTGAACACACTCATATCCACTTGTTTGTCTTGGATAACTCCAAGTTGTTCAACACCTTTAGTATAAAGGTCATTTAAACAATGTTGAATCTCCTTCTCTAGGAAAGAAGTGAGGTTATCGAATTCAACACCAAGATCCATCTTGATAATCCTTATACCTTCATCGAATTATCCCTGGGAATCACCTTACCTTCTCAAATAAATGACGGACCTCCCAACATCTATATAGAATAGGAATCTTTCAAGAATGTCTTACTCCTTCTTTCCTCTAATATGTCACAAGTTAGTATAGATTATTGTAGCAGATCGATCTAACAATTCCACCCTTCCTAAATTTGCACAAGTCTAGTAAATTACAAGGTATGTTTTCAGCATGCCTCCTTTGCACATACATTCAGACAATTTTTTGATGAAGGTATCCAATAAACTAGAAATGGATTCTTGGTCCTTTTGTAATTCCCCATTTAGGAACTCCTTAAGAGTTTGTATTTAAACTTGAACAATAGAATAATGGTTCACAAGCTCCTAAAAATCAAGCATGATATCCATTCTTGTTAGGAACCCATGTCTTTACTTTGTTAGTATATTGTTGTTGGATGCATATGCTTTGTAAGTCGTCCCGTAGTATTTGTTGATCCATAGTTTGTGTTATTGTTGTTGGCGCATATGCTTTGTAAGTCGCCCATAGTTTTGTTGATCCATAGTTTGTATTGGCCCATGGTTTTGACTCATAATAATTGTTGATCTATATTTTGTATTGACCCATGGTTTGTATTGACACATGGTATTGACCCATGGTATTGGCACCTAGACTTAGTATATAAGTGTGTGTTGAGACCTATGAAGGCACCGTGAAGTTAATTGTATTGAGCTTGCTCAAAGGATGTTGCCCCCTCGAAGTGGCCCATGATCAATATAAAAGTGATTCTGAGTTCTATTATTTCTGATATCTCGTGTATTTGCATTAATTAATTATTGCATGTTCTTCACATCTGGTATCAGAGCACTTTCTTGGGCTCGTTAGGTGGAATTTCTGCCAATTTTTTTTTTTCGCATCTGTTGCAAGTTTGGATCTGGGAATAACCCCTATCCGCTTAACTGTGGGAAGTACTTGTGCATAAGCCCTAAAACTCATTGTGAGGAGTACCACAGGAACCCCAAAGTAGCTGGCCCATTGAGAGGACCTGCCAGCGAAAAGGGCAACGACCCTTACCTGATTGACTAGTTCCCACCCGTGAGGTAAACCAAGAGCTGTCGTTTGTGGCAAAGCGGTTATCAGTTTTACCTGAGCCGTGGAGTGAAGGGTACTGCCCCAATACGCAAGCTGTCAAACATCATTGGTGGTCGAGTGAATCCCTTGAACCAATACGAAGCCGCACATACCTGGGGTCCATATCTATTTTTAGTTGAACTGTTGCCGATCACTTTCGCTCCAGATTCAGCCGTTTCAGGTCTATTCTGAAATTCGTTCCAGATCCAGTTGTCGTTTCAGATCCAGATGTTTTCGATCCCTTCCGCACCGTTGCAGATCCATCTGTTGCGGATCCCTTCCGCACCGTTGTTGCCGATCCATTTCTGGGAAAAAAAAAAAAAAAAAACAAATTCCATCCCTGTTTCAACTCTATTTTCCCTGAAACTTCACTAACATCCTTGCAATCCCATTCTACATATTTCATTCCTGAAGACCCTATCCCAAATTCCACTTCCCAAGACCAGAAATCCCACATTTGTTTATTTTTAGGGTTTTCCATAACTCCTTCAATTTTCACCCAAACGCCTTCAAATTTTGCCACCGTGTTCCTTTCCTAATTCTGCTTCTTTGTCCCTCTCTACCAAATTTTCTCATTCTTTCACCCCGCTTCTGAAATCCCCATTTTTTGCCTCCCTGTCCATCAGAAAGTGTCTAAAACCTACTCAAACTCCAATTACCACTCCAAGTTTTTCCCAAATCCAAATTTTCCTTTACTAAAGCAGCTTTTGTTTGTGTTTTTCTATCCATTCCCAAAGAAAAAAAAAAATTCTCCTGGTTATGGTTGTCACCCACGCAGGAGTAAAAACCATGGAGGAAGCATTTGCAGCCATCCAAACCAAACTCCAAGATCTAGATGAAAAATTTCTCAGCCTCCATCTTCAGCATTCAGCCATGAACAATAATCGACAGCAAGAATCTTCTACAGCCAATGGGTTCTCTTCTTCCAGCAATTTTCGTGGTCCGAAGCTTGAATTTTCTCGCTTCAACGGTACTGATCCGACTGGATGGATCTATCGTGCAGATCAGTATTTCAGTCAACATAATACTTTTGATGTCCAAAAAGTTCCACTTGCATCCTTTCATTTGGAACTAGAAGCCCTTCAATGGTACCGTGGGTACATCAAGGCTCATGATGAGCCAAAATGGACATATTTTTGCCAACTCATTTTGCAACAATTTGGTCCTAGTGCTTTTGATGACTTCACCGGAGCACTCACTAAACTTCGTCAAAGTGGCACTGTGAGAGAGTATCAGACAGAATTTGAGAAACTAGCCAATCAAACAGAAGGATTTTCTGATGAATTCTACAGGAGTTGTTTTATCAGTGGTCTTAAGGATGAAATCCGGTCAGAGGTTAAAATGTTTTGTTCCAACACAATGATGGAAGTCCTAGGGTTTTCTAAGTTGGCAGAAGACAAGCTTGCATCCCAACAACGCTCCAAACCCTCTTTTGTTTCCATCCAAAATATGGGTTCTCAACGACCTCCCATCCCGCCAGCTGCTCGACCAACTCCTATCAAGCATTTGTCTGAAACAGAGATGCAGGCACGCAGAGAAAAAGAGCTCTGTTATAATTGTGATGAGAAATTCACTCGGGGACATAGATGTGTTAAACAAAATCTCTATCTCTTGGATGTGGATTCTCCGCCTGCCTCAGAACTTGGTGAAGAAGCTCCAGATACAATAGATGTTCAGGTCGACATTCAGCACCCACCTGTTGACACCCCATCTCAAGACGACCCACCCAAAATCTCTCTCCATGTTGTAACTGGCTTCACCACCCCACAAACAATGCGGGTTAGGGGATACTTCAAGAAGCTGCCTCTTACCATACTTATTGATTCAGGTAGCACTCATAACTTCATTGACCCTCGGATTGCCAAATAGGCTGATTGTTTTGTCCATCCTTGTTCCAACTTTGAAGTCATGGTTGCCAATGGGGGCACCTTACCTTGCAAGGGGAAGTGTCATAATGTGCATATCTCTATGGAATATTATAACCTGCGCTCTGACATGTTTTCCTTGTCCTTAGGTGGATGTGATGTAGTTTTGGGTGTTCAATGGTTATGCAAGCTTGGCCCTATCTTATGGGATTTTGATGAACTTTGGATGCAGTTTTCAATCAATGGGACACAACACAAATTTATGGGCTTACAACCAGGGTCTCTCTTCATCATCAGTTCACATTGCTTGGAAAAGATCCTTAAGAAGAATTCACATGGTGTCACTGCTCAGCTCCATTCCCTTCAGATGCACTCACCAACGGTCTCCACTACTTCCTTGGATAGATATGCAGGTGTCTTTGTTGCACCAGTGGGCTTGCCACCTTCACGAGACCTTTTTGGTAAGAATTTTTCCACATCTACATCTCATCAAGACATGATGGCTATTTTGCATGCAGTACAGAAGTGGCAGCCATCCCTATTGGGGAATTATTTCTGCATCAAGACTGATCTCCAGAGTCTGGAAACTTTCCTGGAACAATAGGTCTCCTCCCCAACACACCTGAAATGGGTTCTCCAACTCATGGGTTATGAATATGCGACCACTTACCAGAAGGGTAAGGACAATATGGTAGCAGATGATCCTTCTCGCACATTTGATGACCTAGTTTCTCTTACAACTATTTCTTTGCTTGTTCCAAATTGGTTGCAATCTGTTCAACGGGGCTATCTCTTCTATGAACTCCATGCTTCTTCATCAGCAGGGCACTCTGGGTTCCTCAAAACGTATGACCAAGAACAATGTAACTTCTTTTGCCAGGGATTGAAAATTACAATTCAACGGATGGTGGTTGACTGTGATACTTTCCAGGTCAACAAGGGTGAAACGACCTTCCTTTTGGGACTGCTCAAACCCTTGCCCATCCCTACACAGATTTGGACAACTATTTCTATGGATTTCCGGGAAGCGCTCCAGTGGTATACTACCACATCTAAAAGGACACCATATGAAGCAGTCTCTGGACAGGCACCGCCAGTTCTTCTTCCATACACCTTCAGCAGCTCCCTAGTTTAGGAAATTGACTCAATTCTTCGAAACCGCAATCAGCTTCTTCTCATTTTGCAGGACAATCTTCACATGGCAAGAATTTGACTGAAACAACAAGCCGATCAACACCGTTCTGTGCACACTTTTCATGTCACTGTTATGGATCTTCTTCATCTACAGCCTTCCATGCAATCCTCCCTGAAACTCAAAAGGAGCCAGTGGCTCGGAATGCAACCCAAGGATGCTACAGGGGACGCACTCCTTCAGATTCTACATCAATTTCCACATCTAAAGCTTTGAGGACAAAGCTTTTTCTAAGGCAGAGGGGATGTTAGGAACCCATGTCTTTACTTTGTTAGTATATTGTTGTTGGACACATATGCTTTGTAAGTCATCCCATAGCATTTGTTGATCCATAGTTTGTGTTATTGTTGTTGGTGCATATGCTTTGTAAGTCGCCCATAGTTTTGTTGATCCATAGTTTGTATTGGCCCATGGTTTTGACCCGTAATAATTGTCGATTTATATTTTGTATTGACCCATAGTTTGTATTGACACATGGTATTGACCCATGGTATTGGCACCTAGACTTAGTATATAAGTGTGTGTTGAGGCCTATGAAGGCACCGTGAAGTTAATTGTATTGAGCTTGCTCAAAGGAGGTTGCCCCCTCGAAGTGGCCCGTGATCAATATAAAAGTGATTCTGAGTTCTTTTATTTCTGATATCTCGTGTATTTGCATTAATTAATTATTGCAGGTTCTTCACATCCCTTCTGTGTGATTGGCCAATTTCTCAAATTCTATCTGATACTCTCTCATTGTGCCCATTTGGTGAAGTTTAGTGAGTGCTCCTATAAAATTATCAAAAGCACTAGGACCAAATCGTGACAAAAGGAGTTGGCAAAAATCTGTCCAGTTTGGCTCGGGATGAGCTTTGATGTACCAACGGTACCATTGAAGGGCTTCCTATTCCAAATGAAAGGATGCAAGTGGAACTTTCTGGACATCAAAAGTATTATGCAGACTGAAATATTTTTCTGCTCGATATATCCATCCAGTCGGATCAGTACCATTGAAGTGAGGAAAATCAAGCTTCGGCCCATGAAAATTGCTGGAAGAAGAGAACCTGGTGGTTGCAAAAGATTCTGGCTGTCGGTTATTGTTCATGGCTGAATGCTGAAGATGGAGGATGAGAAATTTTTCATCTAGATCTTAGAGTTTGGTTTCGATGGCTGCAAGTGCTTCTTCCATGGTTTTTGCTCATGCGCGGGTGACAACCACACCCACGAGTTTTTTTTTTTTTTTTTAGAAATGGATAGAAAAACACAAACAAAAGCTTATTTAGTAAAGGAAAATTTGGATTTGGGAAAAACTCAGATTGGTAATTGGGGTTTGACTAGGATTTGGACACTTTTTGATGGACAGGGAGGCAAGAAATGGGGATTTCAGAAGCGGGGTGAAAGAAAGGGAAAATTTGGCAGAGAGGGACAAAGAAGCAGAATTAGGAAATGAACTCTATGGTAAAATTTGAAAGTGATTGGGTGAAATCCGAGGAAGTTATGGCAAACCCTAAAAATAGACAAATGTGGGATTTCAGGCTTTGGGAAGTGGAATTGAGGATAGGGTCCTCAGGAATGAAATATGCAGAATGGAATGATAGGGGTTCCCCGAAAATTTCAAGGGAAATAGAGGGAAAACAAGGGAGATATGGAGAATGGAATGACAGGGGTTCCCTTTTTTTTTTTTTTTTTTTTTTTTTTTTTTTTTTTTTTTGACTGGAGCGGCTACAGCTCGGAAGGGATCTGAAATAGATATATCTGCAACGTTGAATGGATTGAAAATGGCTAAATCTGGAACGGCTTTCAGAATGGATCTGAAACGGCGCAGCAGTGATCGACAACAGTTCAGCTGAAAATAGATATGGACCCCAGGTATGTGTGGCTTCCTAACAGTTCAGGGGTTTCACTCGGCCACCAATGCTGTTGACGGCTTGCGTATTGGGGCAGTACCCCTCACTCCACGGCTTAGGTAAAACTGATAACTGCTTTGCCACAAACGACAGCTCTTGGTTTACCTCACGGGTGGGAACTAGTCAATCAGGTAGGGGTCATTGCCCTTTTCACTGGCAGGTCCTCTCAATGGGCCAGCTACTTCGGGGTTCCTGTGGTACTCCTCACAATGATTTTTAGGGCTTATGCCCAAGTACTTCCCACAGTTAAGCGGATAGGGATTATTCCCAAATCCGAACCTGCAACAGATGCAAAAAAAAATTTGACAGAAATTTCACCGAGAGAGCCCAAGAAAGTGCTCTAATACCAGATGTGAAGAACTTACAAAAATTAATTAATGCAAATACATGAGATATCAGAAATAATAGAACTCAGAATCACTTTTATATTGATCACGGGCCACTTCGAGGGGGCAACCTTTGAGCAAGCTCAATACAGTTAACTTCACGGTGCCTTCATAGGCCTCAACACACACTTATATACTAAGTCTAGGCACCAATACCATGGGTCAATACTATGTGTCAATACAAACCATGGGCTAATTCTAGGCGCCAATACTATGAGTCAAAACCATGGGCCAGTACAAATTATGGATCAACAAATACTACGGGACGACTTACAAAGTATATGCGTCCAACAACAATATACTAACAAAGTAAAGACACGGGTTCCTAACACGAAATGGATTCTTGGTCCTTTTGTAATTCCCCATTTAGGAACTGCTTAAGAGTTTGTATTTAAGCTTGAACAATAGCATAATATTTCACAAGCTCCTAAAAATCAAGCATGATATCCATTCTATCTGCAATGTTGTTGGCTATAAGCTTACTTACTCCAACAATCAAATTATGGGCATGCTTGGCCTTTGAATACCCCTCAAGTATTCCTTAAAATGCATATTCATGTCTTCAAATAGATAGGGGTAGGGTGAACAAAGGTATTGGATTTAGGGATGCTTCTAGCTCAAAGACTCTTTTCTTCAACCTCTTGTTCACTTCTTCGTGTTCTTCCACTAAGTGCCTTAGCATGTCAATAGTAGCTTGGTGCATCTTCAAGGAACCATCTATCCCTAATTCATTTGCATTCAATGCAACATTCTATTCCTTTATGAACCTCTTTCTCTTTACTCTAATCCTATTATTGAGAAATTTTCTAGTACTAGGGATGAAAAAAATCTAAGTAGTGGGATTGAATTATCCTCAAATGTGGGAAACTCTAGGTCAACCACCTCCCTAGCAATCATATTATTGTTTGGGATTTGCAGAAAATACCATCCAAACAAGTTACATGTATTCTTGTTGACGTCCATGGATATCTCTCCCTTGTCCTCATTAAGATATCTCTTCCTCTTTGGAAAAGGGGAAGTAGTCTGTCCAAATTTATGTTTTGTCCTAGGAGGGTCATTGTCATCACCATATTCCCTTGGGTGTCTAGTGACTTCTTTATGACTTCCAATAGTGTTGATGGAATAGGCCTATGTCATTCCTTCATTTATTATGTTCCTTGTTATTTGCTTAACAACACCTCTGCTACTAAATTACTAGTAGTCATCCCCCTTTGGTGTGTAGGGTGCTCTGAATCCTTAGATCCAATTTTATTATTTCTCTTCTTGATGGACATGGTGTTTGAACTGATCAATGTAGCTAGAACTGTATGTTTTGAAAAAATTTCTTTGTCTCCTTTATCTCCTGGAACATCACATAAACCTTCACTTTATTCCCTCATATTTTTTTGTCTCCTCCTCCTTCCATCATCCTGGCTTGGGTCTCGAATGAGGAATGAATCTTGTTAGTAGTAAGATGAACTACTAAAATACCCTGAGGGTCAAAAACCTAGATCAACGTGTTTACTTTTTTTAATTCTAGGGTTTCAATGGCTCTAGACAACTCATATAAATAGGTGGCACTTATTACAATAAAACACACATTTAATTGGCATCATCACAAACTATTTCCTTTTTTCCTAACAAAGAAGGATGACCAACTTTTGTATTGTCAACAGAATTTGACAATGAAAAAAAATTCAAATACAAAACATGGAAGTAGTTATAGCTTTGCTTCAAAATATACGACCTGACATAAGTATAATAGTCCTTGAACACACATTCAAATTTCCCCATGAGGAAGGACCAACATGGCAACCTCTCAAGTTCTATTTGTGTCAACATTCAGCTAAACCTATCGATGAATCCGATAAAAATGAATTGGGGCCCCATTTATGTGCATAAAAGGGTACCAACACTATATGAGATCTTCTTTGAGGTCAACATTTCCTTAGAGAAACATCGGTTTTAAAGGATTATGAAACACCAAGGAAAAAAATAAATTGGAAGCCATGAAAAATCTCTTTCTCTTTTGGTAATTTGCTAATTAGTGGGATCAAATCTCATTAGAGATTAAATCTGCCCCGTCAAACATGACACCTCATTGCATAGTGTAAAAGATGACATCTAGGATGTACCTTCATACCCGATTTGTTGTGTCCTAGCCGATCACCCTTACAAACAAATTGCTATGTCAACTCCATAATTTCAACTTTTCTAGCTTTAATTTCTTATGTTTCCTACACTAGCCACTTGTTCAACATGGTCTAACCACCTGCAATTATGAGCTTGTTAGTGGAATCTAGGAGCCACGACATATTTGGAAAGGTAATAGAAATGAGAGGAATAAAATTATTTCACGCTTTTTCCACTCGCATCATGTGGTGGTTGCGTCGAAACATTTTGAAACACGAACAAATTACTTCTCTATAGTCAAAAACTTGGGCATGCAAACTCTACTCTTCTCTCATTGCTTTCTTGGTAAGTTGGAATACAAGTTATAGGCTACAATCCAATGTTATTATTTATCATACAAAGATAAAGATTTCATGATGTAACCAAATAATGGTTATAATTTTTTCATAGGTTCCATCTTCTATTGGTTAGCTCATTCATATGGAACATCCTCGAAATAATGATAATATCCTCCTATTTGTACCCTTAAACGAGCACTATTAAAATAATAGTCGTGTCTCATTAGGTATCCCGCCACCTTCGTACAATACTGTATCTTTTATTCTTTAAATAGATCTTGTCGAAGCTACTATCTCAAGGTGTAGTCTAAATATTCTATGCTTTCAACCTTTTCTGATCATATTTTCATCTTATTTTGTTCGTATTCCGAGTGGAAATATTTAAAAAATATTAGAATCACAAATATTAGCTATGGAAATTGCATAATTTGGGTGCCAAAGGGGTATTAGAGGGTGTTGAATCTAATCATGGATTCAAAAACACAATTTAAACACTAAAAAATTGGATTTTACAAAAGGAAAATTTACCGAATTCCAAAAAAAACTCATTGTAAAGTTGAAAATGTAGAATAAATAGACTGCTCCCTGTCTCAATGTGTTGAAGTATTCTCAATAAATTCCTAGATATTCATGCAAGATCTAGTTATGTGACAACTCAAGGTGATATACAAGAGTGCAAAAGAACATTCATCCTCTTCATCATCTCTGCACTTGGCATCAATATTTGAGAGAAACATATGCAATATTTTTTTATGCAGGAGTTATATACATGCCGGTGGAGAGCACTTGAATTGTCTCTATATTTTGCATTGGTTCTTGCAGGTGGAGAAGTGAGTGTGGATTATGGGGATGTGGGATAGAAGAAACATGAAACTAATAACTTTATTTTTGCATTCAACATCGTTGGGCAATGGAAAGAGATATTTGAAAAATAACAACTGTGAAAGATGCAGAGGTTTGGCATGTAGGGCTATATCTCTACATTCTTAATTGACGTCGAAGTTGGAGTGCATAATTTGGAGAGAAGGAGAATGAATGTGTTTTCCACACTATGCACTAAGATTTCGACAACAAAATGGAGGAGAGGGGAATGTAGAGATATTGAGGCTAAAAATTCAAACAACAAAACCTTCGACATGAACATCTTCCGAACCAAGTGATTTTTGAGAGGGGATTTATAGGATATGCTTCTCAATACATTCCTTCCCGCAACACTTACAAAAAAGGAGTGGATGCAAGAAAAAGTATTGAATCAAAATACTAGTGTGTAGTGGGAGCCTACTATCTAGGTATTACATAAGATGGTTTGGCATGGTTTCAAGTTCGTATTGAGAGTAGTTAAATAAGAGAAAATGTGGGTTAAAAAATATGAACTAGAGTTTGATATCCCCAACTATCTAAACATGTGTGGTAGTGATTAGTGTGTAGAGAAGATTGGAAAAGAGGAAAGAATATGTTGTGTGTCTAGGGGAATGGATATGTGGGTTAGAAATTAAGAGAGTGACACTTATAGAGGCTAAGTTTAATAGTTGATTAAGTTGTGATTAGGAGAATTGCGAGTCATTTATAAGTTTGATTATATTTGACCACGATGTATAATTTTTTTTAGTGAGCATTATAGATAGCTTTGTGGTGGTATTGGTAGGGAAGTCCAAGGATGAGGTCTAACCAATCGAGGGTTGATACATAAAATTCTACAGTATATTTGAAATGGCCAAGAATAAAGGTTATGGTGCAACATTGATTGTAATAAATAAGGGACATTCTATTAGACCCGTCCTAGATGATAGGGAGACAAAAAAGTGTAGTAGGGAGCTTTACTAATTTAACAAAGGTTTGGGAAAAAATAGGTTTCTATTTGTTGTTATCAAGGATGGTGGTGGATATATTATCCTTCACTTGACAATTATGTGTGAAGAGGGATATTGGGGCATGGGACTAGTAAGCGTGTTTGGAGTTGTTGGGTTAGAAATGAAAATAGGGTTTCATGGAGAAGGAAAATTAGTTCTGTGTTGAACATTATGTTCAGTTGCGAGGGCATGCTAGAAGGCCTGATTGAAAGTGCTTCTTTCAAAAATATTGGAAACTTCAACTCAAAAAAATCTAGTAAACCATATTTAAATTTAATAATGAGTACCTTGTTTGGAGATAGAACTTGTAGCTGAATGTGAATGCATGTGAATACTTTAATAAATTAATGCACTATCTATCCTAGATATTCTTTGAGATGAAAACAATGAGACAAAAGGTTGTTAAGGTATCATGGTAGGTAGAAATACTTCTTAATTTATTTACAAAATACATCCCAATTTTTTATGCATTTAGAGGCAGTTGTAAAGGTGGACTCATCATTGATTTCAATATACACTTCTTGTTTCTAGGCTTGATACTGCAACCATACCTTGCGCTATTCCCTTAAGTGATTGATATATAGAAAAATTGTTAATCCTTAGTGAGATGAGGGTTTGTATTAAAATAATCCATTATAATATAGATCTAGGAATCCACAAACTCAACATTCATCTTCCAACCATATTTTGGGAGAGTTATCTTGGTATCAAACTGAAATATTGTTGGTTGGGGTTTGATGATGAGAAATTCTTGTAGCGGATTGAGGATATTAACATGCGAAGGGGAATATATACGTAGATTAAACCTCTTCGATGGAGGTTTCTTTATGCGGGTCCATGAGGGATATTTTGAGATGAAAATGACACCTAATATGAGCCATAGAAACCTTGGTATTTAGACTAAGAGGCTATTGATAGGGGAAGGGGGAAAAAGTCAAACCCTAGTGGATAGGTAAAGGATGGTACTAGATGTCAATGAGGGTGACTGGCTAAGCCAATCCATAGGTCAAAACGAATATTTTAGAGAACTAAATAATAATAATAAAAACTGTTGAAGGGAAATACTAAAAAGTGGACCTGATAACCTAAGATCTAGGTGGGAGGGTTGGGATTCCATAAAAAAATCTAATGAAAACCTTATTTCCCAGGCTAGGATTCTTCTTCAATGAAAAGCCAAAGTAGGGGAGATATTGAGAGAAAGTGTTGACACTTATTTGGGTGGGAGGGCACACTTCATTGAATTGAATATAGAATGTTTTTTTTTTAGGTGATCAAACTAATTAAGGGACTGAGCCTAAAGATATGATAGAGAGAAGGTCCTAGACCAATGCTCTTATACTAGTTGATTTACTTTTCTTCTATATCACCTACAAAGCCTACGTTAGACAGGAAGCACACCAACGGAAGAAGATAACAACTTAGATAAATTTCCAATAGCAAGTGAAACAAGAAAATAACAAGATAGAGAGGCTACTTTCCTTTAGAAAAAAATTATTGACTTCATTATGAGGCCTATTGATCTTTATATAGAAATAAAAAATGTCCACACAAAATGAATAAAATAACAACAAAATCCTTCACTTAGCATGAGGGATAGAATATGCCTCTACATGAATGCACATAATAACTCAAGTCAAAATAGAAAAAAGGGAAATAAGGAGAATCTCTCTAATGTCTAAATTGTTGAGCTCTAAACTATTGTCCAAATGAATGCATCCTACTTTGGGAGGATGCCTAGGATTCTTATATGGCGTAGTAGGTTGTATGTGACCCTTGAGAAAGGGGCAAATTTCTCGGGGATATTTTGCGATCCATCATCTACATTAAATATGGCTATCGGTCTATGTTAAATATTGAGCCACTAGAATAGAAGGGGGTTCCATTCTTTTGATGTATTATATTGTTCCATGGTTGAGCAATAGGACGAGAGTGGATGTTAGAGCAGAATGAGGGAGATAGGAGATCATGTAGTAACCATTATGGTTGTAGGATCATATGTAACTCCATAGAGAGTACCATTTCCTTTGTATTTGCAATTTGACATAAATAGCAAGGCATAGTCCTCATTTGTGGTTGGTTTTTTACCCATAGTGGGTTTTTCGAGGGTATATCTTGTGTTATTGTGTGGATTGTGTATTTATTTGTTCTAGTTATTCTTGTTTCAATTCTAGTTATTTGGAATTCAATAAAAATAAGTTAATAAATTAAGAATATTGTTGTAAGATCGGTTGTGATGAATTGTTTCATTGGAATATCCATGGTAGTTTACGGATCACCAGACCTTACAATATGTCCTCTATGTGATTTTCATCTAAAAAAATTGTTGATTCCAACTTATATGAGGGCTTGTTTTTAAATAATTCTTCAAGCTACAAACCTAGGAATCCACAAACTCAACATAATAATCTTCACATCATATTTGGGGAGAGTGATCTTGGTATCCAATTGAAATATTGTTAGTTGGGATTTGCTAATGAAAAAATATTGTAGCAGTTGCAGGATGTCTACATGCAAAGGGGCATATGTAGAGTAAACATATTCAATGGAGTTTTCTTTTTCCATGAGGGATCTTTGGAGATGAAATTGTAACTAATCTGGCCCATAAAAACCTTACCGTCTAGAAAAAGAGCATGCTGATAAGTGATGGGAAAAAAAATAAAACCCTAGTTGCTAGAGAAAGGATGGAACCATATGTCAATGATAGTGACTAGCAAAGGAAATCCATGGACCAAGACTAAGATTTTAGAGAACTAAAGAAAAAACCAGCAACGTACTAAAGGCAAATACTAAAAAATGGACCCAAAGCCTAAGATCTAGGTGGGAGGGTTGGGATTCCATAAACAAGATCTAATGAAAATCTTATTTCCTGGGTTAAATTTCTACTTCCATGAAAATCCAAAGTAGTGGAGATCTTGAAAGAAAATGTTGAAATAGATTTGGGTGGGAGGGCACACATCATTGAATCGAATCTAGAATCTTCCTTTTGTGAGATGATCAAACTAATTGAGGCACTAAGCCTAAGATGGAGGTAAGGTCCTAGACCAAATACAAGTTGATTTTCTTTTCTTCATTATCACATACAAAGCCTAGGTTAGAGAGGAATCACATCAGCTGAAGAAGATAACAACCTAGATAAATTTCAATAGAAACAAGAAAATAATAAGATAGAGGAAATAGTTTCCTTTAGAAAAAATTCTTGACTTCATTATGAGGCTTATCAACCTTTAAATAAGAATACAAAATGTCCACACAAGATGAAGAAAATAATAATGGAATCCTTCACTTAGCGTGAGGGCTCGAATATGCCTCTACATGAATGCACATAATAACTCAAGTCAAAATAAAAGATGGGAAATAAGGATAATCTCTTCGATGGATAAATCATTAAACTTTAAACTGTTGGCCAAATGAATGCATTCTACTTTGGGAGGATTCCCATGCTTCCTATATGGTCCATTAGGTTGAACGTGACCCTTGAGAAGGGGGAAACTTCCCTTGGGAGATCACGCAAGCCCTCATCTACATCAATTCGCTTGCACTAGCCATTTTAACTTAACTTTGTTATCATTATTAGAGGACCCAATCTCGGTAAGAATACCTAAACTAGTCTTATGCACTTAAGCTCTAGCGATTTTTTAATCATTAGTAATAAATTAGTAGGTTCATTATCCTAGATCTAAAGAAAAAAGAGTCATTCCAAAAAGCCTTTGCTCATATCTCCATTTATCATAATCCAAGGAATTTTTTTTTCAAAAAAATATATTCCAAAGCGAAAATTATATATGAATAATTCTACTAATGCACCACATTTCTATATTTATTTTTTTTAGCATAAACATGTGACGATAATTTAAATAATAGCACACCCTCTCAAAAAAGCTTAATATTGAATCACAACTACATCACATTAATTAAAAAGGTTTTGAATGCACATGAAAATGCAATTTTATCAAAGACTTAAGCACACCACAAGTATGATATATTAGCATGTTATGAATTACAAATTTTCTAGTTGTCTTGCTTGCCTTCTAGTTAGAACGCAAAAGTGGAAACTAATCCTTTTAACTCATAAAAATACTAATAGTAAAAAATATAATAAATGTTCGAAGACAACAATAAAATTATTTTTTATTGTATAAATCACTCCCTTGAAAAAGTCAAATATATAATAAAGTTTTTCAACAACAATAAAATTATTTTTCAATTGTATAAATCACTCCCTTGAAAGGGGTGTATGATATAAAATGATATTGGAAAATCTACATTTTTAAAAATAATTTGAACATAATTAAAGTTTCGGTAGTGTGAGATACTCTTAGATTCCTAAGAGTGAGGAACTATGACCTTAAGCTTTCCCTACTGCCTCTCGTTTTTTGTCCAAATATTCAATGTAAAACTTACCCTAAAGCAATTGTATTTTTAAAATCAAGATTGCGTTTGATCAAGAAGATTGACCCCTATCAACATTGCGTTTATTTTCTCTCCGCTTTAACGATATCATCTTGTCTTCTTTCATTCTCTTCGATACTTGGGATTTTATTTTCAAAATAGTTAAAATAATATGATAAAAGAAATGATCTAAACAATTTCACTAAAATATGAAATATATAATCATTATAATAGAATAGTAGGAGATTTACAGAAAATATCGATTACGAAAAACTCTAACATTATTGTGGTATATTTAATTATTATGAAAAGATACAATATTTTAAACTACTTTCAATATAGAGATTATTGATTATTGTGTGTTCTAAATGAGGTATACAAATACAATTTTAATTTGGATATATTACTTGTTTATTATGTTGGATAGTTTTAAAACATGGTAATGGGTTGCTTTATATCTATTAAGGTTCCACCTTAATTCTCTACCTTAGTAGTTAGTTATGTTATGTATGAGGGCATAAGCTTTGAACAAGGTTGAGTAGTTGGTAGTAGAATATTAATGTAAAAAGGGTTTCTTTATTGATTAAATCCTACTAGTTAGTTGGTACCCATTAATTATTGACCAAGTCAAGTAGTTAGAGTTTTGAGATATTGAAATCTTGTTTAAAGAGCTAAGAGGCTATGGATTGTTTTGTCAAGAATTCTTGTATCAAATCTTTGCTCTAATGAAATGTTACTGAACCTTAAGAGGCACGTGAACATTGCTTCCTACAGTGACCATCATAATACAACATTTATGTATGCAACATTTATGTTGTCCATTTCATTTGATCAACTATTTTGCAATATAATCTTGTGTTTAATGCATTGTTTATTTTTGTTTATCTTGTTTTTTCTCTAATTTACAAGGTTAATACCACCACAAGTTGTAAGAAAACAATTTATTGAGCCAACACACCTCCAAATTTTTCATAGTTTGCTAGAGATGTGTTCCGATATCTTTAAAAAACATAGAGATATCCCATTCATCTGGTAAACTTGCAGTTGGGGAAGCATACATGTAGAAAATACAATAAGTACTCAGTCACATTTGTTGGACACTATTGTAATATTTGTTGGTACTCCTCCAAATAGTACTGCATCAGACAAAACATGTACATAGAATCTCACGTCCAGATGCCTTTTGGTATATTGGAAGTCCCCTATGCCACCTACAACAAACTATAAATAGTCCAATCAACAATCGTGTTGATGTAGTGGCACCAAACATAGTAGTTGGAAGATTAATCGCTAGTACCTTGGTATAAGGGTTGTACAGCTAAGGGCATGATTGAGCCTCTTTAGTTAGCATACTAATAATTTGGTTCGTGTACTATTGTTGGACATTGCAAGTATATCAAAGAGATATAGCACCTAATAATCCCTTGTCCTTAAGAACTTGAAAAACCTTCCCTCTACATCACCCACGAGTTAAATTCCTACATCTTTGCATAGAAAATGAATTTGTAGATTCTATCAATGTAGTAAGCATATTCTCTGAGATCGACTAGTTAAATTCCTACATCTTTACATCCAGAAGGAATTTGGAAATTTTATCAATGCAATTATATTCATGCCAGCATAAAAAAAAAATATGGGCTCCATCGACAACCTTGCTTGAGACATATCTCAAAAGAATCCTTACATTGTGTTTATCATATTGGTATACATCTTTAACAACCTTTTTTATGTGAACCAACCCATCCCTCATTTTGGGATACCTCTCAATAGACTCCTCTTTCACCTCTAGTCATTTTGAGATAAGTTGGCATAATACTTTTTCGAGCACAAGTAGTCCCATGGTATACACCCACTCCCAAAAACACATGGCAAAACTAGCCAAGGATCCAGTGAAAGACACAAAGTACCTTGTATCTTGTAGTAGTGCTTGCAACCTTACAATAGATGGTTGACAACATCCACCTTGCAACACCCCATAATTTGACATTCAGTAATTAAAACTCTAATGTGAATTAGCTTAGCATTTTGATTTGCTTATTATCTTTGGACTCGGTTAGATTGATTAAGACTATTGTTATGTGAACATATGGCTCCTTGTGTGTGGATAGTAAATGGAACTTATCATTTTATTTTATTTATGGTGATGAATATGTTATTCATTTGAACATGCAAATCGAATGCGGGATATCAATATGTGGATGCTAATTTCGTTGTACTTTGGATTTAGAATGAGTACAGTATATGTTGAAAAGAAACTTACATGATTACTAATATGTAATTTTAGTGATATATTAGACTATCACTTCAAATAGTTGGATATTATTATAAATGAGGTTTATGTTAGTGGTGAACTAACCCACATGTTGGCTGGCTATGAGATCGTTAGATTCCTAAAGTGCTAAGGGGCACAATATGTCCACAATATTTCCAAGACATCAATATGATAATGAAGTGACATCAATTTTCTTACAATTTAATTGTCATTTCCAATATTCCTATGAATTGCAGGTAAGTGTGAGTTTTGATAGGGACCACAACTTTCCCAAAATGGTTGTTCGATGGAAGGAATATCATAATAGTGATTACATAATATGGTTGATGAAGGGTGTTGACCCTAGTGATATTATGGGGGGGTTGGAGGCATTTCCCATCATTTATCCTCCAAAACTCGAAGTCATGGGAATACTATGTTGTGCACGCTCCCCTATACATGTGTTGACAACTATTGGTTACCTGCTAGGGAAGCTTGGTCGATGTTGTTGACACTTCCACTTACAGGTTCTATATTTGGTTAGGCTGATATAGACAATTCCATAGCCAAGGAAAATTTTAGGGGCTAATCTTAGACCATGGGATAATTTTAGGGGTTTTAAATTTTTAATGGCCTATTTTTTTATTAAACACCTGTTAGGTATGATTAGCCAACACTTTATTTATTTATTTTTAATGAATAGGAGGTTATCCCCATTGAGTTTAAAAAGGGGATCCAAGATAAAACAATTTCGCCCCTCTAAAAATCAATTTAGCCCTGGGTGATTCCATGAAGATGAGTAACTCCTTTTTTCCAAATATGGCAATGAAAAATGGAAATTTTACCCATCTATTAAATTGAAGCCCTCAAAACTCATATTTCCATATGAATTTCGACATGCGGTTAAAAAACAAAATGTAGAGAATTATGTTGGATTTCCAATAATATTTTTTTAAAATATACCAATGTCATTTATCGTGTCAAATTTTCATTTAATGAAACGTGTATCCTTAAAAATTTGAAGAGCAAATAGCAAGTGGATCGTGTGTGAGCAAAATAATTTAATATTAAACTAATAATTAAAAAAAATGAAATATGTGAACATGATCTAGACAGAATGCACTAGTGCGTACATATTTTTCTTTTAATTTTCCTCGAAAAATTATAATTATTATTATTATTAGAAATTGACCATTGAATATCTCAGTCGCATTTTTCACACATGTGCATGTGTGCGCAAAATATTTTGATTGTTTACATAATTTCCAAAACTAAAAATACAATTTTGAAGAGGACGCACTGATGTAGTGCTTGTATATTTTTTCAAAATTTTTGGATGTGTATTTTGAATGTTGTTGATTTATCTTTGAGCTCATTCGAAGTTGCCGACAGGGTTTTTTAGGGTAAGATTTAGCAGAAATTAAAAAAAAATGACATACGAAGATAAAAATTCATAAATTATATGTATATGGATAGAGGATTCATTGACAAATCCAACGGTATCAAGTCCTCCCATTAATGTGCATCTAATGACATAGTTTAAGATTGTGAAAGGAAAACCAAATTTGTTTTTTGCAGTGAGAAGGGCTTTCGGCCTGTTTTTAGGCCCTCGATCGAGGTTTTTGAAAAACCTCAATTGAGGGCTAAAATGAACCTCGATCGAGGGTTTTAGAGAGACCTCGATCGAGGTCACGTAAATCCCTTGATCGAGGTTAGTTGCTCGATCAAGGTTTTGAAAAAAGGCCTCGATCGAGGATTTGTGTGTGTAAATAAAACATAAAAAGGAACCCGAGAAAAGAATTGGACAATTAATGTTTCCAACCACCATTCCCACTCAAAATTAACAAGAAACCTCTATATAATCAATTAACAATTGCCAAACAACACTTATGTAATTGATTGTTAATTTACTTTCAAGTGGAGCTATGTGAATTTGATGTTGTTCAATTAGAGTTCATTAGACATGTAAGAAGTATTATTGTTGTTCGATTAGAATTCATTAGACATGTAAGAAGTATTATTGTTGTTCAATTTCATATTACATATTGTTGTTTGTTATAACAATTTGAAAATTCTTTGTTTGTTTTCATTGTAGTTTGATGGGGAGCAAAAGAAAACAACAAAGGAAGCATGCTCATCAAGAAAATGAGCATGAAGAGCGTGAGAAGAATAGGGAAAGAATGAGACAACAAAGAACAAGATTGAGAGAAGAAGAAGATGCACCTTTGTTGCAACAAATTCCAATGGAGGACAACCAAGGTAAATTTTTGAATTATATGCTACCTAATTTAAATTTCATATATCTTTCTCTAATAATTTGTTATATATATACTATCTATTTATTTTTTCATTTTAGCCTTACTGTATTTTGTATATTTTTATCAATTTGTTATTTAGCCTACAAAATTAGTAACAATTTTTTAAAAAATAACTATTTCACAATCTAATTTATTTAATATTGTTTGTAATGAGATTCTTATTTATTTCATAACTTTGTTATTTGTATTTAGAAATTTGTAACAATTTTCATATTAAATGAATAATTTTTCAAGTGACTAACAATTTTCAAATTAAATGTACACTTGGACACTATTTTCATGTTAAAATGTACATATTTAACTAATTGCAATTTTCTAAGTTACTATAAATTTCAAGTTAAATGATATTGAGATGTTATGATAAAAGAAACATTTAACTTGAGTCATTGTCTGAATGTGATTGAAGAAAGATCTAGCGTTTGGAAACCTCTGCGGCGGAGGACGAAGAGAGGGGGTTTTTTTGTTCACGTGCAGGCTAAGCCACGTAGCGGCAGGATGGTTGGGGCCTGCTATCTGGAGGATCCGGGTGGGGGTTGCATCCCCATATGAAAAGCAATGGTTACAAATAAATTCAAGCCCCCGCTGCCTGAAGGATTCACTAAGGGTGCTGACAAAGGAGAGACAAGTGGGGGCGAGAATGGAACCAAGAGAAGGATGGGGCTAGGAGGCTGCCTTCCGAAATCCCAAAGTATACCGGCTATGCAAATCAGATCTGAAAAGATCTGAGAGAGAGTTGAACAATGGAGGGAGAAAGCCCTAATAGGAAAATTTGTGGGGATTTGGCCTCTCGAACGTGACTTGGTTCGCTGGATCAAAATTACTTGGAATCCTAAAGGTCACTATGATCTGCAACTGAGATCTAAGGGTTGTTTCACCATGATATTATTCAACATTGAAGACTAGGATAGAGTTCTGGAGAGAGGGCCCTATTTTTTCTTTTTGGTTGGTCTCTATCTCAGGCCCTGGAAAGAAAGGTTCAACCCTGAAATGGAGGACATGAAAGTTTCCCCTCTATGGATACAACTATTCTCTTTTCCATGTGAATACTGGGATCTGGAAATCCTACAGGATATTGGCAATACTATTGGGGAATTTGTAAAAGTGGCTGAGCAGACCAAACAACAAAGGTATACTACTTTTTCCCGCATCTGTGTTTACATGGACCTCTCGAAGGAATTGTCGGAAACCATTAGTCCGAACTGGGATGATGAGGAATGGGTGCAGCCGCTAGACTATGAACAACTCTAATTTCGATGCTGACAATGCCATGAATATGGGCACCTAGGTTGGAATTTCCCTCTGATGTTGCGATCACCTCCTCCTTCTAAGCAAGCCCAGGAGGGGGAAGCGGACAAGGATGGGCTTACGAATGTAAGGAATAGGAGAAAAAATAGAATGGTGGCGCATCAAAAGACAGTAAATGAGATTCGAGGCAAAGCAGTTTTGAGCTACAATTCCTTCCATATCCTCGAAGAACCACGGGAGGAGGAGGAGGACGGCAGAAAGAAAGTTGAGTCCAAGTCAAAGAAGATGGAGGGTATTGAAGAAGAAGTAGAATGTCGTAAGGACATCAGGAAACAAATGGAGGCAATGGAAGAATATGGGGACAAAGAAATGGAATTGGGGGAGCTAGATCTCGATGAGATCGAAAAAGAATGCAAAAAGAAAGGGAAACGGTATGTCTCCCGAAGGAAACTGGAATTACTCCAAGAGGCGATTATCAAATCAAAAGCCTGCCGATAGCTGGGGATAGAAATAGACCCTCAGAAGGGGAAAAAAAGGAAACCACCCGAGGAAGACTTGAAAAGAGGTAGACAAACGAATAAACAAAGGATTGTTGAGGTATGAGTCAAACTCATAGAATCAGGCCAATATCCAACGATAATGGCAGCTTTCTTTGAAGTTAATAAGGTTACCCAATGAAGATTATATCATGGAACATTTGGGGTTTCAACCACCCCAGGAAAATAAAGAGCTTAGGTAGAAATATTAAGCAGGAAAAACCAGATATTCTTTTCCTGTAGGAGACAAAATGTAGTTCAGATATGATGGAGAAAGTGAGGCAGAAGATCTGGAGAGGTAGTAAGCTCATGGCTACTGGTGCTTCAGGTATGGCAGGTGGCCTGGCTGTTCTTTGGCAACCTTACTCCTTATGTTTCTCGACTTGGAGGGCTAATCACTTTTCTCTGTGTGCTAGTTTCACGGAACGACATTCAGGGATCTCGAGGAATCTGGTGAATATTTATGGCCCAAGTGCCTTGCCCCAGAAACCTGCTTTTCTAAATTACTTGGACTTGCTTAAGGATCAAACTTCCAATGGAGCGTGGATTCTTGGAGGGGATTTCAACTTAATTTCCTCTCTTGGGGGAAAAAAGGGGGGCAGGAGGGCTTTGGACAAACATCAAGAAGCCTTCAGGTATTTTATTGCTCAAAGTACCTTCATTGATATTGAAACAAGTAACGGGCTGTACACGTGGAACAATAAGCGTGGGGGTACCCACCTCGTGGCTTCTGGAATTGATAGATTTCTGGATACTCAGGATTTAGTCAGAGATGGGGGGGGAGTTCCATGCCAGTGTCATTCCATCTGTTGGATCTGACCACTGGCCCATCTTCCTCCAATGGGAATAGTTCAATGCCTTTTTACATAAACCTTTCAGATTCAAACAATTTTGGCTGGAGCATAAGGACTTTAAAGAGCTGGTGGGACAATGGTGGCAGGAACTGGTCCCCCTGTGGGAACAAAGATGTATCAGTTTGAACAAAAATTAAAGGCTCTCAAAGCCAAGATCTGTACTTGGAATAAGGAAGACTTCGGGAATATCTTCCAAGATAAAAGGAAACTGATTGAGGACATTGAGCTTCTGCATGGGAAAGGAATGGAAGAGGGTTGGGATGATGATCTGAAAGCGCAGGAATTCAATTTGCTAAACCAACTGGAAGCTAGGGAAAAACAGGAAGAGATTTTCTGGAGGCAAAAATCTAGGAACGAATGGCTCCAAGAAGGAGAGAAGAACACACAATTTTTCCATAATACTGTTGTCCAAAACCACCACAAATCAAAGATCTACAAATTGCGCAAATTGGATGGCAGTCAGGTGGAATCCAGAAAAGAAATTGAAGATGAGCTAATCCTCCACTTCGAAGATATCCTTAAGGAAGATCGCAGAGATAGAAGCCTTGAAATTTCTAAGATAACCAGACTCATCCCCAAAGCTCTAAGTAATTTTCAATCATTAGTAATAAATTAGTAGGTTCATTATCCTGGATCTAAAGACAAAAGAGTCATTCCAAACAACCTTTACTCATATCTCGATTTATCATAATCCAAAGAATATTTGTTTCAAAAAAATATATTCCAAAGAAAAAACCATATATGGATAATTCTACTAAAGTATCACATTTCTATACTTATCACATTTTAACATAAACATGTGACGATAATTTGAAGAATAGCATATACCCTCTCGGCAGAAAGACTTAATATTGAATCACAACTAGATCACATAAAAAAGCTTTTGAATGTACATGAAAAAACAATTTTATCAAAAACTTGAGCACACCAAAAGTGTGATATATTAGCATGTTATGACTTGCAAATTTTCTAGCTGTCTTGCTTGAATTCCATTTAGAAGGCAAACGGAGGACATAAATTGCTTGAGAAAAAAGAGTGGAAACTAATCCCTTTTAATTCATAAAAATACAAATTACTAATGTTTAAATAAAGTAAAAAATATAATAAAATTTTGAAGACAACAATAAAATTATTTTTTATTTTTTAACTGTATAAATCACTCCCTTGAAAAAGTAACATATATAATAAAGTTTTTCAAGACAACAATAAATGATTTTTTAATTGTATAAATCACTGCCTTGAAAGGGGTGTATTTTAATTGTCTAAATCACTCCTTGGAAAAGTAAAATATATAATAAAGTTTTTCAAAAAAACAATTAAATTATTTTTTAATTGAATAAATTACTGTATAATATAAAATGATATTGGAAAATCTACATACTTTTTTAAAAATAATTTAAGCATAATTAATGTTTTGGTAGCGTGAGATACTCTGAAATTCCTAAGAGTGAGGAACTATGACTTTAAACTTTCTTTACTGCCTCTCGTTTTTTTTGTCCAAATATTCAATGTAAAACTTGACAGAAAAGCAATCGAAGTATCGAATGGTATTATTTAAAAACCGAAGTTTTTTTAATATTTAGCACTGACTGAAATATTAGCTTGAATGCATTTTGTATAACTTTCCCCTCGTGCGTCTAATTTTTTGTCAAATATTCCGCCCAAAACTTGACCGAAAAACAATAAAAGTATTAAATGATATTATTTATAAACCGAAGATTTTTTTAGTATTGAGTGACTGAATTATTATTTTGAATGTATTTTGTACAACTCATAATATTGAAGAATAGAAATTTGGAAACCTCTCGTGCAATCAATATATGATATGCGAACTTCGCATAGCAGTTCAATATATGATCATACTTCTTAGTGAGACATCCCACAATTAGAACAAATCCAAATATGAACATGTTTTGACATGGCTAATATATATAAAATAAATTTCAAAATGTCTAATCATTATTAACTTATTCTATAGAAAACAAATTAGAATAAAAACTTGTTAACTACCAAATCATATCTAAAATAAATTCACCACAAAATTAATGTAAATCATAACCAACAAATACTAAACAATAAACAAATATAATTCACAAAAACAAAAAAAAACCCGAATCAAGCAAAAGTAGGATCCTAAAAAACAATGGAGCCCATACAACATCCCACCTATGCACGGAGACTTTGCACTTGAGCCTCCTCCAAGGTCAAATATCATAACTTCCCCATGTCATGCATATGACATTAATGTTCATGTTAACTAAATTTTTAGGAATTAATAAAATTTTGATATCACCCCATATTTTATCGAGACCTTTTTTTCCAAATTAAAAATGTCATTGGTAAATCCATGTACTTAAACATTACATACATAGCACATAATGAAAGAATCCCCAAAAAAATCCATTTAAATACTATATACTCGTTATTTATATTATATTTTATAAAATATAATTATTGATATTATATTTTATTATCAATTTGAAAGTTTGGTAACATGAATACAAGTTCGACACATACAACATCCATACCTTTATAGTGTATTTTGTTTTCCTGATAGTTATATTATATTGATATAGTGGTTATTGAATGTGGTATAAAGATTCTAAACTTAATTTTTAGGTATAATTATAAACAAATAAAATATTATAATGTTTTAAAATTATTAATAATTATAATTAGGTTAAATGGTTATAGAGTATATAATTATGTAAATAAATTATTATAATTTATTTTTTATATTAATTAGAGTGGAGACATAGGATTTTATTTTCAAAATAGTTAAAGTAATATCATAAAAAAATTATCTAAACAATTTCAATAAAATTTGAAATATATAATCATTATAATAAAATAGGAGTTTTTATAGAAAATATGAATCATGAAAAACTCCAACATTATTATGGTATATTTAATTATTATGAAAAGATACAATATTTTAAACTACTTTCAATATAGATATTATTGATTATTGTGTGTTCTAAATGAAGTATACAAATACCATTTAAATTTGGATATATTACTTCAAAAACCATTTTAATTTGGATATATTACTTGTTTATTATGTTGGATAGATTTAAAACATGATCATGGGTTGCTTTCTATCTATTAGGGTCCCACCTTAATTCCTTATGTTAGAAGTTAGTTATGTTATGTATGCGGCCATAAGTTTTGAACAAGGTTGAGTAGTTGGTAGTAGAAATCTTAATGTAAAAAGTGTCTTTCCATTGATTAAATCCTAGTAGTTAGTTGGTACCAATTAATTATTGACCAATTCAAGTAGTTAGAGTTTTGAGATATTGAAATCTTGTTTAAAGAGCTAAGAGACTATGGATTTTTTTGTCAAGAATTGTTGTATCAAATATCTTCTCTAATGAAATGTTACTGAACCTGAAGAGGCACATGGACATTGCTTCCTCTAGCGGCCATCATAATACAACATTTATGTACATGCAACATTTTTGTTTTCCATTTCATTTGATCAATTGTTTTGCAATATAATCTTGTGTTTCATGGATTGTTTATTTTTGTATATCTTGTTTTTTCACTAATTTAGAAGGTTAAGACCACCACAACTTGTAAGAAAACAATTTATTGAGCCAATGCACCTCCAAATTTTTCATAAATTGCTAGATATGTGTTCTGATATCTTTAAACAACATAGAGATATGCCATCCATCTGGTAAACTTGCAGTTGGGAAAGCAGACATGTAGAAAATACAATAAGTACTTAGTCACATTTGTTGGACACTGTTGTAGTCTTTGTTGGTACTCCTCCAAATAGTACTACATCAGACAAAACATGTACATAGAATCTCACATCCACATACCTTTTGGTATATTATAAGTCCCCTATGTCACCTACAACCAACTATAAATAGTCCAATTAGTAATCTTGTTGATGTAGTGTCACCGAGCATAGTAGTTTGGAAGATTACTCTCTAGTACCTTGGTATAAGGGTTGTACAACTAAGGGTGTGATTGAGCCTCCTTAGTTAGCATACTAAGAGTGTGTGTCATGTACTATTGTTGGACATTGTAAGTACATCAAAGAGATATAGCACCTAACAATCCCTTGTCCTTAGGAACATGAAAAACCTTCCCTCTCTCACCAAGAGTTAAATTCCTACATCTTTGCATCCGAAATGAATTTGTACATTCTATCAATGTAGTAAGCATATTCTCTAAGATCAACTAGTTAAATTCCTACATCTTTACATCTAGAAGGAATTTGGAAATTTTATCATTGCAATTATATTCACCCTAGCATAAAAAAAATATGGGTTCCATCGAGACCCATCTCAAAAGAATCTGTGCATTGTGTTGATCATATTGGTAAACATCTTTAACAACCATTTTATGTGAACCAACCCATGCCTCATTTTGTGATACCTCTCAATAGACTCCTCTTTCACCTCTAGTCATTTTAAGATAAGTTGGCATTAATAATTTTCCAAGCACAATTGGTCCCATGGTACACACCCACTGCCAAAAACACATGTAAAAACCAACCATGGATCTAGTGAAAGACACAAAGTACCTTGTATCTTGTAGTAGTTCTTGCAACCTTACAATAGATAGTTGACAACATCCACCTTGCAACACCCCATATTCCGACATTTAGTAATTAAAACTCTAATGTGAATTAGCTTAGCATTTTGATTTGCTTTCCTATCTTTGGTCTCAGTTGGATTGATTAAGACTATTGTTATGTGAACATATGGCTCCCTGTGTGTGGATAGTAAATGGAACTTATCATTTTATTTTATTTATGGTGATGAATATGTTATTCATTTGTACATGCAAATCGAATGTAGAATATCGATATGTGGATGCTAATTTAGTTGTAATTTGGATTTAGAATGAGTAAAATATATGTTGCAAAGGAACTCACATGCTTACTTATAAGTAATTTTAGTGATATATTAGATTATCACTTGAAATAGTTGGATATTATTATAAATGAGATCTATGTTAGTGGTGAACTAACCCACATGTTCGATGGCTATGAGATTGTTAGATTCCTAAAGTTCTAAGGGGCACAATATGTCCAATACATCAAGATGATAATGAAGTGACATTAATGTTCTTACAATTTAAATGTTAATTCCAATATTCCTATGACTTGCAGGTAAGTGTGAGTTTTGATAGGAACCACAACTTTCCCAAAATGCTTGTTCGATGGAAGGACTCTTAGGATAGTGATTGCATAGTATGGTTGATGAAGGGTGTTGACCATAGTGATATTATGGGGGGTGGGATTGGATGCATTTCCCATCATTTATCCTCCAAAACATGAAGTAATGGGAATACTATGTTGCGCATGCTCCCCTATACATGTGCTGATGACTATTGGTTACCTTCTAAGGAATCTTGGTCGATGTTGTTGACACATCCACTTACAGGTTCTACTTTTGGTTAGGTCGATATAGGCAATGCCATAGCCATGGAAAATTTTAGCAGCTAATCTTAGCCCATGGGCTAAGTTTAGGGGTTTTAAATTTTTAATGGGATATTTTTTTATTAAACACCTGTTAGGTATGATTAGCCCACATATTATTTTATTTTTTTTAATGAATGGGAGGTTAGCCCCATTGAGTTTAGAAAGGGGATCCAAGATAAAAACAATTTCGCCCCTCTAAAAATCGATTTAGACCTCTATTATCCCACAAAAATCACTAGCCAGCTCTCATTTACCCCCAATTTCTAATAATGTTAGTTTCGAGGGGATCTTTTTCCTTCTATCAATAATGGAAATCAAAATAAGAGTTACATTCATCCATATTTTATGGTTTGAATCTAGTTTTGCAAGTTGCTTAATGTCCACATGAGAAGGGAAGTTGATATTTACTATTAGGTCTTACAGCAACCCATTTGCATCTAGGAGAGTTCTGAATCCCATTTCCCCAGATGCAAATTTTAACCAAGAAACATGAGGATTTTGAAGTTTGCGATCGACAATGCGACAATAATGTTTATGTGGGTGTTTGGGGCATCATTCCTAGGGGTTGGGACTTTATTCATAGCCACATATTTGGGCATGCATGGGACCATGACACTACTTATAACCACTTCCATTTTGTTTCTATTTCCGTTTGTTTTCTCCTTTCTAGGACAGGCCATGGGTGGAGCAACTTGGAATCCCATTGGTTTTTCTACTTCTTTTGCTTTACGCATTGTGAGGTACTTGGACATGTTTCTGGTTTTGCATATTGAATTTTATGGTTCTCAAAGGAGGGCTTGTTATGTGATGGTTTATAAAGATTTATATCCTATTTAGTATTGTTTTATATGTTTTCCTATTACTATATATGGTTTTATACTTTATCAAGAAATTCACCAAGACTTCACAAGATTTTATAATTTAGTGAAAGATTCACCAATATTTACAAGGTTTTTTAATTTAGTGAAAGATTTGCCAAGATTTTACATGATTATATAATCCAATGAGAGATTCACCAAAAAAATTATATATACATAATATAACATTGATAAAATAGCCTTCATATTTTCCTATATATCATGGAGATTAGCCCATTTATTATAAATAAAATTTTAGGGGGGGGTTCTTAAAATTTTCCCTAGCCATAACATATTGTAGAATAGGACATGATGGAGAAGTGAGGTGATGGCAGTAGTGGTCATTAGTTACTTGAGTATTTATGAGATGGATGAGACCTTGATGGGATTTGGATTGTGTTGTTCCTTATGATTATATACTTGATTTTCTTAATAGTGCTTATCTAGCTATTAAGTTTTAATCATACTGTATAAAAATAGATAAGAGATTAATGGTTTTGATGAGTTATGAAACATGCATTATTTAATGGTTAGTCGACATGTTGATTTGTGAGCATGTAGGAATTATGCATTAGGGGTAATAAATGTTTATTATTAGCACCCACACTTAAGATGTCTACGTTGGCCATGTATACACCATTTTGTGAGTATATTAGTACAATTCATGTTAGCACAGTAGTTATTAGTAACTTCGTTGATGATTTATAAAAGTATTACTTATGTGTTGAAAGTGTAAATAACTACATAAATATTATACATAACACAGCGCATATGCGTCTCTCTCTCTCTCTCTCTCTCTTGATCGATATATATATATATATATATATATATATATATATATATATATATATATATATATATAGAGAGAGAGAGAGAGAGAGAGAGAGAGAGAGAGAGAGAGATTCTTTGACTTGTGTGGGTGAGGATAATATAAATAAATGGGTAGATAAATATGCATAGATTTAGATAATACTATCATGAGTGCATTGAAGGGTAGCATCACAATGGAGACTTTTACACCAAAAGCCAAATATTATTTTAATTTAATTTAGAGATTTTTTTATTTTGAGTCATTCCAAATGCTCTTTTTTTTAATAATTGTTTATTGATTTTGACCAAATATTGGATAGGAGGTGGGGAGGATTTTGGATAAATAGGGAACTTGAGATTGGAAGAGGGAGGTTCTTTCTTGGAGGATATTTTTGGATCTTTTAGGGTTTTTAGAATTTTGGAATAGTTTGAGGAACTCTTGGAAGAATTACTATATGTTTGGGTGCATCATTGTTATCCTTTGTGGATCACTATTTTGGGAGTCACAGACATGTAGAGCCAAGGAAACAAAAGATTTCCTAGAGTTAGGATGCCAGGGAGGCTCTTAGCTGGCAGGGTGATGTAATTTTGTTTTGGGAATTGGACGAGGGAGAAGATTTAGTCTCCCATCAGTTGGGATTCTTCGCCATCTTTGGATGAAATCAAATTATGTATCAAGGTATTATTCGTGTGAATTTAAATAGCTTATATACAGTTGCAATTTCATAAATTTATATGTTGTTTCATGCTAGTGAAAATTGAATGAGATGCTAGTTAATGTTCTCTAATTGAACGGTTGAAATTTAAGAAATCATGTAGATTTGCCTATTATTATCCCTCTTTTGAATTTGTGAAATCATTAAATGGTAATTAGGAGAATTATTGTGAACACCACAATGATTTAATTAGTGTAATATTCAAGGCATAATGAGCCTTGATGGGCACTCAAAGTTTGAAGAACTCTTGGAATAATTACTATCTATTTGGGTGCATCATCATTATCCTTGGAGTCACATACATGGAGTTCCAAGGGACTAGAAAGTTTCATAGAGCTAGGATTTCAACAAGGATCCTAGTTCGTAAGGTAGTGTAATTATGTGTCACGTACCCTAATTTCTGGAGAGAAGAAAACAAAAACAAAAAAAACAAAAAAACAAAAAAACAAAAACAAAAAAACCATTTTATGTTGAAAACTTTGTATTAACTTTTATTGTAAAGTTTTTATAATTTGGACAAGTGTCCAAGGATGACTGTAATTTGCACAATATTTTATTATTTAATAAACAAAATAGGAGACAAACACCTAAGGGGACTGTTGAAAGAGTGGTTACTGATCCACTAGGTGGAATGGAATCTGGGGTAGAAGGCAATGGACAAGTGGCAACATCATGATGCAACTAACTAGCTATTGGTATGGGACAACTCCCTCAAAATGTGGTATTAGTGCCTTGAAAGATGGGGACTGGAGCTTGAGGCTCATTTATTCCAAAATGACCACTAAAAGACCTAGGCAGTCTATATATTAGCCATCAGATTATGAATTGAGGTTCATCACTTTTCCTGACGAGGAAACTTACCTTGAGGTTTTGCTGTTTGCACTCAAGAGATCTGATGAGGGGATAGGCTAGGGTTGATCATGTTGTGAGTCTGCCAAAACTCTTAGTGAGTTTAGGAGTTTGTTGATGAGTGGAGAAGGCATTTTGTAGGAGGTTGATACCGAGTGGAGAAGGTATTTTGAGTGCCTTGCTTCTACACAGTTTTCCACCCACTTACTGGATCAGTAATCAGGCTCGGGGGTTCATTAGAAGTCAGCAGCTGAGATGCTTCTTCTGAAGCAGGTTGGGAGGAACAGGCCTCCTTGGGTGTTTGTCGGCCCTATTATCAGTTACAGGTTCTAATATCTTATCTATTTTATTTTTAAGTCCTGTTATCTAGTTATTTTTGTATTTTACAATACTGTTGATTATATAACTTTCATTGTTTATTTCATAAGTTATTTCGATTCCTGTGTAAATTATCAATTCTGTATAAATTGACTCGATTGAATAAAATAGTTTATGTATTTTTCCCCATGCAATAAGAGATAGCATCGGACTCCAGTACAGAAACAAATTAAGTAGATAAGAGCTGATAGGCAAAATGCCATGGTGATGAAAGTATAAATTCTTTATAAATGCTCTGTACATTAATTATTAATGTTAAATTGTGTTTTTATTTCTTTACTCACCGCACTATTCTTACCCCATTCTTATCATCAACAGAAAAGTAAATCTATCCATAGATGTAAGAACAGTTTTATTTTTAAACAAGGAAATCATTTATGTTCTGTACAATCATGTTTTTTTTTAAATGTATATTTTCATAGAATATCTATAGTTGTTGTTATTCTCATTATTTAGCATATAGGACAGATAGACAAATAAGAAACAACATATTATCAACTTAGTGTTTTGAAACTTTACATTTTCATTCTTTTAAAAGTCTACTGTTACTTCAGATATTCTGTTATTGCATGCACAGTGCCGATAAGTAAACAAAGTTCCTTATCATAAAGCTAGGGTTCAATATTTTCTTTTGCATGCAGATATAATCATAAACACACAAATGCAATTCTGTAAACATAATACAAAATAGATGAAAAATCTCTCTGTCATTTCCTTATTTTATTAACATAGACAAATTAAGTATTTCCTTTTATATCAGAATCATTCCTGTAGATCGAACTTATCTATTTATTTTATTGTTTTTGAAATTTCCAATACATTACAAATGCCAGTAGGAGCAGAGTTGACAAAATCACAACCCTGGTGGTTGTTTAAACATTTCAACAAACACATCATTATCTAGACATAGTCAAACCCTAAACCATGGACAAGATTTCACTTCAGAATCACAAACATTTTATACAAAACCAACAACGAGGCATTAGGCCGAAGCCATCATTTTGCTTAAACATTTATTTAATAAACAGTAGCAACGTTTTTCCTCAAACATACTTTTGCATACTATTTCCTTTCTACCTTTAAAACATTCGTTAGTTTACAGTCCAGAATATACACGATAGTACAGGTATGCTTAAAACCCTAGCCTCCACAAACACTACATTCATTATAGAGACTGTTAAATTACAAACTAGATCTATTTCTCAAAATAACAAGTGACAGGTTTCATTCACGGGCCAAGCCCCAACACAACAAATACAGAATAGTCACAGCACATAGTTTTGCGACATACATTTTATTATCTTCTCCACAGAGTCTGAAACCCCACTTAAAAATAAATAAACATTGCCAAGTTTTCAAAAACAAAACTCAAAACCCTCTACAAATACAAATTGTTACATTGACTCCACAACTAAGAAAACAACCTAAGTTTTTCCACTACGAATTCCAGTTTTGATGATACAATTGTTGCCACGACCACTGCCTCGAGAACCTACGAGGGTTGCCACCGGGATTACCATTGTTTTCGCTTTTCTATTTGTTGCCAACCAACTCCATTATCGTCAAACCCAACACTTTGATTTTGAACGATGGTATTACCTGCCACAAGGGTCTACGAGGAGTTAGGAACAAAGCATTTGATTTGTGACCAAATGAAGAAGTATTTTTAGAACCAAAAACTAGGTAGAACATACCTTGTATCTCACAGTATATTGGAATCCTTCTGGCTTCCAAATCTTCAACCCACGCAATGGAGTTGACATACCTCTGAACTAAAACCCTTATGGAGTCAAACCCCACCCTTAAACTTTACCAGTCTCCGATTAAAAACTACAGGGCTTCAACACTACTGTATCAACAATGCGCGAACACTTACACAGTTCTTCCACAACAATTTTTACAGAGTTGGACACACAGTTCCATCCACAAATGCCCAGGGTCGAGCCTTGTAAACCAGCGGCCTGCTAGCCTTCACCTCCATATAGTAACCACCAAATGAATGCACAAAAGAGAAAATAACGCTAAGACAATCTTAGCTAGGGTTTTGCATATCCCATCTACCAAGACCCGAGATCAACGTTCAAGATCCAGCCAGCTAAACCATGGTGGTACCAAGGAGTTACTATAACCAGAGACCAAGAAATGACTTCATTTATTACACGGCTCGAACAGATGCCATATCACCAAGTTAGAACTTATAGCTCGGTGACACATCATAAAACATCACCACTATGATTACTTAAGGGCTAGACACATAAGTGCCAGTTTAGCACTCACCTCACCACGTAGAAATGGATTAAATGCTGAGATCTTATGGAGATTGCACCAAAGTCTCGACTGCAACAACACTATCTACCACATTAATCACTACAATCATTATCATTGCCACATTCGAGCCACTGTGGAGCTAGCTAGTCAACCAGTGAACCAACAGTTAACACTTCAGCTTAAGAATGGACTTAAAACACCGTTGGACACATGATTGAACCGTTAGTACAATCCTCTGTAGAATCCCACTACCACGACGGTCCATGCATTTAATACTATAGGTAGAATATTAATCATCCGCCAACCTATATACATTATCAACAAGTCATTTAAATTTATCAAAATAAACATTTTTGGGTAGATTGTATCGTAATTCATGAAGATTACAATGCTAATAACGTAGTATAACGATAGTTGGATATTTCTCTTATTACTTGCACATTAATACCTTTGCATAGAATTTGTTTATTGTATGGTTTCACATAATATGATAACCCAAATCATATAGTATCGTAAGTTCACAAAGTATCAAATAAAGTTTGTTTGATATAGCATTCTTGCATAGTATCACTATATTGTATATATTCCTAATTGCATGGTATCATATTAAGAACCTAATAACACATAAATGCATAGTGCCACTTAGAATCACATAGGGCACACAACGCACATATCATTTAGGATATGTACATCTACATTGAGTTTTGATGATATCGTCACTTATATCATAAGTTAGAGCATTTAAATGAACCAAGAAATAGACAATTGAATACAAACAAGGTTACAACTAATAACGACCTTCTCACAACTCTTGATTAAATCTGTACTGTCTGTATAAATAGACCTGTTCTAATAGTTAAAAACAAACTTGAACGACCTGAAGTTTGAATCCAGTTCTCTCACCGATAGAATGATCAGAACTGTTCTCTTCATTTCTAATCATTAGATGTTTACTGAAAAAGGGTGGTCACTTGTTGCAGTTAAAATCCTTACCTATAATCTGTCACATTACGAAATTTACATGCTTTAGCACGAATGCTAAGTAAGCCTCGGGGCGTCCAAAGGACCCCTTCATCAATCAAACAAAAGAACATTTATCAAATGATGTTTCTTCATTCATAAACAACAACAATAGATTTTGTAGCAGCATATCTAGATTGGATAACATCAAGACTTAAGCTAACTTCTTTTAGTAGCATCCAATAAACAAGTATGGTATTTTAAAACAACAAACAACATTTGATGTATCTTTTCCATTTCCACATACACTAAATAAGAAATATTATCACGTAGAATTTTTTTTAAATTTTTATGAATTTTCTGGGGTGTTACATTATGTTTTAGGCATTGGACGAGGGAGAAGGTCAAGGCTTACAGTAATTGGGCTTCTTCACCATCCTTGGATGAAATCGAATTATGTATTGAGGTATTATTCTTGTGAATTTAAATAGATTATATATTGTTGTAGTTTCATAAATTTATATGCTGCTTCATGATAGTAAAAAGTGAATGAAAATCTAGTTAATGTTCTCTAATTAAATGGTTTACAATTAAGAAATCATGTAGATTTTCTTATTATTAGCTCTCTTTTGAATTTGTGAATCATTAAAATTCAATTACGAGAATTATTGTGAACATGACAATGATTTAATTAGTAAAACGATCAAGACATAATGAACCTTGATGGGAACTACAAATGGTATATGATCCCTAGGTTCAAAAATTGGAACCTTGAAGGTCTACCTGAAATTAGGAAAGAATGAAGATGAAATCTACTTTCCATATTCAATTATTGGAACCTTAAGGGTCTACCTGAAACTAGGAAAGAATAAATATGAAATCTAATTTCCATATTAAATAAGGACCTTAATATAATAAACTTAAATCAAACAAAACATAAGAGAGCCTAATACATAGTACACCATTGAATTGTTTCCTAGACTCTGACGCACAGGGGAACCTAACTTGAGAATGGGACCACCCATCTCTCCAAAATCCAACTAAATATAACCACATGTAAGAGGAAAGGAAATATAGGATTATTATCCATTAATATATGATTCCATATTTCATAAGCTTCTCTTGAGTAGATATCTTTTAGTTTTCTTGTCATCCATGTCTGCACCATTTATATTGGTCCTCTTCACTCAGCATTGACTTCCTCATACAATTAAGACATCTTGGTTGATATCTACTAATGTATAGACTCAAACTTCAACCTCTGGTTCCTTCAATTCCTGTAATAATTATATCACAATTGGGCATTTAGGCTTTGAAAATATGGAAAATTTAACTTCAAGATAAGCATCTTGGGAATAAATACAACCATAATTAGTGGAAATTGGTTAGCACCTATTCTGAGGTAAATACCATACAATGATGCACTTGCACCAAGAATTGGACCTACAACAACCATAGTAAATTCCCACTAGTGTAAGACCAACCAAATTTGAAGCAATGTTCTTTAATAAGAGGAATTTAGAATGAAGTCCATATCCTATAGCTAAAAAAAATTGTTTCCACCCTCCAACCCACAGTCTTATATTCTGTGTTTCCTTTTAAAATGTGTAGGTTTCTAGTGGCTATGTCTTCACTTAGCCATGAGTTTACCAAATTCAAGAATTTATTGAGTAGAAAAATATATATCACGATAGGATTAATAGTGACTAAATTGTCAGAATATATAATTCCTCCCGCCATCAATGCCATAATGGGTAGCTAAGAATTTATTGTAGCTAATGCATGATTGTAAGGGATGAATATACTACTTAAATGATGTAGAAGCCTCTAGAGAAGGATCGATCTCTCCTATCATAGATCCATCTAGATGTGGCATGCAATATATTAATTAGAGCCTGTAAAAGAGTTCTGGTGTGGATATTAGTACATATAAGAGTGTTATGGCTCTTGAGTTGTAGCTCTGTATCTATGTAGTTTCTGTGAAATTCTAAATCACAGCAGATCTAAGAGCCAAGTATACCTCATAGAGAAAGAATGAGCATAAAAGTTGAATTAGAGTGAAAACTGCAGTAAAAATGAGCAGACAATTAATTATGCACAAGAACTCAGATAGGAGTAGAATAATGTCACATTATCCAATAATCAGTATAGTCAACAATGATGATGCAATGGAGAGAATTCGAATCACATAGGATAATTCAAACCTCAATTGGTCTAGCATAAGGATTGTCACCACAGGAGTGATTCGGAAGACTTAAACTCAACCAAACTGGACCTAAAATCAGTTATCTGAAGACACAATCAATTAACTGACTAAGGAGAACACATCAGTGAGTTTGTCATGCATATCAGTTAGAAATGGGCACTTGAGCCCACAATCAGTGGCATATGGATCTCTAACCCCCCATAAGAGTCAGCTAACTCAGGTGGACTGGACTGGAACACTTAGTAGGTTCCTATAAAATAAGGAATTGACTAAAGTGGTCTTAAAATGATGCATGCAGGGCTTGGAAGGTGGTAAATGGATCCTGGATGACATCTGCACACTACTAGGGGAATGTGACATCATCAACTACTAGAAAAATGAAATAATGCTAGGTAGGACAAGGATGGAGTATTAAAATATCCTAACAACCCCCCTTAATCCATACTTTTGCATCCTGGGCCCTGGTTACTGACACCAAAGGTCACCCATACAATCAAATAAATGATAAAAAATAAAGAACTGTCCATGAACTAGGGAAATGGGGAAAACCTCATGGGAACCCCCCCCCCTCAAAATAGGAGAACAAGAAGCTTACAAAAATTTCACACCAAGTAGAGATCTGATAAAGACAAAACTCTTCTAAGTGAAAAATTTAGTGAATATGTCTCTGCAATCATCTCCTCTATAGGACAATAATGTAGTGAGATGGTTTGTTTGTGCACTAGCTCCCTAATGTAGTGCATGTGAACCTCAATATGTTTGGTCCTCTGCTTTTGTACTGAGTCAGTAGATATCCATATGGCACTCTAATTGTCACAAAATAGTTCAACTAAATGAGAAGCGCGAGTTCCAAACTCAGTCAAGATCCCATGCAACCAAACTTCCTAGATGGTTGCATTCATAGCCCCTCTATACTCTGCCTCTGCTGAAGATAGTGCAAGTGTTGCTTTCTTTTTGCTTGACCAACAGATTGGTCTTGATCCAATCATGAATACGTACCCTGAAGCGGACTTCCTATCGGTATTGTCTCTAACCCAGTATGACTCATTAAAACCAACCATATCTAGTGGAGCACCAACATAATAGTGGATCCAAAACTCTCTCATACCTTGCACATAGTGCAAGGTCCTCTTAACTGCTTTCTAGTGTAGCTCATGTGGCTCTTGCATGTACCTAGCCACAACACCAACAACATATGATAGACCTGGTCTCGAATGTGTCAGATATAACAAGATACCAATCAACTGTCTGTAAAGAGTGCTATCAACCAAGGGTGTGGAACCACCTTCTTCCAAACTAATTCCAGATAGGAAGGGAAAGTATGTGGCTTTGAAATCAACCATATGAAACTTTGTCAGTAAATCAGATGCACGCCTTGACTGTGAAACCATGATCCCTGAAGCATTTTGAGTCACTTCAAGACCAATGAATTGTCTCAACAATCCAAGATCTGTCATAGAGAATGCTTTGTTCAAGGAATACTTGATGTGCTTCAACCCAGTATCAGATCCATCAGTGATGAGCAATTCATTCACATACAGAACAATCAACATGATATATTCACCCTTCTTTTGCATGTAAACATTGCAATCAAATTTTCATCTTTCAAACCTCGGTGATAGTAAGAAGGAATCCATCTTGGAATACCATGCCCTTGGGGCTTTCTTGAGCCCATACAGTGATCTCCTTAGTATTCATACTAAAAAACGATCATAAATGTACCCCTCAGGATGTCTCATGTAGATCTCTTCTTCCAAGTCACCAAGCAAATAGGCACTCTCTACATCCATGTGATGTACCTCCCATGCGTACGAAGCTGCAATGGTCAAATCAACTCTCACTGAATCCATCCTTGCAACATGAGCGAATGTCTCATTGTAGTCCAAAACTTGGAATTGTGAGTACCCCTTTGCAACCAACCAAGCCTTGTACTTGGTTTTAGATCCATCAAATCCAAGCTTAGTTTTGTGGACCCATTTGCAATGAGTAAGTTTCCACCTAGGTGGAAGAGGGACAAGATCCCATGTTCCATTATTTTGCAGTGACTCATGTTTTCCATCCATGGCTACTTGTCATCTTGGATCATGGAAAGCCTCTCTGTAAGATTATGGATCAGATCCTACCATCATGGAGCACCTCTTAAGGAGAAGTGGATCTGTATGGAAAAATGAGATGTTTGCATCTTGGTATTGAGATCTTATTCTTCTGTAGTCAAATGGATATCCAGCAGTAACCCCAGTTGCCTCAATAAGCTTTTGATCCCACTTAGGCCTTGGATTAGGAGTAGGTGTTGGATCTATATCTGGATATGCTATATCTTCTTGCTCAATATATAGATCTGAATCATATTGGTCTTCTTATTCTTAATATAAATATGGATCACCTATAGAAACATCATTACGGGAGAATGGAGGAGGTAGATCAATTATACCTTCTTTTCCATCTAGTTGTAGATCATGCAATGGATCCTCATTGAACTACACACTTATTTCAATGAAGCATCTATTTATTGAAATATCCATCAGCTTGTAATCCTTTTCATCTTCTCCATATCCAAGAAGAATGCATTCGTTTCTTTGAGGTTGAAGTAATTTCTTATTGTCAGTGGGGATTCTGGCCCATGCATTGGATCCAAAAACCCTGAGATGAGAGACATCATTTTTGTGTCCCTTCAATGCTTCAAATGTAGTTACCCCATCAAATGATTTTTGGGGTACCCTATTCGGAATGTATGTGGCACAATTTATTGCTTCTTCTTGGATATTTGATGGGAGATCTCTTGCTTCAAGCAAGAAGGTAGCCATCTCTTTCAATGACCTATTCTTCCTCCATGCTACACTATTTTGTTGTGGTGTGTATGGAACATAATGTTGAATATGAATGCCTTCGGAAGCACATAGCTGCTGCAAATCCTTTTTTATGTACTCTCTGTTGATGTATTTGTAACTTCGGAAGATATTCACTTATATATTGTATGTGTTACATTTGTACTTTATTGTATCCCCAACGGAGATGTATTATTCCTCCGGTTGGAAGTGTCGTCATTTGTATTTGCAAGTGTCGCAAGTTATATTGTAAGTATCGTAACTTATATTTGATGGGTTATTAGACCACCTTAGAGGGGTCAACCTAGTATGGGTTAAAGGGTTATTAGACCACCCTAGTGGGGCCGGTCTAGTGACAAGTGGTAATAGGTTATTAGACTCTCCTAAGGGAAGTCGGCCCATTTAGAGTAAAAGGCAAGTCAAAGTAAAGTATAAATAGAGAGTGTGACTCTCTCATTCTAATCATTAATTCACTCACTCACTTTGCATTAGTGAGAGAGAGGAGGAGTAGTGGAGGAGGAGAAGTTTCTAGGAGACTATCTCTTCTGTTGGGGTTTGATCTTTGTCATCTTTGTATTGGTGCTCATTCTATCTTTGAGGAATTTGTGGGGTTTTTCACCTTCTTGGTTTTCCCCAGTGAAATGCTTTGTGTCTCTTGTATCTTGTGTTTGATATGCTGTACATGTTATTCTCTTAGTTAAGATCCTATATCATATTGAATTAAATGATGAAAAACTAACATGGTTTCAGAGCTAGCCTGAAGGAAGGCATTGTATGGTATTTATGACACTTGTTGCACTTGCGACAAATTGGAAGCTAGGGCTTGGTATAGTAAAAACTAGTCATCATGGAACTTTTTCTATAAATTGGTTTTGACGAAGGTTCTGGATCTGAAAATTTTACAGGCCGAAGATGAAATGTTCATGTACCTTGTGTCCGAATATCAGCCTCATATTTGTTGTACTTTGTGAGATATGATTCGTACAAGTTAGGGCTTTTGACTCTTCCAGAATGCAACAATAAATAGGTGACCTAGGCACAAAGGTCATATATCAGGATAGGAAGATCCAAATGGAATTTCATAAAAAGTGGCAGTTAGGGAACGAACTTTAGTTTCACAGGTCCGGGTTTCAGAGGTCGAAGTTGAAACAGTGACACATGGAACTTCATACAAGTTCTCTATGTTGTTTCATCCCATAAACAGGTCATGTTGCGACACCTAGCATATCTCTCTCATGGAGAATCCATTGGAGCTCTGATATGCGGTGTTGGAAATATGATAGGTCAGTCTACCACAGGACAAAGTTTCTGACCCCAAGGATCTGAAATTTCAGAGATACACCATAAACAATATGTCATATATTTTTGTCCAAACAGAATTGGATTCTGAGCACTTTCATTTTTTGGCTCGTCACTGCTGAGGGAAATTAGGGCTTTTGACAAAAGTTGGAATTTTGGAATCTGAGACCACGGCTGGATGCCCCTCATCAAAATAGAAATTTAGAGACCAAGATCGAAGTTTTTGGTTGGGTAGAACCCCGAGTTCTATCAAACCCTAGTTCGGGATTTTGACCAGAAAAACCAGAAAAACCAAAATTTGACAGAAGGTGCAGATCTAAAACTCGCAGATCAATTTTGGAGGGTCAATTTTTGGAGTTTTCAAAATCCGAGCACACCAACTTGCTCGCCTCAGTCAATTGCATCTCCATGTCCAGACAGAAGTTTGAAATTCCAAGTTTGGATTTTTAGGGTTTCTCTGTCAAACCCTAGCCAATTCCAGATCCAGTTTCAACAAATCAAAGTGGATTGGGTTAATCCTAGAAGAGAATAAATTGGAGACCTACATAAGTGAATAAGTTATAGTTCTAGAGGGAGATGAGACTAAGTCCTTACATAAGAAGTCTACAAGCAATCCCGATAGGTATGACTTGAGGAGATACAAGTATGTTTTTAAATCTGTTCATGATTAAGTTTGTCTTCATACTATTGAGGTTAGTACAATCTTGATTAATTTTAGACTTTTCTTATCACCTTAGTAAAAGTATGAATGCATGTGAATGATAGAAGACATTCATTGATTAGGGTCATGACACTTATGATTGTACTAATGCATTGTGGTGTTGTATGAGGATGATGTTGTCCGCTAACATGAAAGGTACATCAAGAAAGACAAATCAAGTTCTAGATCGAGAACATATGACCATGGTGACTTGAAGACAAAGACTCATTCATAGCCATTGATCACATTGAGGCTATACTTATGAGGTATGTATAATTTGGTTCTATAATGCTTAACTTATGAGATATGCAGGTTACTAGCACAAGGTCTCTAAATCATTGAAGAGATCAAAGAAGACATTGTTTGGGTATGTTAGACATAACTCACAAACATGATAATCCATGTAGGTACTGACACACTAATAGTGATGGCATTATCTTCATAGCATGAGAAATACCTAGCCATATTTCTTCTCTAGGTAGGGTTGGTTATACAAACATGGATAATTTTGATTCCTGAAGGTGTTGCAGGGACTCTTTGTAGTGTGGAATATGATCAACATAGTCTAGTATCCATATTAGAAGCTTGTCAAATGAAATTTACAACTCAACATAGAGCTTGAGTGGTACACATGGTAAGCAACTTTGACATTTTTCAAATTTTTAGTTTACCCAATGATATATCTAATTGACTTTACAATCATGGTAATTTCATCTAAGAGATTGGCCAAATGTAGTTTTTGTTTTATTGACATATTAGATTATCATCGATTCATCTGATTAAACAAGTATTGTACTTATTACAATTTCCCTCTAAGTCTTTGTTTTTGTACTAAGAGAATTTGTTAATCTTTGATACTAGATGATAAGTTTCAATTATTATGCTCGTCCATTTAGAATAGAACTAGTTGGCTCTCCATGGCACTTGAGCACCAAGAACTAGATGCTGATGCAGAACTACGTGATTCTGGTTCTTCTGCAAACATGAAAGTTGTAGAAAGTTATAAGATAATGGGTGAAATTTTAGATATTTCAAGATTGCACAAGATTGATCCTTACTTTATTGGTTTGAAAGAAAATCAGCCTTCCTATATTGAGGATCAGGAGCTTGAATATACTAAGGAAAATGATATGCAATGCAGAACTAATGTCTGAAGATGTAGCCTTGCTGAGTGAGGAAGATAGACATGATTTACAAGATGGTGGCAAGGGTTTTCATAAACATCTAGACAAATATTGAACTAGTACCCAAACCTTAATAACTAACTGTATTGCTAGGTTGAATCTTGTCTTTGATTAAGATAACACGTTAGAAGTGATATCGTATTACAACCTTGAGGAAACCTTCGAATGTTGGCTAGAGATGTCAATATAATGGCTAGAAATAAGACACATGAACAACAAAATGAAAAACTTTCAAGTGCTGGCTAAAAAGAAAATATTCTACAGGCGGTCAAGCTGCCACAAACTGCTTCTAGTTTAACCTCAAAATTGTAACCAAAACCACCTTTATCCAGTCTACACTAAAGTTGTTATGAATTTTCCCTAACCGACTGAGTACTCATTTCCATGTGGTCATTTAGAACATGATGCTAGAACTTCATCTCCAACCATGTAGGTTCCCAAACTCTACCATGTGATTGAAAAATAATACACTTCTCCTACAATGGTTTCAATAGTGGACTCTGGAATTCTGTTTAAAATTCCTATGATATGTTGGTGTATATAAGTAAATTCACTAGACCCATTTGACAAATTGAATTGCAAGTGCAGCGCCACATACTTTACAAAATAGTTTTCCACATGATGTTCTTTATTGCACTTGGACTTGCACCTCCTTTTAATACTGACCTATTACTGCTAAAGTTATTTTCTTTGAATGATTCAGTCTCACTATTATGCTCTTATTATTATTCATGCTATGAATTCTCATCCTGTCCTTTATCAAGAAATACAATATCCTCCCTTGCAAATATCTCGCTTGATTTGATGTGGACTAGTAGAACTTGGACCTTGTTTTTCACACAGGAGTTGGAGCCTTCCAATGGATTTGATGATATTCTCTTGATAAGTGAATAATTCCCTAATTTTTTCCTCTCTCATATTTGTACTTCAAGTTTTGCTTCTATAAAATCATTGTAGGATCAAATCTCATCGATTGCATCATCCATCCCATCATCTAAACCACCAAGCTTCCCATCATGGAAACAAATGAGTGGAACTGTCCTCTGCCACAATACTTCCACCATGTCAATAGCTTCATTTGATGGAATAGCACACAACACTCTTTCGTACAATGCACCAACTACACCTTTTTCCAAAGAAACTCTACCAACTAGCTATATGCTAGTGAACAATTTCTTTTGAACATCTAAACACTCAATGGAAAGAATACTATTTGTAATAGCCTGAGCAAGGCCAACTAGATTGTCTTTTTTTTGAACTTTTACATATTGTACTCACTTAAATATGGCATAGCCCATCCATATTATAACCGAAAAGAAAATTTCTAGTCCAGCTGACCTTTTGACAAATTGTGTATGTGAATCTCACATGCTAATGGAGGTCTTCACCATTATTCCATTTCAAGTACCTTTTTGTTAGCAAGATGTTCATACATTCTTCTACATAACTTCTAAAATAAGTTCTTTTCCTTTAGTAGATGAAACCATACTAGATTCTTTTCCTTCAAACTACTTTTCATAAAGTTCAATTACATAAAATAAATTGTTATTCCTCAATTAAATTCAAGAAAAAATATTATTCTATTCATACAAAGGGTCACTTCATTTAAACTTGCACTTAATACTCTTTTATCAGATATTTTTTATTCCACATCATACCATCCATCATGAAAGTTCTCAATAAATTTTCTTTAAACAAACCTCTATTCCTTAATTATATACAACAAAAATAAATTTATTTTATTGAATATAAATGGCCACTTGATCTAAATTACTTAACACTGTTTTGTGAGATAATTTTTATTCCACATCATACCATCTATGAAGAACGCTCCAAATAAATTTTATTTTTCTATCATAGAAACATGAAATAAAGTCATTTTGAATTCAATCATATTCATTGAAATAGTTAGGCCATGTGATAATATACTTGATTTCTATTTTAGCCTCTTAAGCAAAGACATATTTTTCTTTTTGTTTTTTCGTTAGTTTTTGTATATATTTTTTAGTTGCTAACATTTAAATCTCATCTTTCACCATGTTGTCAAGATAAAAGATGATAGACATAGTACAATATTTTCATTTTGAATTCAATCATTTTCATTGAAATAGTTAGGCTATGTGATATACTTGATTTCTATTTTAGCCTCTTAGGCATAGACATATTTTTGTTTTTGTTTTTTTAGTTTTTGTATAAAATTTTTAGTTGCTAATATTTTATTCTCATCTTTCCCCATATTGTTAAGAGATAAGATGATGGACATAGTAAAATATTTTAGGTGAATTACTACCTAAAAATGTCAAAAGAATATCTCTAACCCAACACCCCATAATTATTGACATTTTTAAACAACCATTGGACTTAATTCTAGACTTTTTTGGGTTTAAATGTAAAACAAATGTTACATCTACTAGAACATCATTAGAACTTTCTATATTAGAATGTAAATAAATGTCATTAAAGTTAACACAATGAAATCCAAATTCTTAATGTATAAACAAATATCTAGACATCTATGATTAACATCAAAATAACATTCATGAAATAAGCATAAATCAGGGATAATTTTAAGAACCCCCCAAAATTTATATGTATAAAAAATGGGCGAATCTCCCCGATGTATAGGAAAACTTGAAGGCGATTTTATCAATAATATAATATGTATATATAATTTTTTGGCGAATCTTTCATTTCATTATATAATGCTGTAAAATCTTCGCGAATCTTTCACTAAATTATAAGATATTGTAAAATATTGGCGAATATTTCACTTAATTATTAAAAATTGTAAAAACTTGGCGAATCTTTCACTGATTTATAAAATATAGTAAAAATTTGGTGAATCTTTTGCCAATAAGACTCAAGCTTTTGATTTTGTAGATTACTAAGGTTGTGCAACAAAAGAACATACACCGGAGCTCAACTTTGGACTCTCTCGACTCCTAGAATCTCAAATGAAAAAGTGTATGAATGAGGAAATGATGGATTTATTTATACATTTCACAAGCAGTATTTGATCACTCACAACTATAAGGTCAAGTAGGGACTCTACTTATTATCTCGTCCCTTAATGGTGCAATGGACATGTGGGGTCATGAATTCAAAATTCTCCCAAAGATGATAAAAATTCCCTAAGCACTTAAATATTTTCCAAGGCACTTCTAAATTCTCCCAAGGATGATAAAAACTCCCCATGCACTTCAATAGTTTCCCCAAGCACTTCAACATTCCCTCGAGGCACTTCAATACTTACCCCATGCACTTCTAAATTGACGCAATGATGATAGAAACACACCATGCACTTCAATACTTGCCTCAGCCACTTCAAAATTCTCCTAACGATGATAAAAACACCCAGACACTTCAATATTTTCCCCATGCACTTCAAAATTCTCCCATCAAAGATAAAAACACCCCCATCCACTTCAATGTTTTCCCAGGCACTTCATTACTTTCCCCAGACACTTAAAAATTCGTCCAATAATGATAAAGATGCCCTATGCACTTCAATAGTTTCCCTAGGAAAGGGAGAAAAACACCCGATAATGATATAATCACCTAGGAAATCACAAAATGCCCCGATCCACACAAATTTTCCCCAACAAGCTATAACTTTGCCCATCATTGTTTTAAAACATCCCAACGTTATAAAAGCATTCATACATTGATCAATAACAACCCCAAGCACTTCTAAATTCACGCAGTGAGGAGAAAAACGACCCATGCACTTATAAATTAACCCAGTGACGAGAAAAACGCCCCAAGCACTTCAATACTTGCCCCGGGCACATCGAAATTTTCTGAAAGTTGATAAAATTTCCCTAAGAACTTCAATATTTTCCTAGGCACTTCTAAATTCTCCCAAGGATGATAAAAACTCCCTATGCACTTCAATATTTCCCCAAAGCACTTCAAAATTCACCCAATCCCCCAAGTCACTTCAATACTTGCCACGTGCACTTCTAAATTGACCCAATGATGATAGAAATGCCCCATGCACTTCAATACTTGCCTTGACCACTTCAAAATTCTTCCAACGATGATAAAAACTCCTAGACACTTCAATATTTGCCCCAGGCACTTCAAAGTTCTCACACCGAAGATAAAAACACCCCCATTCACTTCTAAATTCACCCAATGATGAGAAAAATGCACCATTCACTTTTAAATCCACTCGGTGATGAGAAAAACACCCCATGCACTTCTAAATCCACTTGGTGATGAGAAAAACACCCCATGCACTTCTAAATTCACCTCAGCCACTTCAAAATTATCCCAACGATGATAAAAACACCCAGACACTTCAATATTTTCCCCAGGCACTTCAAAATTCTCCCATTAAAGATAAAAACGCCCCCATCCACTTCCATGATTTCCCAGGAATTTCATTACTTTTCCTAGACACTTCAAAATTCATCCAATGATGATAAAGATGCCCTATGCACTTCAATAGTTTCCCTAGGCAAGGGAGTAAAACAACCGACAATGATATAATCACCCAAGCAATCACAAAAATGCCTCAATCCACACAAATTTTCCCCGGCAAGTGATAACTTTGCTCATCACTGTTTTAAAACGTCCCAACACTATAAAAGCATTCATACAGTGATCAATAACAACCCCAAGCACTTCAATAATTGCAGTGATAAAAATTCCTTTGCTAGTGTTTTTCGGGTTTCCTAGACAAACAAGAGGCTGAGAAAGTACTCGAATAGAGCCATACAAACATTTGCAATGACCATTATGGTGGCCATGCTACTTCTCAAAAGGTCTTGTTCATAGTTTATTACTTCTCAAAATTCTCATGTTTAGAGATCAAAACGTGGCTAGTTGGTAGCGTTTCTGACATATAATTTATACTTGACATGCTGAGACTCTCATAATCCTAACTATTGAGTGGTTTTAGAATCTAATAGAATAGGCACCCAACAACTCAGATGTTCACATATGCAGCCTGAACCATGGGATTGTACCTCTATTTTTTATTGCATTTACCTATGCATTCAAGGTATCATATAATTATATAGTTAGTAGTGAGGATACATCGGATATTATTATTATTTAGTTGTGAATCTAGTTTAAGCGAATATATATAATTCGATATATGAACATGTTATGTTGTGGCTCTTTAGCAAAGGTTTTTTCTTATGCTTCATTAGCAGCCTAAAAAGCCACACAATTTGTTTGCAAATTGAATAGAAAATAAAATGAAGAGAACACCATTACATGCAGACACAACATAGGTTCTTGTTATCAAAGAATTGTTTCTCAAAACAAAGGGTTGCTTCAAGCTAGTCCTAGAAATTGGAAAGACTAGAAATATGTAGCATAGGGTGTTTGTTAAAATTTAATAAGTAAAAATTAAAATCCCCATTGTATTTTTCCATAGAATTTATATTTCTTACCATATGGTAAATAATCATCAATTGGGATGAACATAGGCATTATGGTTGTTTCTTACCGGTCATAGGTTGAATTCTTGGAAATCAATGGCAGGAAATTCATGTGAATTGTTATCCTATGGTTGTGTTATCTGTTATGTTATCCTAGACTTCCACAGGCATTCCTATCTCTGAATAGTTATTGCAATTTCAATAGTTGATTTTTGTGGTGCATATTTAGAAAGCGATTGAACATCCACAAATATGCACCCAACCACATCATTCCGTAATACATTCCATTGCACTCGACCCCCCGAGAATATAGCTTGGACCAAAAATACTACTCTAAGCTTCATTTTGTATATGACTCTCCTTCCAAACCCTAAAAGTTGTCTGTATTACTGTAGCTGAATGTTTGAGTTTAAAGTCCTCATTAGTTTGAATCTTGTTAACATAGTTGCAAATAAAACAAAACCGCGCTACTTTATAATATGTCTCCATCATATGGCGCAAGGCATTCTGGGAATCTTCTGTCATAGAATCTGTCTCATCTAAGACGATAATTTTGAAAGGTGGACAAAGATATCCATTGTTCATATTTCCATAATTTACTGCAACTACTGTAAAATCCTTTATTTTTGTATGTGCAACATTAATACCAGGATCATCACTTGCATTATGCTCTAAGACTCTTGATTTGTATTCAAGCCTGAAAAGATGGTGATTGCAAGAGATGTAGTAGCTCTCCCATTACCTAAAGGACCATAGAAAATCAATTGTGGTAGATTTCCATTTTCAAGTGTGTTTGTAAGTTCCCTCACAAGTTCTTCCTAATGGGAAACATCCTTTACCTGCTTCGTCCTATATTTCTCTACACTAGGACAAAAAAAACATTCAAATTTCAACTTTAGACTAGGTGACTCTCTCATTTTCATCAAACTTGTAGCCTTGGAGATATTCCAATGCAGTTGCCACATAGTTTGGATTAGCAAATTCAGCAAAGCATAGAACAAGAAGCTCCCCTTCAGAATCTCTAGGCTCCTTATTTACAAGCATAACTTCCTTGAAACCAACAAAAGGGTGAAATATTTGAGTTGCTTCTCTGCGAGTGAAACTAGTTGGAAGGCACTCAAGAAAGAGGGAGTTGAACTACATATGGTAGAGAATCTATCGTCAGGGAATGGGAGTATACTACCTGGCACAATGCAATTCATCACATTTTTTCCAGGCAAGCAATACAAAATTGGGTGACAGTTTATTCTGGAAAACTATAACCCAGGTTTTGCAGTTTGGTAACTTGACATACTGATGAAAAGGTGGGAAGGATGTCTGCTTACTTCCATAGAATATTTTATATGATTGTAGGCAGAATGTAAATTCCATGATTTGGTATTCTTTTATTCATAGCTAGATTATGCTCCATAACTCGTTCAAATTTATGATTACCTTAAAAAACATAGCCCTTGTCTGTCTTTGCCTATAGGATTCCCTCAATTGTGGTAAAATGTGTCATATAATAAAAGAAAACTATTCTAACAGGCACATGTAATCCCCGTACTATTAGAGCACATGTAGTACACACATACAAAAAAGGAGAATGCAAGGTTAAAAGGAAACTGTACATGCAGTACACTATTTAAAATATATATATTAGAGTACACAATTTTACGTAGGTGGAGGGTAGGTGCAAAGTAAGTTGGAATGTTAGGAGAGTGCCATCTTTTACCAAGTTAAATTTATAAATTACAAAATTAAAAATATCATGTGTTTGGACTTAGTTCATTAGGAACTAGTACTTGGTTTGATCACCTTCAATGGCCAATTTATTTTGCTGAACTAGAATTTCAACCTCGTCCAAAGTTACAAACATTATTGTTAAGATACTTTCTAATTCATTTGTAATTACTATAAGTGCTATGCTCAAATCCATGTATGCCTTCTTGTATTCCTAGTGTGTAGTTAGATAATTGCCAAATCATTTCTTCTGGTATCAAATCTCGAATCTATATGTCTACCACTGTTTTTAATCAGGTCCTTTTATGTGCATTACTAGACCAAAACCTTTGGGTTTATAGAAACTCTATTATAAATTTTGTGAATCAATCAATTATAGTTTTCCAACTTCTATCAAACTTTACCTGAAAGCCTGTCAAACTTTTCAGCACTTATTTCTACGAATCTACAGATAGAAATAGCCTTCTTACTCATCTGCATCCATGTTAACATAAATGTACATGAGCATTGAAATTTTAATTATAACAATCAAATTCAGAACCTAAGTTGTGCTTAAAGGATTTAGAAAACAGTTAATGAACAAAATGACTATTGCCAGAAACTGTTCACAGAAGAGAGTGGGTTACAAATTGCAGGTGTCAAAATGTAACTGGTCCATGAAAATAGAAGTGCTCGTAATGGCTTGAAAAATTGGTCAACAATTTCAATCCCAAAAGGTGGGTGCTCCTCTATGTGGCCAAAAATAGTAGTGCACAACTCCTATTAAGTCACAAAAGCTTCTCAACTGTATCTCTCAATCTCCTGGTTAAAATAGCATTAAAATAGAGTACAAATCTCACTCCAACCATAAACCTACAGAAATAGCAAGTGTCAACATGTAACTGGTCCATGAAAGTAGAAGTGCTCGTAATGGATTGCAAATTTGGATTGATACTCTATGCCATATTGGGTACTCGAAAGATAGTCACCTTGCTTGAAATACCATCCACTACCTAAAACATAGACTGCACAAAATATAACCAAAAATCATGGCCTCGAATTTAACTAAAACTTGAAACATGGGTTAATCTCCAACTAGGTCCTTTGAAATGTTATTTTCTCACTATTTTGACTACCTTGTAAAAATAGAAAACTTCTAAGATAAAATTTCATCGAAAATAGAAACTGCTTTGCTTCTCCCCCATATGTTTCCAAATATATTGTCATATACTAATGGAAAAGACCAAGTTTCTAAAAATAGAAACTTTTAAGAATAGTCGAATCAAGAATTTGGAAGTCCCCATCTAACTATCCTCGACTTGCCATGCATGCTCCCCAATTTTCTTGTCAATCTGATGCTCTGGAATAAGGTAAGGCTGGAACAAAGCTATGAAACAAAGTACCCATATGGGCAAGGTACTCATGAATCATCGATTTCAAATTATGCACTCTAATGTTGAGTTCATATTGTATATTGTGGGAAGAAGTTTGCTCTCATAGATCTACTGCCACCTATTTCCAAGGCGGGATAGTCTGCAGGTGCTTCCAACCTCTGAGATAGGCTGGCAGAAAGATGTATTGAATCTAATGGTAGCAGGCCTGGAGAGACCACACAAAGTCTTTTGTCTTTGGATTGCTGTATTCATTTGAGCATAATCAAGCAACAAATTGAAAAAATGAAGCACTCCATGTTGGATTCCAGAATACTCTTATCCATTTGCACAGTTCATAATTGTTGAGAATAGAACCGTCAATTTCAAGCCTGATAGAATACACTGGGTTAAAATACAACTATAGAAGTTAAATCACAACTATAGAAGTTAAATCACTTTACGTAATGCCTGTGCACTGAATCCTAGTCCTTGCTAACCTTGTGTGGGAATCCCTTTTCAATTTGGAAACAAAATACGAACAAGGGAGGCCAAAATATTCTTTCAAGCTGTGACACATACTTGCTACTATATAAATATCAGACCTGAAATCTGTCTGAAATAATTCTGGACATCAACCTATGATGCATATTTACACTTAACAATCTAATGCTACCTTTGGAACCATGAAAATCTACTGCTAAAAGATCTCAAATATAGCCTTGAAACTGCAAATCTGCATACAAAAATATAAAAAACACCAAGCTCTAAATCTAAATTAGCAACCATGACTTCACTACCATCACATACATGGGTGATGGAGTATAAATGAGACCCAAGAATCGGATAATATATTAGACTTACTTCTCGGATATTGTTGTCCAAGAACCTAAACATCTCATCTGGTTCACTGTGGTTGTGAGCCACATCAGTTCGCATTTCTTCCACTGACCAGACTTGAATCTTCTGCAATCAAATTTGTTAGTGCTCAAACCCTTACCTGAGGAACTTTGTAGATTCTGATAGGCTGCAAAATAGAGTTAGCTACAAAACTAGCTCTGATACCATGTTGATTTTTATAAAGTTAGGTTTTGATAAAATAAAGAACAACTTTTAAACAATGATGCAGTAGATCAGAAATGTAAATTCAATCATACAATACAACTGTAAGAATTCAAAAACATAATTTGCATTTCTTTTAACTAGGGCACTACCAATAGGTCACCGTGCCAATAAATTTAAAAAATAATTTTCATTTATTTCAGCTAGGGCACTACCAATAGGTCACTGTGCCAATAATCCACAATAAACTGAAAGTAAGAATGCTAGTAAATGACACGGTTATAAGTACTTACCTGGGGATGAGCCCTTCTCTAATGTACTCAGATCTGCTTTCATTTTTGCCAATAAGGCATAATAGATATAGAAACATAAATAGCCCTAGAAGGGCAACATCATACCTATGAGAGAGAGAGAGATCAAGGAAGAGTGTCAACAATAGGTACAGTTGTGTTAGGACAAACTTCAAGCACCAGCAGACCTTCTAACGTAGTTAGGAGACAACCAATGTCAACCACCAGTCAAGCTGCAATAACCAATACTGGCCCTAACAGGGCTCATAATACAACGTGAGACCTCAACAGACTCTAATAGTCTTTGATAACAGTAGCCATAAATCCATAGGTTAACGGTAGCCTCAATAGTCCCTAACCAAAAAGTTCAATGATAACCTGAATAGACCCAACACCAAAGTGGCGGCAGCTAACAGGAGAAGCAAAAAGAATGGAGAACGACAGCCCTAGAAGGGCTAAACAAATAATCAAATAGCAGCAGAATTAGGAGGACCTCTCAGAGGAGAAAGACGCATCCCTAGAGGACTTATAACGGCAGCAAAAAAACATCCCTACAGGGCTCAAACCTTGACATCAAAAACAGAAAAATGTTCCATCAACCAGCTGCCAAACGATGCCCTAGAAGGAGGCCGAAAAAACAGAACCCAAACTAATTCGCCCCCCGATTTCATGACCATTTAGAAGGTCAATCATGAGACCAAAACAACAAAGGTGACTCGACAAAAAACCAACCCAATAAGGTCAAGTACCATAAGCAGGATAACCACAAGGACAAACAAGATAGGGTGACAAAGTCTCTTTCTCTCGGTATGTGTCCTCACATGTTCCATACATCTACGGAAAGTTTTGTCATCACAGTACTAAAGGTATCATCCCGATGATGTGATCCTTCGGTCCTCAACTTCTTCCTGAGGTCAGGTACCTCATCAAAGGGTGGCCAGTCCTTTGATGAGCCGAACTAGGAGAGAAGGACATCACACATCATTACCATTAACAAATCTACAACATATTCCTCGATGGGAATCATAGAACTTGCAGCAACAATAGCCACAACAATATATACTTCAACAACAAGCTCTAAAAGTGCTGCTACAAAAACCAGAATAGCATCTAGTGCATCATGTTTAGAATGTGCAGCAGTAATAACATTATAACCATATAAGCATTGTTTCCCATATATTCTCTTTGTTACGGGAGAAAGTGAAGAAAATACCACCCTTTTCATTCAATATTTTCTTTCTACATTATGCCTTTTCATTTAATATTTTATTTTTACAATATGCCATACTGCATTGTACCATAAAGGATTCAACGGTCTAGCGTCATGTGTAGGGCATAAACAAAGAAACACCTTTCAAGATTAGTTGAGGGTATTTCCCAGGAAATTGTTGGTACAATTCATGTTATAGTCTATCATTATATATACTGCTGAAATATAGATGTAGAGCTACAAATATGATCTTTCCTATGCAAAGTTGCAAATACTGGAAGAAAAATAGAGAATACATGCTCAAACTACTGAAATTTGAAATAGGGAGATGTCTACTGAAACATTTGCTAAAAAACCTTCTAATTTACTGCCAAACCACTGTAATTTGCCATGAATCTGCCAAATTTATGCAAAGACTGATATTTATGGAAAAGACATCAGAAAAAATACAAATCTATGCCTGATCTGTCAAATTGTTGGTTAATTGGACAAATATCACTTCTATACAACCAATATCTGCAGGAAATTGACTAATTTCAATTGTTGGGCATCTATTTTCATCTACTAGCTTTCAAAATTTACTGTCGCTGTTGAGATTCAAGTGAATACTGTATTGACAGTATGTGGACATATGAAAATTATGCCAATTACATTAAAGAAATGTCGGTCTCGTGCCAATAGGTCTCCTACGATGGATGCATAGGAACCTAGTAAGCCAATGCATAGACCATTTTTCTCTTTGCTTAGCAATTCAGATCTCATAGTCAAGTATCAAGGAAATAAAAAAATATAAGCAAAATAAATGCAAACTTCCAAACTTGAAAAAATGCTCCAAATGTAAGAAAAAAACAAATAATTTATGAAACGAATCAAACTGGTACAAAGGGCTCAAACCGCAATCAATTATCAAGGGAATAAAAATATATTTAACCAAAATAAATGCAAACTTCCAAACTTGAAAAAATGCTCCAAATGTAAGAAACAAGCAAACCATTCATATTTGCCAAGATATCAAAGCTAGAAATACAAGCAATTCCATGTACTTGAGTTTTAACTTTTGAATGAGCCCATTCTTGCTAAGCGGAAGTATTGTTAAATTAATTACTTAACCTTTAATACTAGGACGTTATCTATGGATAGATAGGTCCCAACTTCATTTCCTGTCACAAATAAGAAAAAAAAACAATGCATTAGTTAACTATCAAAACATCAAACTTAAAATAGCTTGCATCAAGGAAATGTAGCTCTAATATTACTATATTTAATACAAAGTAAAGACTATAGAACCTATTTTTACCTGAAATGCAACTTCAAATTTATGTATGGTAATCTTTCTCCCATCAAGAATTTTTCTTTTCCAACCTGCTCCAAGAATAGAGGAACATCGAAGTCAAACTAAAAAAAATCACATGATCTATTAAATTCCATTCATTATTTATACATTGCCAATGTATATTGGTTTAGATTATATCTTGTGGCATATCAAATTCCCAATTCTCATGTCGCTCTTCATTTTCTACATTTTGAACATGAGCTTCTGTAGATGAAATATCATTATGAGACTCCAAAACATTATGTTCCATATCAAGTTCATTGGAGACATTTGTTATATTGTATTCTCCTCTTCTCTCACAATCTGATCGCCAGAGTGCCAGTGCTCTATTGAATGGGAAATTGGTAATGTCATACTTTGTTACATATAATCTTAAACAAGTATCCATATTCTTATCAAGCTTGTTCCTCAACTTTGACTTCAAGAATGATAGTGCACTAAACATTCTTTCATCCTCCACTGATCCCAAAATCATGGTTTGACATAAATCGACTAATTTGAAATACTCTGACATGTTTTCTTGTAGGTATTGACTTTCACCTAAAATAGTCCATAATTTGATTACTGCACCATATTCTATAGGTTTTGGCAAAGTACGATATTGACCTGACATTGTTTGAGCAAAGCAAGTGGCTTGTTGATATAATTTTGATGAATCTAATATACCTCCAATCTCTTCTCCTTCTACCTTAGCGTTCCTGCCAAAGTGGTGCACTAAAGTATTCAATTTTGCTAGAAAGTCGACTTTTAAAGGATCTATTTCTTTTTCAGAGTTCCAATAATGAGGGTATACCATAGACATAGCTTCCAATAATTCATCTCGAGGAAATCGTTCTCTTATCTCTAATGATAGTGATTGTGCAATTTGTATCAAGTTGCGTCTCACTGAAATCACAATATCATTGAATTGGTCTCTTGACACATGGCATTCTTCGGTGGTTTGTCCCCTCTTAGTAACATAATAAAAGGGAACCATATACCCACGCACTTGCATACATAGTCTCCCTTTTTCATCAAACTTCAAATAATTTTCACTCTTTTCTATATCAATTATAGTAGTCCTACCGTTAAATGTTTGACCCGTAAAAGAATCTGGCATCCTATACAAATTATCCAATGCAAGGCATGCCAATTTTCTTGCATTTGTGTACTCTGCAATATACATTGTGCGACTCTGAGCCATTTTCACAAGGACATTCATTTCATGAAGCAAAGGAAGAATTCCAGCCAACGTTAATAATGTCTCTATATTAGTTAGTCGAAAGAGAAGCTCTTGAGCTTTGTCTACACTAAAGCGATGTTCATACATCACCCCTACCAATGATCGGTATTCACTAAATAGCCTTTGGGCTGGTCCATTCAATGAGATCCATCTTGTATCGACATCTTTTAATAGCTTTTTTCCATCTGTAACACCATCAGCAAATTGTTGAAACTCTGTAAATCGCTTGGGACTACGACAAAAGTATGCATGAGTCTCACGTACAAGTTCTTCAACTTTTGAAACCAGTCGAAACTTACTTACTATTTTAAATGCAAGATTCATCCTATGAGACATACAATGAATACTAATCATAAATGGTGAAGCTGATACTTGTAGTTTGACACAAAGACCATTCCTTTGTCCTTGCATGATTGATGCTCCATCAGGTCCGACACATACCAACCTTTTTGCAATCATTAAATCATCCATACCACCAATTTCCTTCAAAGTCTTAATAACAAGTTCATAAATATTTCCAGCTGTAGAACTCTTCTTCATTTTATGAATCCCAAGTAAATATGAATGCCTAATATGATCATTAACCATATAAATACTCATGCAGATCCATGAAGTATTATCAATAGCTGTAACTTCATCCAAAGATAGTGAAAAAAACCTAGCATTTGCAATCTTCTCTTTCAAATCATCTTTTTCTACTTGAGCTAGATATTTTGACCATTCCCAACCACTTGTTATAGACCAATGAGAAGATGGAAAATTCGATACTTCAAGAAAAGATACATAGTTCTTGTAATCTGGATAATCTGTCATAGGACGACCTCTAGATAAGATGTGAAATATAGTGCTTAATTGTGTCGTCTTGGATAACAAATTTCTTTCCATTGTCTTTCCAAATAGAGATGTGATGGTCCCTCCACTTGCCTCGAGTTTACTCTTGCTTATTAAGTATTTATTATATTCTTCTTGATATCTAAGATGTCGACAGTCATCAGAAGGTTTCCAGTTGGTAATAGACTTCTCCTCACCATTTTCAATTTTCTTAACATACAACTTTCCTGAATGCTTCTCTATTGTATCTATCTTCATTTGCATTTTTACTACCTTTCTAAGTTTCCAACTACATACAATGCATTTAACTTCTCGTGAAGCCTCTTTCTCATTTCTTGGAGGTATTGGTTCAATAAATGGAAATTTTGAGGCCCATTCCGATTGGAATTTTCTCCCTATGTCCCATTGGCCTTTTTTCCTTTTTCGTGATAATGAATCATTTTTGTTGCCTTCCAAGGTAAAACCTTCAACATTATCATTGCCAATTTCTGGTTGAATTGCATTTATCCCAATTTGTGCACTAGAGGAACCTTCAACATTGTCATTGCCAATTTCTGGTTGAATTGCATTTATCCCAATTTGTTCACTAGAGGAACCCATCCTATCATATGTTATATGGCTATTAGCTGGATTCTCAGAAGAGTTGACATTTGTCTCGTTGATGGGTTGCTCAAAAGAGTTTGAATCATGAAGAGAATCTAGATTCTTGGATTGAGGCTTCTGAAAGTATGATGATACATCCCTCTGTTTTGATGCTTTCTTTCCACAATCCTTGTTTGACATTTCGTTGAATATTCCACAATTATTAAGATATCAAATCAATTTAGAAACCCAAAGTGAAACCTGCATGAGAAAAATGATATACAATTAGTACAATTTGTAAGTTATCCATGATGACATGAATTCTAGAGGCTAGAAAATTTGAACCTAGTAACCTAAACCCATTCAAGATTAACTTCAAAATTAGACATAAATCCATCAAACATCATTTTTAGCTATTCTACTTACAACTGCATTTAGTTTGCTTAATCTAAGAATGATTTTAAATACAAAGTTTAGCTACATGAGAACTACTATTTTTTATAGAAAATTTCTGAGTTAAAAGAATTCTAGCAACCCTTTTAAGGTGCCAATAGTATGTCAAGGGAAATATGCTCTATTAAAACAGGTGTATCTTAGCTATTGTTCCCAAGAAGCTCACTTCCAGCTAGATCTCATTACCAAAACCCACTGACAAGTATTGTGATTATGTTTCCTATTCCTTGGATATGCGTCTACCATTTAGATATGAGTTCTAGTACCCACTGATAAAATTTGTGATTTTATTGACATTGATAGACCATGGAATGAAGGGTGCAGATATGGCATGGTCTTTTAATTGGAGTTTGCTCCATATATTTATTACTATCCTTTACATTATATTCTTGTTGACATGTTTGAACCTCTGTTAGAAGTACGGTGAGGAAGAGAAACAGATATCCCTAAGTCAGCGATTTGTAGCCAAAGATCTTGGGTAATTTTGATTAAATAGATATCCCTAAGTCAGTAATTTGTAGCCAAATATCTTCCAATTGAATTGATGATATCTTGTCATGAGTTGTGTACACTATCCATGTCAAAAGGGGTTTATGAGAAACAAAATATTACTCTAGCCAGAAATTGCATTCAATAACCATTGCTTGTCCCTTCGTTCAAATTTTAAATCTAAATGTCGATGCAATCCTGAACTATTCCTTATTTTGCAACAGAAAAAAGGCCTTGTTAGACACATAATTGCTTAAAGTTTTAACATATTGGGTTTGATTTATGTATACATACATACTACATGTGCATTTGTGAAAATTACAGACATCTAAGTTTTGAACTAATGGAAACAAAAGAAAGTCATTCATTTATTTCGATGGTATGTACCTTTGGGTTATATTCTGCATTGCGATCATGAAGAGCAATTTGTTTCAAATTTAGGCGGCAACCCAAATCTACTGTTGAAACTACATTTCTAAAAAAACAATGTGAAAGGTGAGAAGTACAGTCCATTGAAATTAATGATACCTTTACAAAGTAGAGAGAACAAACCAAAGGATATAGGTTCGAATCCAAAGGGGTAGGGTATGTGCACATCTAGACTTTAGCAATTACATTGCTTCGCAAAGCAAGTCCCTTGACACACAAACAAAAGACAAAAGAAAGCAAAGAATATAAATGGAAAATAAAATAGAGAGACATGACCAAAATCAATTCCTTTTTATTAAAAATTTCCTTTGTACAACAATACTCCTTTGATTAAACTTCTATGAAAAACTTAACCAATATTGTCCAAAGCTTGCCCTGACATTTTCCAGATTGTACAAAGACAAGCCAAGATAAGCAAAGAAGGTGAAAGTGAGAGTTGAAAAACTTGACTTTGGGAATACTGATAAATTTCTCTACAACTTCCCTTTTCATGCAGTTTTTTTGCAAAAATAGTGTTTAGGAAAACCTCTACTAACTGGAATGTAAGAAAACAATATCCCTGAAAGAAGTACGGCTCACCTCTAGATGTGCACATACCCTACCCCTTTGGATTCGAACCTATAACTACCCTATAGTGGAGCTCATTCTTGAATCCCTGTATGTAATACCTATGAGTTATGGTCCAGTCTGCTGTTTCTATTATAACTGAGATCTGAAATGTGAAGAGGACTTTCCAAACAGGGATGGAGGTTACCAAGACTACCCCAAAAGAGTGCTCAAGCTGTTATTTATTAAATTCTGTGTGGATTTGGGAGCATACCTCCTCATTTGCTCACAAAAAAGCTCAGAAATAGGACTGTACATTGTTGCCCTACAGTTTTCAGAGGTATAATATTTTTACATATGTAATATGAATTGATTTTCCATGGTGAGATAGACCATAACAACACTTTCTTGACTGTGTGTAGGATGCCTCTCTTTGTATCTGAACCGCTGCTAAAAAATCCAGTGGCCTTTTAGCTCCTTAAATGTAATAGTAAAAGTCAGTAATCAAGATGAAAGATGCAATGTAAAATATACAATAACTTCATCCATGATCTTTCAATTGATTTATCTAGAATTTGGCAAAAAGCATACCCAATATGCCCATTTCCTTACATCCTATTTGACAAGTTTGTATTACAAAACATTGCTCATGCACTGTTCCAGATCCTTCTACAGAAGCCAAGTGTTTCAATTCAATTTAAACAGGCTAGGTTGTGTGATAGGATAGCCAACAAATAAGTCAGCGTCCACTTGGCTAACCTAACACAGTAAATCCAAAAATAGTCTCAAAGCCACCCATTTTTCTTACATACTGTTTGAGTAGTTTGTAATACCAAACATTGCTCAAGCCCTGTTCCAGATACTTGTACAGAAGAAAATTGTTTCAACTCAATTTAAATAGGCTAAGTTGTACAATATAGGACAACCACCACATAAAGATGCCATCCATTTGGCTATCCTTGCACATAGAAAATCCAAAAGTAGTCTCAAAGCCTCCAAACTGCTAATCAATCATTCATGACAACATGACACTTAGGCCTACCACATAAGTCTTCCTACAAGCTGTCTTAAATGTTGAAAACCTTTTGTAAAGAAGTGGAAGATGAAAAATAAGATGGACTTATGTTGACTTAAATGAAGGGCTTGTAATGACTAATGGATGAAGCAAATCAAGATGATTCAACCAATTATGATATTGCCTCTGCTTCTCTTACTATAAATTTTGGTGGCTTGGAAACAAAAGGGCATTTTGTTGCTTTATTCAATCCCGAGGAGACTAAAGAAAAAGAATCATAGAAGGGATCTACTTCTAGAAGTTCCTTCCATCCCGATGAGCCTCTAATGACCTCATATTTGCAACATCCCATATTTCAAAATGCACTATGTGAGATTGTAAATAATGTTGCAGAAAAGAAAAGGTGCAACTTCTTAGATATTGATCTTAATGTGGCTAACAAAAGAGTAATGGAATATGTTGGAATGATATACTTTTTATTATGTATTAAACAATATGCAATATGAAAGCTTCAGATCAGATGACCAAATCAAGCCAAGAGTTTAAGGTCTCAATAAGTGAACAATTTGATTCTTTTGGGCCTTCTGGTAGTGTTGGAATGCTGCCTTTTGACTTTAACTATGTCAGTAAAAGTGAGGACTCGAGAGGATGGACTGGCCATAACTGAGATCGGCCAATTTATTAATTATTTGGGATATACTTGAACTACAATCTTACCCAGCTATCCTTTTATAACCTCGAGTCATAAGGAACATAGAAGCTTAGTCATTTGTGCATCAAAATAGCCTTAGAAAAATTGTCATCCCATAACGTTGTGATATTGAGTCCAAGTTCATCTAAATGACTCTTTTCAATGATGATGGTTTGTTGAATGTTTCTAATGTTTGTTCCCTTATCCTCTCTCATTATAGGTTCAAAATTTTGGGACTAGCTAACAAAAGATCTCCTTGAGTACCTTTTGGATTTTTTGTGGGGATTTTGGCATGGTAGACAACCCTAAATCCAAGTGTGGAATATTTCCATTCAAATGGTATCATCCTAGAAGATTTTCCTAGTTCAAATTCAAGTTGAAATTTCCCTATTTAACTCCAACCATGCAAGGGAGAAAGGAATCATGAAAAGTGGTTCATTTGGATCAATTTTAAACAAGGAAAGGATAGAGTCCTAAAAATGTTAGATAGGGTATTCTTTCCACAAGTTAAGATTCCACTCGGAAAATGGAACACCTTTCAAAATAAGGTCTGATGCTTCACTCTCTAACCAACGCCATATTTACTTTCAAGAATAGGTAATTATAGCTTTAGAATAAATATGTAGCGAATAGTAAATATGTAAGATGTTGGAAAATACAATGACTATTAGTATCCTACAGTTATTCACTTGCTTTATTGATTCAAAAGTTATCTGACAGCAAAAAGATGTAACTATGAATTCCTTGAAGGATACTAGGAAACTGCTACTATTCAGAAATATAGGCATAAACCTCAGTTCATAAAGCCAATGACTATTAGCATCCTACAATTATTGAATTGATTGATTGATTCAAAAGTTAGCTGGCAGTAAAGACATGTAACTATGAACTTGACTTTTTTCCCCCCGAAGTCCAAGAAACAACACAAAATCAGCCAACAAGGAAGAATACTTGACACTAGACAAAAAATCAATAGCTATTTTCAAGTGCTCTAACATCGCGTTTTTTTCTGGAATTGCTGTGGTTAATTGATAAGTAGGTTGTCCTAGCACAAAGGAATTTGCGATGATTATTATTTTGCAAAAAAATAAGTTGGTCATAGAAATTTGTACCAACATGCAAGCAAACAACATATGGACACTATCTTGTCCCATAGGTGGGTTCTGAAACCACTTCATGGTTAGAGAACATCTATTCATTTATCTAAAAATTTAGTATCATTTGCAACTAGCTTCAACTATATACTCTTCTTCCTACATTGATATACTTTTATACTTGTTCCATTTGGTCAGTTCTATTGTTCAATCTATTATGATCAAATGAACAAAGCTAACCACTCAAAGGAAAAGGCTAATTGAAAAATCAGTTATAGCTGAAACACCATATTCAAGACTGTGTCTCTTTGCTGCAATGTTTTAAAATTGGAATCAGACTTTACAAGGCATTCTTTGGTACCTAGGATATTTAAACCACGATATTGTTCCCTTCTATAGTTTTATTTAGAAAATTTGACACATATATGACTATTTTTAGATCGAAATTCTCTATTAACGTGACCAAATACTTGATTCCACAACGGTAAATAGTTTCCATTAGCTCTTAGTTGCAACCATTTCATAATGGATTTTGAACTGAAAAGAATAATATAGCAGATGTCTGCTCTTTGAAGGACTGCAAGAGGCAATTACAAGTAGTATTTTAATTGTCATGCATGATATTCTACACCTCATTAGAATTGAGGAATTAGATAATCAATTTAGTTCAAAAGGCTCATCTTTTTTACATTTTGGGTTAAAAAGAGCTTCAGGAAGAAGAGTTGATGAGGCAATTGAGGAGAAATATGCCTTTTCTACTATTTTCTCAAAACTTTGGTTCCCTTGATTCTTGTTCTGTTCAGACTTATGTTTACATGACAATTTCATTTATGGCAACGAACAGCTGGTGGCAGATTAAAGTATAACGTTGTCTTTAGAAAACAAGGAGCAGCTAGCAGCTGAGAGCAACTGTTGAACTTGGGCTCTGATGCTATTAGATAATTTGACCAATCTGTGATTCTGTACTACCAAAGTTTAGATCTAGATTGAGGTTAACTGCAGGTTTGGCATAGCAGACTGTACCCTGGTAACAGTGTTCTGGGTCAAAAGGACACCTTGAAGCTGGACCTCCCAAGCTTCTCAAACACTTGATCTCTTTCTCAACACCTAACCTTCAGGTGCACTATGCTGTTTAGTATGTCAAAGCAGGTTCAAACTTGTTATATTAGTACCTAATTTAAAATCATGCTAAAGACCCTCCTTTGGCATTCTCTGTTCTAACTAGAATCGTCACCAAATTTAAAATCATGCTGAGCACACTCCAATCCATGAAGTTTTATTATGTCAAAGTGATCCTTCAAATCAGAAGTAGATCTCATAGTGAATTTAGGAGTCCTGGAACCATACAAAGGAATTATCATACGAAATGAAGGAGAAGAGAAATCCTAAAATAGTGCTATCCCATGAATGATCAAATTAAAAATTGGTCTGGGGGAGTTGAATGATGCCATTAATTGTGGTGACTGCCTAGAAGCCCACTTTCTTTTCATAAAAAATACCAATATGTACATTATTGTCTGTATTAATAGTTAAGGGAAGCATTTTATCCCCCAAAAATTACCCTCTCATCTTATGCAACAACTAGCACTGCCATCAATTGCACCTGATCAAATGAATTTGGTATGTTCAGATCAATTAGACAAGGTTGTTTGTTGGCTCCTACTTTGTATGGTCTTAGTATATTCTCTAGGCTACCCAATTGCAAGGTAGCACAGGGCAGAATAAATGAGATTCCTACCAACTGGAAACTGCCAACAACTGATCAATGGACACTTTGTTAATAGATACTTCTTAACATGGCCCACATGGTGTAGAATAGACAGTGAATGGGTGTAAAGGAGAATGTACTCAACAACCTAGGCTTAAAGCTTGGTGTAACTCAAGCATTCAAATTTTGGAAGGAATGGACCTGAACTTTTAAGCCTTTCTCAAGCTTCCCCCCTTTGATACTTATAGATGCTCATCAAATAAACTCTCATAGAAAACAAGCTTAAAAGATATTGGAGACTAGGCTCAAAGTAGTCGACATGATGGTTCTACTTAAGTAAAATATTGAATGCATTTGCAGATTCAAAGAAGGGTTTCTTTACACGTTATTTGATTCACAAGACCTAGTAACAGGCCCTCCAACTAGATAAGATGGGCATAACCCTCATGTCCCCTTTGTACCTGAGAAGAGTAATTTCTGAACTTGTTTTAGAACCACCTGCATGCTAGGGCACTTTGGAAATGGATATCAAATTTTACAGATCCATACTGCATGCTACCATCATCTAGGAGTTGTTGGTGGATTGATAAATAATTTTGAGTTTCAATTTATATGGCAGTATTTCAGAATTGAAACACTCTATTTGGAAGGAATCAAACTATGTCATTGTAGCTAAATTGACTACTTGACACTTGTCCATTATACTGTACTTTTTACATCCAAAACTAAGCTGAAAAGGTGGTAAAAAAATTAGACCACTCAAGGAATTTTTAATAGGTCGTTGAGGTCATGCACCATGCACAGCTAGTGAGGTCCCTCTAGATGAGGGGGCCTTCGAAAGTGGGCAACTTATTTGCAGTTTCTCTTGTTAAAGGTAGATGAGGCATTCTGCTACTCCAAATTCCTTTAGGGTTGAGCTAGGCCAAAAGAAGGATGGCACCAACCTCCACCGCATTTCAACAAGTGCCTAGCTTTAAATGTGGCTATGTCAGAGATTGAGAAATTAGAGGATGTTGATTTGAGGGTGGCTGAGGCACAACAATATAAGAGCTACTAGCCAAGCATGGATGGGGTGACACTGACAAGCATCAACAAGATCTGCTGACAAGTGATTCAGCAATCTCTGCTCCTCCATGGATCCGTTGTTCCATGCATCCACTGCCACCAGTTTTCTGTATTGTTTTGTATTGTTTACTCTCTGGCAGGCTTAAAGGTCGTTATTTTTTACTTTCAAACAATTGCTTCCCCCCTTTGATACTTATAGATGCTTATCAAATAAACTCTCATAGAAAACAAGCTTAAAAGATATTGGAGACTAGGCTCAAAGTAGTCGACATGATGGTTCTGCTTAAGTAAAATATTGAATGCATTTGCAGATTCAAAGAAGGGTTTCTTTACACGTTATTTGATTCACAAGACCTAGTAACAGGCCCTCCAACTAGATAAGATGGGCATAACCCTCATGTCGCCTTTGTACCTGAGAAGAGTAATTTCTGAACTTGTTTTAGAACCACCTGCATGCTAGGGCACTTTGGAAATGGATATCAAATTTTACAGATCCATACTGCATGCTACCATCATCTAGGAGTTGTTGGTGGATTGATCAATAATTTTGAGTTTCAATTTATATGGCAGTATTTCAGAATTGAAACACTCTATTTGGAAGGAATCAAACTATGTCATTGTAGCTAAATTGACTACTTGACACTTGTCCATTATATTGTACTTTTTACATCCAAAACTAAGCTGAAAAGGTGGCAAAAAAATTAGACCACTCAAGGAATTTTTAATAGGTCGTTGAGGTCATGCACCATGCACAGCTAGTGAGATCCCTCTAGATGAGGGGGCCTTCGAAAGTGGGAAACTTATTTGCAGTTTCTCTTGTTAAAGGTAGATGAGGCATTCTGCTACTCCAAATTCCTTTAGGGTTGAGCTAGGCCAAAAGAGGGATGGCACCAACCTCCACCGCATTTCAACAAGTGCCTAGCTTTAAATGTGGCTATGTCAGAGATTGAGAAATTAGAGGATGTTGGTTTGAGGGTGGCTGAGGCACAACAATATAAGAGCTACTGGCCAAGGATGGATGGGGTGACACTGACAAGCATCAACAAGATCTGTTGACAAGTGATTCAGCAATCTCTGCTCCTCCATGGATCCGTTGTTCCATGCCTCCACTGCCACCAGTTTTCTGTATTGTTCTGTATTGTGTACTCTCTGGCAGGCTTAAAGTTCGTTATTTTTTACTTTCAAACAATTGCTTTTAGGAAATTTGAGGACATGTGAAATAGTAGTGCCAATTTTATTCTTCAGTTGTTCATGATCGGCACAATTTTGTAATTATCTCTACCCTAACAGGTATACGTGGCTAGTATGCTTGAGGATTGCCTTTTCTGCAGTTCTGCTCATTGCACTCTAGGTGGAAGAGATGTGTCACATCCATGAGTGGGTAACTAGAATGAAAAAAAGTTGAGGTCCAACGTCTAATGTAAAAGAGAAAATAGAAACAAACCAACCATTCGTTAATTTACACCATAAAAAAAAAACCTTGCTAAAATAGATCCATCTCGAATATATGGGATTACCCCTCGCTGAATTCCTGTTCCATTATTTTTTTAACTATAATGGCAATGAGCACATTCATGCTCCCCTTCGGACATGGAATTATAAAAGAATGCTTATGTACAAAACTGTTCATAGAATATTATCAAGTCTTAAGAGGACAAACAGATCACTCTTCACAGCCCTCCTATGATGGTTAATAAACATTATAATAAATGTAACATCCCTGTTATCCAGACATCTAGTTCTATGAAATCGAAAACAAAACTAACCTCTTAGCCTCAGTGAAGACTGTAAACCCCAAGAAGCTTTGAACAACTGCAAAAGTCACTGTCAAAAACTCCAGCTTTGCCGAATGCAAAGATCTAATGATTTTTCTTGTGGTTTTTACTGGCTCTTGCCCCCCTTATATAGAGACTTCGACATGTTGGAACCTTCATCTCATTTATGGCGTATGGACCAATTCAAGGTTAAAATAATCTTTACCCAACAAAATTGGGTGGTTGAAACCTCAATCCAAACCCCCATTAACCAAAATCGACGGGAGTTGGGGCAATTCAAAATTTTGAAATGAGATTTTCATAAAAACCTCAACGGCGGGCCGCCATTGCCGAAAACGTGGGGCGAGCCAGCTGCTCGTGGGCGTCATCATGGGCAAAGTTCGCACCATTCAACCAAGTTACCACTTACCATTACCAATCGCGGCCTCGGCCGTCGGGCCTCCATTAGAAATTTAGACCATTACCCAAATAATAACCACTTACCATTACCAATCGCGGCCTCGGCCCTCCATTAGAAATTTAGACCATTACCCAAATAATAAATTGCTGGGCCGCTGGCTGGGCGAACCAACTGTTCGCGGCCTCCATTACCAGAAAATGGTGGGCGAACCAACTGTATGCGGCCTCCATTACCCTAAATGGTGGGCGAACCCGCTCTTCCAAGCCTCCATTACCCGAAAATCTGGGCGAAATCACCATTTCGGGATTCTTTTACTTGGCTATATTGATTTTCCCAATTTCGTGACCTTGGCTATTCGATTTCCTTTGACTATGGGTTAAATAAATATGGGGCTAATATGTTAAATTTAAAAAAACTCATTTCATATTGAAAATTCGCCCAGGCTTTCTTAGTAACCCCTATAATTTCGCCCATGGGCTATAATTCGCCCCTAAAATTTTCCCTGGCATAAAGAGACACTTACAATGATCATAGAAAATTCCACAATAAATAATAACTAATAGTTAAAATAACGATAATAACAATAATCATTTTTTCCATGATTATTGTTGATCGTGTTTGTTATATCAACCATAATTGATGATATTGACCATATTGGCCATGGTTAACCAAGTTGGAAATTATCAACCATGCTTAATATTATCACCATCATCATAATCATCATAATCTTAAACACATGATACATGGTAATACTTATGATGTTCTTGACATAGGAAAATGTCTTGAGCCGACAACATAGGTTTACCTAGCGAAAGGTCCAACTAGATCTTCCTTTCTTGAAATGGAAAACCCTCAAGTAAAAATTGGTGAAAAAGGATTAAAGAATATTCAAGAATAGAGTTAGGAATGATTAGTAGGCAGATGTTGTGCAAGATATGAAAATAAGTGTAGCGAAAACCCTAGGTTAAAGATCTCACTAGGTTAACTACCAAGAAGGGAATCTAGATCTAAATGAAGGAAAATGAGAAGGATGCAATCAAAATGGTGAACAACCATCAACGAAAGGGGATGCAACACAATATGAATGTTTAGGGTGGGAGGGTGGCCTCCAAAAAATCTAAAAGATGAATATATCTAGGTGAGATTTGAGTCTAAGAAAGAAAATGGAGAGGTTTGTTGAATATTAGTTTGTTGGGTAGAGCCAATGGCCAAGGGAACTAGATGAATACATAAGTTGGGGTGGAGAAGCAACCTCAAGGGAACCCAAAGCTTTAAATTTTCTAGGTGGGCTAGAGCCAATATAACAAAATTAACCAAAAATTTGAAGAGGATTGTGTGGGGTTGTAGGATGGCCTCTATAAACTCCAACATGTGAGTGCAGATAACATGATTAGACCTTACTACACTGATATGAAATGTTATGACACAAAACATTCCTAAGAAAGAACCGGAAAGATAAGAGCAAAATGATGTAGTTGATATAAAGAAAACCCAAGATATAACAATGAAAACATAGCAAATAGAAGAGACTATTAAAATATATGGCTTAGTTTGTATTAGTTAGGTTGTATCCTTTATGTAGAAGTACATAAGTAAATCTCTCTATATTGCAGGACAAAGTCAAATATTATTCTATCATGCACACACAAATCAAATCTGGAAGAAAATATTTTTATGACTACCTCAACTAATTAATTGCACATCACAGAAAACGTGGACAATAATTATTATTATAATTAAGATGTCTCTAACTAAATGCCTACTTCACATGCAAATGCCTGACTAACTTCTAGTAAACTACATCCTAAATGAGTGTGTTGGTCAATAAGAATTCCTAGGTACTGTTCTTCCTTAGGATTTGTATTAGGTGAGAATGCCTCGATTCCATATCAATTCACTAATATCAAATTAATCATAATATACATTGATTTATTTAAGTTAAATAATTGATACATATCCTAAAGTAGTCATCCATTTTGATCATTTAGATATCATCTATATTGCTTTCACAATATAAGCAAAAGTGTTTTACAATGTTAAGCACCACATCAAAACTTAAGTAAAGTACCATATCAAACTTTGGAAAGTGTAACATGAATGTCAACCAATCAACTTCTTAAATGTTCAAGAATAATAAATGTTTTAACACTTTCTTAAGACTTTAGCACTAACTAAAAAAATATTCATCAATCTTCATAATTTTGCTAGTAGGCTCATTTTGCAAACTTAATTATATGTACATCTTTATAAAATTTGTGTTAAGTATTTTTTTTCTTCTTATTTTTAGTTATAATAAATTGAATTCATTTTTAAATTTTATTGATTTAATTATTATATTAAATTTAATTCATAAAAAATAAATATTTTCCATTTTTGAAAGTTTTAATGATTTTATTCTAATTGTATTAAGAAGAAAATCTTATTTCCATATTTTCAAATTTTAATAATTGTAAAGAACATTAATACTTGGAACAAACTTTATCTTAATTCTATAAACAAAATAAATTATAATGGTAATTTCATCCTTCTAATTACAGTTTTATCAAATGAAAAAAAAAAAAATCATATTTCTTATCAAATATTTCAAAAAGTTTTCTTATATTTATGAAGCTTTGTCTACTCTTATTTTAATCTCAAAATGCAAATAAGTTAACTTTTTTATAAACTTTGTTCCTATAAAATATATCTTAAAATCTAAATGAATTAAAAATTTTAAAAACTTTGTTCTTATCAAATATTTTCCATACTTTCTTTTATATTTTCTAAGTTTCAATTATTCTTATTTTAATCTTAAATTACAAATAAATCAAAATTCATAGTAATTTATGAATTCATTACTTTGATTTTTGAAAAAAAACATACTCAAGCAACCCACCTTCATATAAATATAAATAAAAAATAATATCATACTCTCCGAGAATTGAAGACTCCACAATTTTACCCCCACAATGTTATAATCAGAATTGAAACTCCACAATTTCCCCACACAAATGTTATAATCAATAAAAAGCAAATGCTAAATTTAATAACATTTTAAATATTTGTTAACCAATATCAGGGAATTTTTTTAGCGAATACCAATAATATTTTTAATTTTATTTTTTAAAATTCTATTTAAAAAAACATCAATACAATATCGATTCTAATAATAAAGATATCTTTAAAACCTCATGTCTTAAAAATATTTCCGATTACCAATAATATTTTTAAAAGTTCCATTTTAAAACAATTTTCATTTTTCAGTAATTCTCAGGTCTCAATAATATTTCCAAAAAGCCGAATTTAACCCTACCAATAATATTTTTATTATTTTAAAACAATTTTCATTTTCAAGTAAGGCCACATGGCACAAAAACAATAATCGAGAATATGGTCGGTGCCTCTTTGAATTTTGAAACATTTGACAAGTTTCATTCATACATCCTTTCAGTTAATGCATTTGAAAAGTACGCAGAATTTACATAACAAAATTAGAACATATTAACTTATATTTTAAATATAGACTACGGTGCTCCAAGGCCCAAGATATTCCATACTTGAATTTACATTTGGTTCGAGGCCGTGCAATGAGATATGTTGGGCTCCTTTGAGTACAAAGGCCCTCACTTATAATTTGTTTAGTAATGATCTGGGCTCTATGCGTAATCCTCAACAAATTAACGATAATAGGAAACATATCAATGACAAATCTTGTATTCAGTGTTGCTACTTGATATAGAAATAGTTTTGCAGAGTATAAAATCAACATGTTCAAGTATCTTGATATATCAATGACAAATCTTGTAGCCAGTGTTGCTACTTGTTATAGGGACAGTTCTGTTGGTTATGGTAAAATCAACATGCTCAGCTATCCCATGGTCCAGTGTTTCCTTGTAGCTAATTTGGATTGGTGAATCACTCATATAATGAAGAGGATTTCTATGTAACTAATTAAATAAAGGCATATGATGGCATGTATGCACCAATCATGGTGCCCAAATCTTAACTATATCAAGGTAGAATTGTAGGGAATAGTCACAAAACAATGATAGCAGCTACTAAAGGTTTGGAAGTTTCCTAATGTAATGAACAAATATATAAGTAAACATTAATAAATATTAATAATAATACAATAATAAAATAACATAACATAATAAAATAACATTACATTGATTATAATTAATTAAGGGATACATCCCTTTGGTGAATAGTCACCATGTGAGTCTATTTATACGAAGTGCACCATTCATTGTAAACATCGTATTTCATATATTCAAATAATATCTTTTATCCAGTATGGATATTTAGTGGTGACTTGTTCTTTTGGTTAATTCTAGTGTAAACCGGATAAGGTTTACTACATTGGTATCGCTTCTTCCCTAAAATTGTGGTCTTTGACCAAGTAAAAGTAAAAGAAGAAAAGAAAGTCAAAAAAAGGAAGAAGTAAAAAAAAAAACAAGAAGGAAGAAGATCCCATAAAAAAAAGGAAAGAAGAAAAAAAAAACAAAAGTCTTAAGGCTACCAAGGAGCAAGTCAGAATTGAACTTGAGTGGGGAGGGTAACACTCATTCTTCCCAACCACCTAATCTACACACAATCCACAAAGAAGTTAATCTAAAGCAAAAGGTTAACCAACGTGGAGATCCAAGTGCCTTTTGGGGACAACTTTCTCTATGTGAGCCTGGATTGTATCCAAAGAAAGAAAGATACTATTGTGGCTAGTTGTGAGACAAAGGTGGTAGCATATATAGTCATTCTTCACTGTTTTCATGAGCCAGAGTCACTGTTGCAATCAGAATTTGGATCCGAGCGATGGATTTTATGTACCAGCAACACTGAGTCATCGAATAAAAGATCCTATATTTAGAAATTTGTAAGTATTAAAGTATTAAAGAAGTTTTAAGAAGAAGAAAAGTTGAAGACCCTTTATTGTCGAAGAAATCTTAAGGGAAAAAATATCAAAAGGGAAGAAAAAATATTACTCTCGAGGAGAAAATATTCATCGAGGTTCCATCGAAAGTGACTGTGGCAATGCTAAAATTTTATGTGATATTTGATGAAAGTCCAATTGTCATCACTATTTGTCCAGGAAATAAAGAATTTTTTATTAATGTTGATGTTTCTAATCAACTCCAATTTCCAGAATCAAGTATAGTGAAGAACGAGTCTAATGAAGATCAAATAAATGAATTACATTTACAGATCTATGATTATAATTTTGCGTCCCAATTCATCGTTGTAGCTATAGATGAAAATCTCATCGATATAATGCTAGGGTATAACTGGCTGGAAACATTGGGAACATTCACCTTCAATGCAAAAAATAAGTTCATGACTTTCTTCCTTGAGAAGAAGTACATAATGATACACAATCTATCAGTGATAATTCCCCCGTCACAAAATACAGTTGAAAAATCAACATATGGAAGCTATGAAGAATTAGAAGAAGAAATACAATGTTTAAATAAACTTATCATGGACAATGATAATAAATTCTCACAATTCCAAAGAAAGTTAGTAAGTCTAGAATCAGAGATATGTCGACATCAGCAATAGAAGAAAGAAATCCAGTAGAAATATGATGACACTAATAAGATGCACAGGGTGGAAATTTCGAAAATGAAAACACGTTATCAAGCAATACAGAGGAGATATTTCGACTAAAAAATAATAACAAGGCATTAGTTACAAAGATCAATAAATTGAAAAATAATCGAACGACATAACATTCTAATGAACACTTCGAAGGAAAAATACTAGAAAAGCAAGAAGAAAATAATCTCCTAAAAAATCTTAATCGAGAACCAGAAGAGCAAATTAAGAAGTTGAAAGAGGAAAAAAAGTTGCAAGAATAAATGTTCGAAAATATTCAGAGTAATAACACTCTATTAGAGAACAAATTATAGCAAATATAGAAGGAAGTTTCCAGACTCTCAGGAAAACAAATTCAAGTTGAGAAACAAGCAACAAAAATACTCTCAATTGAATTATTATCACACAATAAATTTCCATAAACACAAAAAGTTTAAGTCTGTACAAAAACTCTGCTAGTAATTCAAGTACCTTATCGCCATCCTAATCATAAGATTCATTATGCCTCGCAAAAAAATCAAGAGGAAAATAAACAAAACTACTTCTACAGATAAACTAACTAGCTTAAGGGAGAGAAAATACAAAATCGTCAAATTGTTTGGGAACAAAAAAGAGAAGTTATTTTCCAATGATCAACAAAAAAACAACTTCGATGAAGGTAAATCTCAGATGGAACACTTCCCAGGAAATGCGACATCTCAGTTTAGAAATTCAGAATTTATATCCTCTTGTTTCGTCAAGTATCAAAGTTACAAGTTCAGAAGATCACAAAAAAAATGTTACGAGCAAGAACATTGGAAAAAGTCGTCCATAATTATTCTTTGAGGACAAAGCATCTATAAGGGAGAGGCAATGTAATGAACAAATATATAAGTAAACATTAATAAATATTAATAATACTATAATAATAAAATAACATAACATAATAAAATAACATTACATTGATTATAATTAATTAAGGGACACATCCCTTTGGTGAATAGTCACCATGTGAGCCTATTTATACGGGCTATACCATTCATTGTAAACATCATCTTTTATATATTTTATCAATTATTCAACAATTATATTTTTACTATGGAATTATTATCAATTGGGTGACTTATCCATTTGGATAGTTTCGAGTACAACCATATAGGTTATAACACCTAACACTGAAAATTAGTAGACAACAAGGCTTTAAATTTGTTTGGAGAGGAGAAATTCAAACCTGTGATTTAGAAGGTTAATAATCAGAGCAAGTCGATATGAGAGAACTAGTCATTGTAAGACTCATATTCTATGAATTTATTTTCAATGCACATTAGAGTCATATGATATGGAAATTGAACGATATTTCAGGGATCAATGGGCCGAAAAAATGCATATTGATTCACTTTTTAGAGTGAGAAATGGTTTCAAGTCCATCTGTGAGAGGAGTGAGAGAGTCCCAACTTATTTCCTTATGCATTGTAAAAGAATACCCCTGGAAATGATAGTTTATAGTGGATAAAATGAACCACATCACCTATAAAAATATCCATCACCCACTTGTCTTTCCATCATCGCTGGTAGACTGAATATGGATCAAATTTAACTTGATCTTGCAATGAAAGGTAATTGCAGAAGTTTGAATGGTTGTGGAACCTTCTGAGATATGATATAAATAAATAACAATATTGCCCTAAAAAATTATTGAATTGTTTTAGTAATCTCTCTAGGAAGAAACCGTGGGTTGTCCCATGCCATGCCTGGATAGAAATGGGCCTAAAAGTTAGCAGTGATTTCTCGATGCACAGTTGAGATAAAGGTCCAAAGGGTGGAAGTAATTTTTAGTAGTTTTGAGCTTATGAAGAGGTCGACCTCATGCTGAGCAATAAAAACCAGCTGTCACAAAAGAATTCTTAAAATAGAAACAACAAGAAAAGCATTGGAAAACAACAGGAAATATCCTATAAGCACTGAATTAACCTACAGTGAATAACAAATCAGCTTTGGAAGGTGTTACCACCCTATTTGCATCTGTGTGCACTTGGGGTTTTTCAGGAAGAATTCTAAGCTGATCTGAGTTTTTTTAGCATACTTTGAGTAGTTCTAGAGATTGTTCGGTTTGTTTAGGCCATTAATCTCAAGTATGGGAATGCCCCGGCTTGGTTTTACCTCCAAACAAAATTAAGCAAGACCAATTATTGAACACGTACAAATTCTGTAACCTTGTAACCCTATTTCAAACCAACTATACAAATTTATCTCAGCAATTCCAATGAAATATTGTAAGGTTTTCAGGGAAATAATATAGCAGAAACCACTAGTAGATACCAAATGTACATCAGAGAAACATTTTCTAGAGTCCAAACCATTCAAAAATAAGTGTCTAGATACTGCCAAGGACAAGGAGACATCACCTAGAGATTTTGTGGCTAACACTGTTGACTCTAATATCATGTCTAACAATTGTAAAAGCTATAAATCAAACCCAAAGCTTGCCCTTGGCCAGAGGTTCCCTCTATCATTGAGTTACATACCAATTAATCATAGGAAGCCTTAAACAATTCAACCTATAAGTGTGTATTTCTATCTCCAAGAAACGGCTCATAGCCTCAACATTAACTAGCTCACAAAGAGAAAAACATGTTACAAATTGGATTTGAACCCAAGTGGGGAGGGTAACATTTCTCCTTCCAAACCATCCGAACTAGACCCAATTGACAGAGGTACATGTACTTGTGAACCTCAAGTAATTTTGTTTATCTCACCCAACTATAGAAGATTGATCTTCATTTCAACAAACTTTTTAGGGATAATATTACTAAATTCTAAGTTGATTTGGGCAGGGTATTTAAGAAAATTTTATAAGACATTGAAGATCTAGTTACCTCATAGAAGGAACTACCTATATCATTTTAAATTCTAGGTAATGCTTTTAGTTTTGGTATGTATTTTGGCCAGATTAATTCAGATCCTCCATGACATTATTATAAACTCACACTGTTGTAGTAATGTTGATATACTATTACGGATTACTTGGCTAACAGAACGGAGCATTGCTTCAATATATATATATATAATCCTCCATTTCAATTATACCATCTAGTTAAGTGTGACAAATTATCAAATATATCTATATAGTAGCTCCCCTTGAATAGGAAAAGAAGACAAGTAGTTCAAGTGACACTTTAACTGCTTGTCCTGTTTTCCTCTTCAAGGAGAGCTACTATATAGATCTGTTTGATAATTTTGTCACACTTAACTAGTATAGAGGACAAGTAGTTCAAGTGACACTTCAACATTATTTGTAGGTAAGAAGGAATGATTAATTGTGATTCAGGTAGTAGATCAAAGAAAAGAAGGATGCATGGTTCTACTGTGGAAAGAAAGGAAACCTTGCTTAGGATTTCCAAATGCTTATGATCAAGGAATTTGAGTTGCCTCTTTTAGAGAGAATCCTCAAGTGTGTGGATGGAACTAACCAATATAGATGGAAAGGTAACAAGGATATTAGCCTTGAATAGATCCCAAGTGTTAGTAAGGATCCATGTGCAATGTTAGTAATCCTTCATTGTTTTTCTGTAGTTCCAAATATGTACTTGCAAGGAAACAATATTTCATCTAGTGATCCTTTAGCTCAAGATTGTTTAAAGTGCCAATATCCATACACAGATCTTGTAGTTCAAGTGAAGCAATCCACTTGCATGGATAATCATTTAAACTTGTGTTGATATCCCTCATTTGAATTTCAAGACTTTGATTTAAGCATGACATTATGATCTCAACAGCTTATCAAAGTTTATACTCTGTTTGCATCTAGGAACAAGGTCAACTTTTTTTATACCTTACATAAGTATGCCTTCACTACTGTAAATTTTGAAGGTGTGGGTTTCACCCTATGCACAAATTGGGTCACTATAAGCAAAGGTTAACAAGCAAAACCTTGCTCTCTGTTCAAACACATGAAATCTATTCTTCTTATAAACTGTCCCAAGAAGTCAATCCAATACTAAGACTATCATAACTGAGCCATTCAACCTATTAAGGGAAACAACAATTTATTTATTTTTAAAATCTGGAATAAGACCATCCTCAAGCAAATAAGGTACAGACCCACATTGTTGTTGAAATGTTGCAAGCGTTAAGGTCATTTTTTGTATCCCCATCTTCAAAATTCGATTTCAAAAGTGATTGTTAACCAAAATAATATTAGTGTGTATGGCTACAAATTGAGGTCTATTTTGATAACAAACTAGTGGTTTTTTATAGTGCATATGATATTAACTCATTGATTGAATTATACTCTCTTTGCACCTTTTTCAAATTCAACCTTAACCCATTGATCTAGCAAGACCATTATGCTATTATATGATTAGAAAAACTTGGTGATCATTATTTGTATTGCTACCTATTGTTTTGCAAATTTGGAAGGTTTCCTCACATATTCACACTCTTTTATTGATCATCATTGTCCTGAGGCTTTGCAAGTTCTATTGTCCATGTATTACAGATCTGAAAAGTTCACACTTTAATCCTTTTCAAATAAGTCAAGGCCTAAGTGGAATACATCAAATGGTGATCTAGGAACTTCTCTTTCAAGGTTTAATACTTTGTTTTCATCCTTAGAAAAGAGCAGTACTAGTAATCTACAACAACGAACTTGTAATGCTTTATCTCTTCATCCTACATATCAAAGTTGTCCATTGTAGGAAAGAAGTATAGGGTGAGAAATCAAAACACTATTTCAAAGAAATCAATAGGAGTTTTAGAATTCATTGTCTTATATGATAAACTCGATATCATTGAGTACTATCATACCATAATACTATCACATAATGATATGTGCTTTGTTTGGTGGAACATCTTATACTTATTGGAGTTCCCTTTTAATGATCAAGATGTGATCCTAAATGTGACTGTTATTAAGCATAAATTTCAGTGTTCAATTGAATGAAACAACAGTCTGGGTATTGCATTGTGAACTCATACCTCTGAGGAATCAATACGCTATTTTTGTACTTTGAAAGAAGGCAGCCTTAATAATATATAACAATTTGGTCTACTAATGTTTATATGTTACCATGGGGATTTCATATTAAACTCAAACCCAATTTGCATAAAAGGAAAGATAAATTTGTTGGTTAAGCTCTTTTGATTCATTGGTTTTCATGAAATATTGATGAGTATAAAGGGAGATCTCAAAACCTTAAAGCTAGCATCCTAGAAAATTAAATTGACCTAAAAACTCAAACTACCATGTCTTGTATCCTTCTTTGACATTGACAATTGTAAATTGTGATATAGTCCTAATATTAAACGTTGCACTTACTTTCAGGGGCTTCTCAACATCCTGGTTACCATGCTTTCCTTGCAAGATCCCCGATCCTATTGTTATATTAAAACAAAAGATTTTTTACAAGTGATGAGATTGTTTATTATGAAATGACCCTTAATAAATCATATTTTCTCATGTGAAATTTTGATGATAGGACATCATATACAATTTAAAGATGGCATGACTGAGAGATGCCGGTGTATAAACAAATCTTTAAATGTGGTAATAACAAAAGGACTAATAAAATTGTAATAGGAATTGAATCAAAGAAGCTTGTAGAGTATACTTCAAATTAATTTGTGTTAGATGAGTTAAAAGAACAATGTAATTTTATCCCGATTCTTCTGGAGTTAGAGAAGGGGATGGGTCAGGGACACCAAGGTATGATTTCCCTAATATGAAGTAGATTGATTACAAGCCATTGTTGTCAAATAGTATTATGTATTATGCGGGAATCAGCAAAACGGTGGAAAAATTTGGTATTCAGGTCCCCAGCTTTTAACCAAATAGCACAACTCTTCAGGCGCCAAGTTTCCTCCTGAACATGTAAAATTTTAAGCTTCCTTTCCTCAATAAGAGAAAGTCTGGAGCGATCCGAGGGACAAAGACAGCCCAAATAACAGAGTTTTAACAAATCACTAATCTCCCTTTCAATGCTATCCAATTCAGAAGTTAGCTCGGCCTTCTTTTTCTTCTCCCAGGCAATCGTGAAAGCTTTTAAAGATTTCAATTTTTCAGGCAGTTTGTCCATCTCATAGTGTTCCAATGATGCATCCAAATTTTTCCAATGCTTTACCACCTCTTCCTTGAAAGCCAGATCAGTTAGCCAAAGTGAGTTGAATTTAAAGGGGTAATATTGATGAGAAGACTCTGTTTCAAATTGTAGGATAATGGGAAGGTGATCATTGATATGGATATGATGCATCCATGATCGATAATTCTGAAAACAATCCAGGAGGGACTCCGAAATGAGAAAATGATCCAGCCGTTTCAAAACCATGTCACCATTTTTCCTTCTAGTAGACCATGAAGGAGCAAGAGGGCGAGGTTCCAGATCCACCAAATGTTTAGAAGAGAAGAGATCCCTAAAGAAGACCCCCAAAGGATCCAATTTAGCTGAAGTGCCCCAAATTTCCGCAACACCCCACGTAAAATTTAAATCACTAGCTAGAATCATATTTTCCAAATCCAGTAGGTGATCCAAGTGCGCTTGTTCCCAAAATACCACCCTATCATAGTATGGACCATAGCAACTCACAATATTGATAGTCTTGTCAAAACCCCTCAGTTTCCTAAACAAAAGAATCCCCAAGGAGACGTAAAAAGGATTCAAATCCAAAGCCCGAGGGTTCCAAGCTGCCAACAAACCACCAGAAATGCCAACTGCATCAACTGCACACATCAACCAACCAGGTTTAATATTATTGAAAAAGGAACGAGCCTTCTCCCCACACACCATAGTTTCCTGGAGAAGAACGAAATCCAGGATGATAATTTGAAAAACCCGTTTAAGGGTCATTTGCTTGGAAAGGCCCCCCACTCCCCGGATATTCAACAAGAAACAAATCATTAGCAACCCTAGGCAAGGGATTTAATGCCTCTAAGAACCTTGGTTTTAGGAGATAGGAGAAATCTATCTTTGCACAGAGAGTCATGATTCTACGTTGCAATTAAGTCATGCAATAATTTACCAAGGATGGGATATTATTAATAGTCACAAACCACTCAACATCTTCCTCACTCAAACTCCCTAATTACAAATATATTATTAAATTTTTATCTATCAATTTTAAAATTTTCCTTTGTTTACACTTTGATCTTCGGCTTAAACGAAACTACATTGGAAGGTTGTATAATGTTCTTTTCTATGCATAATTATGTGAAGACATTCTTCACTGAAAACGTGAAGACGTTCTTCATTGAAATTGGGTTTGTGAACATTGTAGCTAGATTCCTAGTCTATTAGAAATTCGCCACGTCTATTCACACATTTTCTTCTAGAATTATTCACGACTTTTCATGTTTTAGAATTATTCATGCGTTTTCATGTTGCATGTTCAAGTTTTGGTTCGAGGACCTACAAGACACGCTTATATCTCAAGTGTTCAAGTTTTGGTTCGACGACCTTTAGTGACTAAGACTTTTTTGAAATGAGCCTGTCTTTATGACTATCATCGGGTGTCGTGTCAATGTTCAGGGTTCAACAGGGTTTCCATCTAGGGACCAAATTTGAAGGGTGGAGTCCCATTTCACTTTGAAGGGCTATGAGATATTGAACCCTTCAATGCTGCCATGTAAAAATAAGTCATTTTTTTCATTTGAAAATGTACTAGTACATCAAAATTTCAATGTTTACTTACATAGTAAAGTCGAGAGGCTTTATTTTGCACTAGATATAGCAGCACTGAATGTTATATATGTCATATAACACAACCATATTTCACGCTAATCTAGCGGCTCGGTCTCTAGGCCACTATGCCATCTTTTCCATCTTAGCAGTTTCCCAATTGATCTTGCCTCTTAAACCTCTAACTAGTATAATAATATAGTTAACTTGCTAACCCCATTCCAATCCAACTTTCATCCTTATAGCCAAAATTAATACTATTTTACTCTTTCATGATCTGCTTGAACATGAGGAATTTATTAGTGAAACATAGTTAACTTGCTAACCCCATTCCAATCCAACTTTCATCCTTACAGCCAAAACTAATACTATTTTACTCTTTCATGATCTGCTTGAACATGAGGAATTTATTAGTGAAACATAACTTAGGAGACACATAGAAAATCCACTTTCTAGATGTTCAGTTTGAATTGCCATAACTAAATTTATAGATCTTTTTTTCTACATCAACTACAGTTAGCTTGCTAGCCCAATTCCAATCCAACTTTTAACCAGTATAATAATATTTAATAACTCTTAAAATGGGTTCCTAGGCTACTTCAAACACTACAAGCTCAATGAAGAATTGGGTTCTTCAACTCTTCTAAAAGCAACGTGATGCTTATTCTTCGAAAAGTGAACAATCTTTGTAAATCACTAGCGTTCTTCAAACTAATATAAATTCTAGCCTACATAAATCTAGCCTACTTAACAATGGAAAAAGTGATAATGTAAGAAAAAAAGGGAAGAAATTGTTTCATAAGCCAAAAACATTGGACGTTGAGTTTGGTCTCTATCTATTACTAAATTAGTGAACAATAGAGATGTATGCAGAAAGGCAGTAAAAAGGTGAAGGGAAAGAATCTGAACGGTAACTTTTTTTTACTTTGTTGAATTGAGGACCATAATTCACTTTCATGCACCTCTATCAAACAACTACATTTCCATTTATAATCCTCCTTCACGCAAGTATATTAGAGAGAACAATTCAAAAAAAAGTTGGATTGGATTGAAAACTAATAGCAAGTTTCTTTGTCACTCTAATTGTGTACCCTACGAAAGAATTGAATGCCAATGACAACAATATATGTTTTAATTTTTCATTCAACACTATGAATACCACACGTACTTGGGATAGAATAAGTTTAAGCACTCCTTAGATGTTACATGCTATGTTATGGTTTGAGATAAGAGAACTGTCTGACTCCAGGAAACTTTTGTTCTCAATAGCTGATTAAGGACCCTAGATGCTTCTTCTCTATAGCCCTCCCCCTAGATCTCGTTATACATACTAAATCTATGGTATGATGGAGTAGAGGATGGGTTGTAACTTGTGAAGCATAAGGAAAATGTAGGTAGACCAAGTAGAGAGGAGATGCATATATGGTTGAAGTTCTTGTTTTATTCCAGACCAATCGATAAGATCAACAAAATCAAAAGCTAAAGTAGCACTCTTGTTCTAAAAATCAAGATTACAAACAAAAAAAAATTGTCCCAGTTGATACAGTCGAACGCAGATTGTAATTGTAGTAGCATCAGTGGTCTTCATATTAGTAAATACCAAGAATCTTAAACCATGTACTAGAGGAAGGTGTCGATTTGACGACTGAGCAATTGGGGAAAATATCTCATGTAATACAATTTTAGATAGAAAGTCTGGATTCTTGATCTAACTCATTAACTAGATGCATGGAGATTGGCAGAGTGGGAACTTCCCCAAATTCCCAGGCTTTTTGGTAAAGCTGGGGGGTGCACTGTGCACACCTGTTTCCCATAGGGATGCAACCGTGGCTAGTGGAAGCTGAATGGGGAAGAACTCAGTTTCAAAGTCAAAACAATGGTCTTCCTTCTCCCCTCCATTTCAAGAAAGTTAAAGGGCAACTAAATTCTCAAGAGCTTCGATCGGGCGACAAAGGAAAATAGGGCAAGGCAAGGAGCACATGGAATCATATGCATATACACAGGACATATGAAGAAAGAACCAATTGTTGTTGTTTCTACAATTGGGAATTGATAAATGTCGTTCTAAACAGCCTTTGACAGAGATTTGTGACAAGCCCACTCTCGGGTCTAGGCTTCAAATTTGAAGCCTTCAAGGCCCATTTGAAGTAACAAAATTTAGTCAAATAATAATATTGTGTTTGAACTTTGAAGTTACAGAATTTTAATCAAATAACAAATTTTTTAAATAATTGATGTGATCATGAATGGATAAAATGATGTACATACATGTAAATTCATAGGATGTCGACAATCTAGTCAACCTTGAAGTTGAGCTCCTTAAAGAAAACAAATTTCTTTATATATGTTTATGGGAGGCTGACATTAGCAGCTTCACTCCGCAAACTCTCATGGAGGACTAGAAGAGATAGGGTAGGTGGAACTTGGAAGTAGCTCGACCACAGTGTAGTAGGGGTATAAGAAAAACATTGTTTGTATTCCTGTAATATTATATATTGATGGTCGGAGCCATGGAAGCATGGAATTCAAGCATTGAATTGATACAACAATGAAAACACAAGGTAGGACTCGAGAGTCACCAGATTGACTTGATACAAAAAAGAAAACACAGGGTGTAAGGCTGGGAGCCGTAGATGGTAGGATTAACTTGATACAACAAAGAAAACACAAGGATGTGGGTAAGGGCCACGGGCAGGAGTAGTATCCTGCAACATTACAAGAAGTTTATGTATTGTGGATTTTGTCTGAAATGCCAAATTCGAGGCACATTAACATAATATATTATACATTGAATACTCAATTAACTCACTGAGTCAGAATTCACAAATTGGTATGGTAACTTGGTAATCCCACTACCAACAACATGTATGAGCCACCAACCAGGTTTAATAAATTTGTTGCTTCCATTAAATGTGTTAGACACGTAAGCGTTCGCTGCAAACACGAGAACTTAGAAGCGTTCAAGCCATGGGCTGCTCAGTGTAAGCACGTCCACGTAAGTTGGTCAATGATATTAGTAGAGGCCCAATGGTCCATGATCCATGGATGATAGAACACGTGGATATTGGAGAGTAACCGAGTCCCACTCCCAAGTCACCTAGCTAGTAGCCACATTCCCAATTTCCCACTGAAAACTGTCGATAGGTGAAGTTTGAAGCTACCCTTCTGTTGCAATTTTAAACAGTAGTGGTTAATTTAATTATTGAAGGGCTTACCATGAAATTAATTTTTTTTGCATGGTAAAATTTGAAGTGGCCTTCTGTGACGTGTAAAATGGCCTCTAAAGGGCCCAAGGCTTCAAATTTGAAGCCTGTTTCCATCGTTCCTCTATCTGGAACTCTAGCAGAAAATTTCGAGTAGAGTGGCAATCTGGTATGAAATTGAAACACGCAACTCAAGTTAGAATTTAATTCGAAAACACTGTAAGCTGCCATTTTAATATTAAAACTGTAAAAATCGCTAAAATCTGTAGGTGAAACGCCAAGCCAGGGTTTTAAATTCATTCCTCGTGGTTCCAGCGCTTACAGTATGTTGAAGGCTTAACACAAAATGGAACCACTGCCGAGTTTGATCTGAGTGGGATTATTGTTGACATTTTTACCTTCTGGATCGTCGCCATGCTAAATGTAGCTTACTTAGAGCTGAGAACCAGAAAACAAATGTTTGATCAGCATTTGGTTAGTAGTAGTATTATTCGTTACCGATTTCTTATTATTTCATGTATGCCCTCTCCATAGCCATTTCGTCTTTGCTTTTTAAAGTCATTTTTCTTCCATTTGCTTTTTTCAGTTGAAAGTTTTAAAAGCTTCTGCTTGCAAGGGAATGGTGGTCATGTCTATAGCTCAAAGGTTGTTTAGTGTGACTCCTGACCCTGCTCTTTTGCCCTGCCTGAGGGTTTTATTTTATCAACATTTACGGCTATACCTTGTTGTTTCAACTTTCAACAGTCTCAGGGTCGAATCTGGTTATGATCTTCCCAAAACTGTGTTTTACATAAATTGAGCTCAGTTTGGTATCCCTGAAGTGAACAAGGCGGATGGAGCAATTTCCATTGGTTTTCTCCATCGCTGTCACTTTCTACTTAATTGCTGCGAGTTACATCTTGGCAACTTGGTGGTTAACGTGGTGGTGAGATAACCGAGAATGTTGATGCGTTGGGAACCGAGCTGATCATTTAATTGATTAAGAAACACGATGTCCGTAAAATCCTGTTATTGATCATTCATCCGCCATGAGTTGATTAAACAACACGACGTCCGATAGCTCTGGGGCCTTTTCTGTTTTTGAAATCTTGGCAATTTGATCACAAAATGGACCTTATGGCGGCAATCTCGCTTTTGCATAACAGTCTTGGTGAAATAAATTTCAGCGATCTCCCCATGTAACTGGTGCTCATTTTTTGTTTAAACAAAGCTAATACTTATCCCTTTGTTTCCGACATGTACTTTTCTCATCAACATCATGACAGTCAATGGAATAAACCAATTGTGGCAGGCTGGCAGCACTTATAGATTGCATGGAGATATCTTCGTCATTTCTCATGCTGATTAATAAATTTTCTTGATAGCTCATGAAGAATAACTTCAGTGATCACGACACCTCTCCTACAGGACGACATTCTTGCCGTAATTTTGTGGAAGTCAGATCTTCCTCAAATATATGATAGCTATGTGATCTCTTTTGATAACCACGTGTGGAGTTATGGGGTAGGAAAAAAGACAATCAAAACAAAAATTGGTTAAAATTCTTGTTGTAAATTGTTATTTTCACATTTTTGTAATTTTAGTAATTGGGATTGTCTGTTAAACTAATTTCTCAATTTTAAAACTACTCAGATTGTCCAAATTGTTATTTGAACACTCCAAATTACGTTTTTAACAATAATTGCTCTCCTGATTTCGACCAATCCGAGTGTTTTAGTTATCCCTTATACAACTCCGTGGAGTTATGACCCTGAGATAGATTTTGGTCGACTGCGATCTGCTCTGATTCTTGGGCAGACACTTCCTGGGGTTAAAATTGACGCGCATTACCCGTTTTTAGGTTTTCTTAGCCGTAATATACAACTGGTTGATAATAAACACGTCATTTCTCATGTGTAGTTAATTTTGCAGGTAGTCAAATTGACGGGCATATTTAAAACTTATCCGTATTTAATAATTTTCTAAAAATTGCATATATTCTCAGTATTTAATGCCTTGTAGTATTTAATGCATGGCAGGTGTTGTAATTAAGTATGGTATAAACTCTTGCAATTCGCACTGGCATCAACACATTACTGTAAGAGCTGTTGCCAGTGGTCCAGTACATTCTACCGCGTCTATGACTCTGTATAGGAAGTTGGAACTCAGTCCACAGGTATTTCCGGGTGACTGATCTTTGCATGGTCTGAACTTAATAGTGATTGTAGTTCAAAATCACAGAGAATCTATTTGGGTTTGCATGGTGAAGGAGGACAGCAGAGTGTAGGAAGTATCTTGTGCTTCTCCTATTTAGGAGTCGGGAATTCCTTTTCTTCTGCATTATTTACTAATGAATCTAGGCATTTTTCTAAATCACCAATGTTAATGGTTGACTTCAAAGTACTTTCAGCATACAGTAAAGAGTAAATAAAGGTAGTTTCCGGTAATGTTCTTTTCGCCTCTCTTTGGTAAACAAATCCAAACTACCAAAACATTCGCTCTTCCTGTTGCATGCATAGAATATGTGTTTGGATTAACAGAATCCCGCGACTTTATTCTCCCCACTAACAAATAGCTGACAAATCCTCTGCTCTTGTGGGATATAATGCTCACACTTGATACAGAGCAGTTAATAGCCAACCCTGAATTCGACAACCCTGAATTCGAAAAACATGTGTAAACATTTTCGTTTTGGTTTATAAATGAAAAACCACTGATTTCACACTTGAGATGAATAAAAAGGCCTACAAACACAAGCCTAAAGAAACAACTAATGCAAACACAGAGAGAGACAAATACAGCCAGTAAACACTCATGCTAAACTTAAAGGATCCATGATGAATACAATATCACATGTCGAGTTGACTACCTACTTGCAAATCTTTAGTTAACATATGTGAGCGGAGTAAGATAAAGTTAACATTGGCATTTACAAATTCAATATAGGTCCATGCAATTCATTTTGGCATGCATTTCTGATTCAAAGGAGAAACCGATCAGGGTAGTGAGAAAGGATCCAAATAGAAATTACAACTTTTAGTAGAACCCTCTCAACACACTTAGTATCTTAATTTTACTTTTCACATCTTTTGTTAGAAGTTATTTTATTTAGTGTGGCAATAATTTTAAGTCTATTTTTAGAATAATTTGTGAGACTTTCATTTCCTTAGCTTAAAATAGCTATAAATGAATGGATTCTCTGGAACTATCTTGTTGTATTTCCTTAACATGTTTTCAAAAAGATCTTCTAGTACACTGTTGTAAACACATTTATTTCCATACCATTTTAAATATAATGTAAAGCCGTAATTATTTCCTTGTGCAAGGCTGAATATATGGATGTGGCATTTGTTATGTATTTGTATGAGTTATTCTAGATATGTTTTAAAAACTTTCTTGGACAAACCTTCTTTTTTGCTTCTCTTGATACTGCCATTTCCTTTTTTAAGTCTCTGCATAAAGAATTAGACACGATTAACCCTGAATGCTTCTTTTCCCATACTTAGATTGATGGTGTTAATGATAATACAAAGGAAAGTCTTGAAAGGATACTTTCAGAACCATCATCACGGGTTTATACATTCTACATGTTTCAGCAAGGCGTCTATGAGTCATTAATAAATGAGGTAAGGGTTATCTCCTATTGATAGCTATTGCCATTGTTAGATTTTAGTGATAGCTATTGCCATTGTTAGATTTTATGATTAGTTTTGTGTTTATATTTAAAAATACTAATCCGCAGTAGAACATGCATTCATGCATTTCATTTTACTTTCTATTTGTCCATTTTTTATTTCTTAGGTGGAAAATATTGAAAAATTGGTTGATGCTAAAAAGCTTACTGTTGTGATACCTAATATAATAAACAAGTATGGAATAGTTGTAGATGACTTTGGCTTTTAAAATCTGCTTGATAAACTAATAATTAATTTTATAAAACCTTTGACTTCAAAAACTTCTCTTTCCAGTTTATAGTTTGTTTTCCATAGTAAGAATTTTTTGCATGATCCCTTTTACCCTAAAGTTGTTGAATAAATTATATTCCATTGATCCCCAACTTGTTTCAAATTCCATAGGTTGGAAAATACTTCCTTCTAATAAACCGGTGGGTTGGTGGTAAAAGCAATGTAAGTAATACAGTCACGGTTGGCCACCCTTTCATTCTTCGTTCGTCCACAAAGTAAGACTAGCTTAGCTGGCTAGCTCGTTTACCCAGGTTCAATCCCTAATTAGTTTTCAGTTCCTGGGCTTGGGTAACATTCACATGAGCTGTCAGGGACCAATATACTGGTGAATCGAAGTCTGTTCCCTCGGAAGCAGAGTATTTTTCCTTTAATTGTGAGTGATTTATTTCAGTTCCTGGGTTTGGGTAACATTCACATGAGCTATCAGGGACCAATATATCGGTGAATCGAAGTCTGTTCTCTCGGATGCATAGTATTTTTCTTTAATTGTGAGTGATTTACACAATATTGAAATCTAATGAAATCTGAGTGAATCGAATGACAAGTAGTGTAGATGTTTTGGATATTGGATCTATGAAATTCAGCCCAGATAGATTGCTTATAGTCAGACAGATGAATTCATGATAATATTTGATAAGAAACCGGTATAGCCATTTTTGCTCTCGTAAAGACTTGAAGGAAGAATACTAAAATCTATAGATTTTGATATTGTAATTACAAAAATTGCATTTCTAGAGTTTCGAAAGCATCCTAAAAACTAGTATAGTGGCACTTAAATTCAAATACAAAGTTATTTTCTGTCACCTGCACCATCTAACTACACCCCTTCGTTTAATGTCTTGCATCATTGTTTTTCGCTACAGTTCATATCCTCCTGGAACAAGCCAGCCATCATCAGACTTGATGCAGCCCTGCTAATACCATGCTTGCATTGCGCAGCTCTGATACAAAAAATGATTGAGTTAAATTATAGCTGAAACACACCCGAATCTAAGTAACTGGCACAATGATGTTCTTGCCTAACACTATATGCATAGATTTGCTTAAACAACTCACAGTTCTATTAAATTGCTATGGGATTTGTATCCAATTTTCATATTAAAAAGACATTTTAATAGTAGCGTAAAAAAATTAGTAAACTTTATATGCAGGGCATTTTTAGAAACAGAACCGTAAAAAACAATTACATTGATAAGCAAGGGTACTCATCAAATTTAACCCCTGCTTCCAACAAATATGATATTTGATTACTGCCAAGAAAACAAAGTAAAAAGTAATAATAAAAAATGCAAAGATTTTATCTTCGAACTACCATGCCATGCAACGTTTAGACTACAGGTAATTTTCCGCGTTTCAAGACTTTCAATGCATAGAGGCTTAATGCATATTGACTCTTAAAATAGATCAACATGTGTATGCAAAGTCATAAGCCAAAATCACAAATTTTATATACATGAATGTTTTTTATTTTATAAATCATAAAACCTAGCCATTGCTCAATGAGGAGCAAAAGGAATGCAGAGTGAAAAAGAGGGCAAGGAAAGAAAATGATTTATAGCATGTTGAAATATGGAATTATAAAAAAGTAAAGAAGCAATAACAAGTAACAAGTATGGCAAGGATTTTACAGTATAGACTAAGCTAATTTATAAAGATTGCCCAGGCTAATTTATAAAGATTGCTCATATGTCTAAATTAATTCTCTTTAACAATCCATGGGAGTTACCGTCATGGAGTTATTGGCATACTTGCTTAAATCTTTTTCTTGTGGGTTCTTCACTTGTTTGGTTATTGTTTCGATCATTTTATGATTGGAACAACTCTATCTATTGGAAGATTAGGATGGGGAGACCATACTCGACTTTAATAAGATCGTCAACTGCGATGAGAAAACAGCTTGTGCACTGTGTCAGTTGCTACCAAAAGCACAAAAGTGAACATTTTGAAGCCGGATTTTGGAAATATCAAGTCCTTAGTTTTGTAAATCAATTATCAGGAAGAGAATCAAATATCCAGAAAACATGTGAATGCTATTGATTAAAAACGTTATTTACATGTTAGTCTTTAAGTTTTTAATCTTTTGTTAAATGCATGTGAAAACCAAGATACAACGAAATAATTAAAAACAATGTAGAGGCCAAACATGACAACAAAAATCATAGTGTGTTAAGGAAGAAATCTATTTATTCCATCACTTACTTCAATCTCTTATGCTAAAAAGTCTCAGAAATCCAAAAATGGCTTGCAAACTTCTCCATATTCTCATTGTTTTTATGAACCAAGAACAGTGCATTACCTTATTAGGAAGAATAAATAATTATGTCGTCTTTAATGGATGGGTGATTGTGTTGATTTCTGGTTCTCACTGTACTTCATATTTTAATCTTGAAATTTGTAATTGATTCCTGGCTGCTTTTGGATCTGAAACCTCTAATTTGAAATTTTCATGATTAATTTCATTGTTGTAATAAATTTAATTGTTGTAATAAATATTTTTCTTATTTAGTTTATTTAGTGCTCGATCTTACTTCTGATTGATATAATCTTGTGTATTTTGTGCAAAGACTAGCAGCCAAGTATGGACCGCTTACCTACATCCTTTCAATTGTGGGGTTGTTTGTATACTTTATGGTATCCCCATCCGAATCTAGTAATGCTAAATCAAGCAAGAAAAGGCGGTAGATGATGATGTTTCCAGTGGAGGGCACAAGATTGTTAAACACTTGTAAAACTGGGATATGATGAATCATGAGCTTGGTAAAGGAGATTCTCTTTCTCAGGAAATGCCAGATTGTAAAATAATCAATCAGGGTACTGCTAACGTACATCAGGTTGAAGCTCTCATGGATGTTCATACTAATATGAGTAGTCATGGTACATATTCTCGCACTCTTTGACGGTGTCCAAACAAATGAGAGGAAATCACCCTATTTGTTGGAAAAACATAATTAAGAGCTGATTGCTTATCTAAGTCCGCATCGGCTTTATCATAGGGCAGTTTTTTTTTCACTCTATAATGTAAGTTAGTAAGTTTGCAGTCAATTAGTCGCATGTTAAGTTTGTATTTATGTAACGAGCATGTCAATAATTCTTAGGTAGAAATTTATTGCAGTCTTTGATATATCACATTAGCTTCGAGGTGAAGTGATCTTAAGTCAGTGGTTATGCATTTCCTATATATAGAAGAAGATAATTGAAAATTGCATGCCTCACATCTTCTCCATATTTACTTTCGTGAATGTTATTTACATTTACTGTTTGTAAAATAAATCAAAATTTCACAAATCTTTTACGGTGGTAAAAGTTGTTTATATTTTATTGAAAAGGTTGTTTAAGATTGGGTTATGCGAAGTACTTAAAGTAGTATGTGAAGTTAACTTGTGTAAAGTTAATCTTGGTGAATTTAAAGAAGTTTGTGAAGTAAATGGTATGCACAGTTAATCAATGAAGTAAAGTGTTCAGCAAAAATCAGAAGTTTACTTCGCAAAATATATGCTAGAAGAAGCAAAGCCCTAAAGCGAAGAAAAATAAGTCTCTCATTTACTGTGCAGTTCATCTTTTTAACTGTGCGATGTGCTCTTCTCGTAATTTGCAAACTCTAATATTTTCAGGAAAAAAATATGAATATTGGTCTCTAACTATGAAATCTTTGTTTAGAGATCAAAATGTATGGGAAATAGTCCAGAATGGCTATGTAGAACCAGCAGACCTGACATCATACAACAATCTCACACAAGTTGAGAATGATGTCTTGAGGGAATAGAGGAAGAAAGATGGAAAGACATTGTTCCACATACATCAAGCGACGCATGAATCCATACTCCCAAGAGTAGAAGCAACGACGTCAGCTAAGGAACCGTGGGACACACTGGAAACTTCCTATCAAGGATTGAACAAGGTAAGGACTGCGAAACTACAAATCCTTAGAAGATATTTTGAATCTCTGTGGATGAAAGATACAAAGTCAGTAGAATCATTCTATACTCATGTTATTGGTTTCGTTAATCAAATAAAGTCTCATGGAGAAAATCTAAGTGACCAAAGAGTTGTTGAAAAAGATCTTAGAGTTCTTCCAAAGAAATTTGAATCTTTAGTTGTGACCTTGGAGGAAAACAAAGATCTATCCCAATTTACTATTTATGAGTTGCAAGCCTCATTACTCAATCACAGACATAGAATCAATAGTTCAGATACATCACTGGAATCTACATTCGCAACACAATCATCCATAAGTCATGGAAGAGGCAGGGGAAGATCAAACTCTACAGGTAGAGGAAGAAGTTCTTCCAGAGGAGGTCGCAGCAGCAGCCGTGCACATCTTGCTGGTAGAGGTCAGAATCAGATGCCCAATCAGGCAAGTGGAAAAAGGTATGCTAAATAAAAAATTCAATGTCATTATTGTAAGAAGTTTTGACACTTTGCATATGAATGCAGAAAGAAGCAATATGACCAAGGAAAGCAAGGCCAAACACAGTCAAGGAACACCAACACTCCGAACAGGTCACTGTTCTTAGCATGTGCATCTTCACTGGAATGCAATGTTGTCCAAGCAAGTCCAAATGATATATGGTATTTAGACTCAGGCTGTAGCAATCATATGATTGGTAATTTAAATCTTTTTTTAGTCTAGATAAATCAGTTCAAACTAATATCACACTTAGAAACAATATTCAAGTTACTATTTTGGGTAAGGATACTGTTGATATTCTAACCAAATAGGGGGAACAGAAATTTATGCATGATGTTTATTATGTTCAAGGTTTGAAGCATAGTTTGATGAGCATTGGACAACTGATGGAAAAAGGTTACAAAGTTCATATGACAGGAAATCATTGTTTGATCAAGGACATATATCCAAGCAATCACTTAATAGCCAAAGTACAGATGACAAGCAATTGCTTGTTTCCTTTGAGGATACCACAAATCATAAAAGGAAAAGAAACTCAAGTTGTTCATGGAATTCAAAATGAAAATTCTGGAGCTGCATTCAAAGCAGAAAGTAAAGAAGCAGAAATTCACCGTGACAAGGAAGAACAAGACAACAAAGAAATGCAAGCAACGTTTCAAACAGAAATAAAGGATGAATCCCGGTTGTGGCACTTCATATTTGGACATCTAAATTTTCGTGGGATGAAGATACTACATATGAAGGACATGGTTAAAGGATTTCCATTAATTGAAAATCCATAGAGAATTTGTGAAGGCTGTATTTTTGGAAAACAACACAGAGAGACTTTTCCAGTCGGAAATTCATACAGAGCTCGCACACCACTTGAACTTGTGCACTCTGATATTTGTGGACTGATGCAAACACTATCCATGGGAGGATGCACTTACCTTCTAACATTTATTGATGATTTCACAAGAAAAACTTGGGCATATTTTATAAAACATAAATATGATGCATATGGATGTTTTCAGCAGTTCAAGGCACTTATGGAGATGCAGAGTGGTTACAAAATCAAGATATTAAGAATAGATAGAGGTGGAGAATATGTTTCAAATGATTTCTTAAATTTTTGTAAAAATCATGACATACAGAGGCAATTCATTGCGCGGTATACACCACAGTAGAATGGTATCGCGACGAGAAAAAACAGAACCATTATGGAGATGGCGCGCAGTATGTTGGCAGCCATGCATCTGTCAAATGAATACTAGGATGAAGCAGTGGCAACTGCTGTATACATCATGAATCGATGTCCGACAAAGTGTGTGAAGAACAGAGTTCCTTAGGAATCCTGGACAGGTATGAAACATAGTGTTTCACATTTAAAAGTTGGTTGTGTAGCATACGCACATGCTCCAAATGAGTTAAGAAGGAAATTAGACAATAAAGGACATAAATGAATTTTTATTGGGTATTCTGAAGACACAAAAGCATACAAGTTGCATGATCCTGTTGCAAGAAAAGTCATTATCAGTCAAGATGTTCAGTTTGTAGAAAATGAAGCATGGGATGGAACCGTAGAGAAGAATGTTAAAATCGTGTCACATGTCAAACATGATGACATCGCTGAGGATGTGGTTGAGACTCCGCATGTGAATCAGAATGTCGTGGCTCCATCTACTCCCAGGACTGCGCAACATGTTTCAGCACAAGGAAATCCGACACAAGTCATAGTTCAAGCTACTCTAACAAGCACACCAAGTGCGCAACAAACTCCATCTAGTAGTTTGCGAAGTTCAACATCATCAAATCCGACAAAGACAAGAAGTCTGCATGAGTAATATGAGACTAGTACACCTAATTCATTCTCAGTTTTTGCATTATTTTCTCAAGTTAATGATCCTCTAACATTTGAAGAAGCTGTTGAAGATAAAGTTTGGGCACAAGCCATGGATGAAGAAATTGAATGCATTAAGAAGAATCAAACATGGGAACTAGTTGATGTTCCTAAGGACAAGGATGCGATAAGCATCAAATGGATTTATAAGACCAAGCAAGATACTGATGGAAATGTGCAAAAGCATAAGGAAATATTGGTAGCAAGAGGGTTCACACATCGGCCAGGCATAGACTTCAATGAAAACTTTTCACCTATAGCACGAATGGACACTATTAGAACAGTTTTGGCCATCGTAGCACATAAGACATGGCTTGTTTACCAAATGGATGTTAAGTCTACATTTTTAAATGGTTATTTGGAGGAGGAAGTATATTTGGAACAACCACAAGGCTACGAAGCTCCAGAACAAGGACACAAAGGATACAAGTTGAAAAATGCACTTTATGGTTTGAAGCAAGCTCTTAGAGCTTGGTACAGTCGCATTGATTCTTACCTCATTTAGAATGGATTTCATAGAACTGAATGTGAGCCAACACTGTACACAAAAATCAACAAGCAAGGTAACAAGCTAATTGTCTGCCTGTATGTAGATGATTTAATATTTATTCGTGATTTTGGCATAGAAGAATTTAGATCAGTCAAGGAAAGTGAATTTGAAATGACTAATTTGGGGCTTATGAAGTGTTTTCTCGACATTGAAGTACAACATATTGAAAATGATATATTTATATCTCAGTCGAAGTATGTAAGTGATGTCTTGAACATATTTTAAGATGTTAAACTGTAAGCCAGTTCCAACACCAGTGATAACAGGCTTGAAATTAAGAAAGGAAGATGGTGGATCCAATGTATATCCTACACTGTTTAAAAGGATTGTTGGCAGCCTTATGTATCTAATAGTGACAAGGACAGACATAAAGTATGGAGTTAGTTTAATCTCATGATTAATGGAGTCACCAAAATAATCTCATTGAAAAGCAGGTAAAATAATTCTGAGGTATGTAAGTAGAACAAAATATTTTGGTATTCTGTATTCAACCTCAGAAAATTTCAAACTCATTGGATACACTGATAGTGACAATGGAGGCAGCATAGATGACAGAAAAGGCATGTCTGGGAATACATTTCATTTAGGAACAAGTGGTGTATCATGGACTTCAAATAAACAACCCATACTAGCTCTTTCTTCAGCAGAAGCAGAGTATGTTGCAGCTACAGGCGCTGCATGTCAAGCCGTTTGGATGTAGAGGATGTTAAGTGATCTGTCGCAGAACCAACAAGAACCCACAGTCATTTACTGTGACAAAAATTCAGCTATCACACTGTCAAAAAATCATGTGTTCCACAAGAGAGCCAAGCACATCGACACAAGATATCATTTTATCAGAGAATTGATAAATAATAAAGAAATTTGTTTAGAATTTTGCGGGTCTGAAGATCAAGTAGCAGACATATTTACAAAACCATTGGCAAGGGACACATTCCAATATTTGTGAAGTTGTTTGGGAGTGACAAGTTCTGTGCAGTTAACTTTGTCATGCACAGAGCATGTTTCAGCTCTGAAATATTTTGTAAAATTTTGTTTTTGTTTAATGATCACCATCCGCTCATAATTAAGGGGGAGTGTTGGAAAAACGTAATTAAGAGCTGATTGCATATCTAAGTCTACGTCATCTCTATCATACACTCAGTCAGTTTTTTTTTGTCAGTCTATCAGTAAGTTTGCAGCCAATCCGGCGCACGCCAAGTTTGTATTTATGTAACCACATATGTATTCCCCATGTCAAGAATTCTTAGGTATAAATTTATTGCAGTCTTTAATGTATCACAGTAGCTTTGAGCTGAAGTGATCTTAAGTTGGTGGTTATGCATTTCCTATATATAGAAGAAGATAATTGAAAATCAGAGAGAAGGAGGCAAGAAGAGAAGGAGTGAAGAGCTGTGAAGTGTATGAAGATCCCAAGCTCTGTAAGAAGTGAAAGTTCATAGTAAAATCCCATCTCTATGACAAGTTACTCAATTTTACTATGGTAATATATATAACTTCATAGTTTTATGAATTCATTCTCAAGAATGTTGAATGTTGCATGCTGCACATCTTCTCCAGATTTACTTGCGTGAATGTTATTTACATTTACTGTTTGTAAAAGAAATCAAGATTTCCTAAATCTTTCACGGTGGTAAAAGTTGTGTATATTTTATTGAAAAACTTGTTTAAGATTGGGTTATGCGAAGTTAAAGTAGTATGCGAAGTTAACTTGCGCAAAGTTAATCTTCGTGAAGTTTGTGAAGTAAATGTTATGCCAAGTGCAAAGTTCCACTTATGCAAAGTCATTTTATGTGAAGTTAATTGTTGCGAAGTTAATTTATGAAATACGTAATTAATTTCCGTGCAATTAATCTATGAAGTAAAGTGTTCAGCAAAAATCAGAAGTTTACTTTGCAAAATATATGCTAGAAGAATCGAAGCCCTAAAGCGAAGAAAAATAATTCTCTCATTTACTGTGCACTTCATTTTTTTAACTGCGTGGTGTGCTTTTCCCTTGACCATTTTGGAAACTCAAACTTTTATGAACAAGCCATTGGTTGTTTTTTGTAATAGATATATGAATTTTACTTTGTCTTGACATGTTATACAACTTTATATATTATGTTGGCCAAATATGATATTAGTATTTGAAATAATAATATCCAAACTATATTGTAAAAGTCCTCTTATACTTTTCCTGGTGTGGATTGGTGGAACATGTTATGACAATTTATAGTGCAATGTTGAAGGTTGGCATTGGTTCTAATCTTTCTACCTACAATGCAATGTTGGTTGCACTAGTTAGGGAGGGGATTCGGAAACAAGCAGAGCAAGCTATCTCGGAGATGAAGAGTGGTTGTTGTAAACCAAATGACACGGTCTACATGCATGATTATGTAAATGGGAAAGAGATAGAATGAATGAAGACTCTTGCAGATGATATATATGCAGGAATTATTTATCCTAGTGGAATCCTCCTTAAGACACTTGTGCTAGTGTACAATAAATATACCTTGCTCAGAGAAACAAAATATTCCTTTTCAGAGTTAAAGAGAAGAAGTTGCATGCCAAGATTTGAATACTTTCAATGCCATGATTTCCATGTTTGGGATGATGCAACAGGATGAAAAAGAACATTATATGTTAAGATCCATCAAGGGAAATGGCTTGAGTCCGGATTTAGTAACATACAATAGTTTGATGAACATGTATGGATGAGGTGATCAATAGAGGAAATCTGAAGAAATTCTTAGAGAAATGCACGGAACTAGAGTGAATCCAGATGTTGTCTCTTACAACAAAGTTATTTATGCTTATAGTAAAAATGGTCTTATGCAGGATGATTCAAGGATTTTTTATGAATCAATTTTACAACATCTTGCCAAAACCTTTTCTGTAATATTCTATACCCATCTTGAGATTATTAATTTTGTTGGGATTTCCTGCATCTCCCAAACTGCTATTGGTTTCTGCACAACTACTATAGTGTCATTGTATCTGTTGGGCCGAAGATTATCAACCAAAGCATGGTATATGAAGAAGTTTGAGGGTTTCCACTCTCATAGAAATACTCTAATAGGATTTCCTCATATGAGAGTCATAGGATTTGAACGAACCATGGAGAAACAACTGCAGGGATGACTTTTACAATTAATTATTAAGTTATGGGGTTATTGGCAAATGAATGGCTCGCCTCAGATAGTCTTGTTGGCTGGAAAGGATCAAATTATACCAAGGTTTCTAACTCAAAATTGAGTGTAATAGCATATATAATATTTCATCTCAATTGCTCCTGATTCTTCATATGTTTGGGCCAACGCACTACTTACGTGAAGCCCACGCTGCTCTTCCACCCAGTTTCAATAGTTCACATTTATGCATTCCCTGGTTATTTGAAAATAAGTCACGAGCCTTAGTTCTTTCTAGACTAACTTTCACAGGACACTATCCTTTTTATCCTCTTCAGATCATAATAGATAGACACTTGGAAAAATAGATAGAGACTTGACAAAGCTTAATTGATTTATCTTTTTTCCTTCCTTATAGATTATGAGATTATAATGTATCACGTACTCCTACAAAATATATTTGAAATGGTGATTGTGTCCACTGACCCTAAGTCAAACCAATATGAATGGTGTATGCTTAGGGAGGAGACCTAATTGCTTCCTAATTAATAGAATTTCCCCTTGCTCATTTAAATAGAAAACCAATAGCTTTAAGCTTGGGATCATAAGACAAGTATTCTAATTGATCATCGTATCTATATGGTATAGGATGATATGATAGTTTCTATAACTCTTTTTTTTCTTCTCCTTTTTCTGAAGAATTTTAAGTGTATGGTGAATGAGTCAGAGCCAATTATAGACAAGTAACAGAGCCACCGAGTTAGGGGTGGACTGGAAATGGTGATATAATGCGCTAAAAGGGCCATTGATATGGTTTTTCACATTAGCTTAAGTACTTTAAACTTCCTTAAATTAAGTTTCTAGGCAATATTCATGGGTGGTAAGAAACCTGGTTGCACCCACCTATAGAAACTAGTCACCAGATAGAGGGACCCTTGACAGAAAAATGCCTAATGGATTGAGTTGCTTCACAGGTATTGAGTGATCACGTATACTTTCACCAATCCTCATTTGAAGGGATGATGTTTACCTTTCACCAACATGTTTCATAGTTGAGGGTAGGAATATATACTTCTGACTTATGAATTGAATTTACTTCATGATGATATATACCAAGCAAATTAGGTTGGAAGAACCCGTAGGGCAGAGGAACTTAGGGCGACAGACTACTTTGGTAAGGGAGACTCTTCTAAGGTAGACACTTAGGTGAGGGAGAGAAGGATTCCTTTTCAGAAATACTCAGATTAGGTAGGTTGTGATCAGGGTAGGTTCAGTGAAGGTAATCCCAGGTGAGTGACAAACTCGGGTGGGAAAACCAGAACATATATTAGAATGACTCGCTAGTATTTTAGTATGGGCCTAACTGCTTTCGTCAAAGTGAGTAGCCATAAGTACATAAGAAGATTGTAAGAAGGTAAAGACCAATTGCACCTACTCTTTGTAAAACCTACCTTCCTTCATCCGGAAAGGAAAGATCCATTTGCTTACCCTTCCATGCTTTTTCTTAAGAAGCGTACGTAAGAGAAGGACCCACTTGCTGTACCCTCAATGTTTGTTGGTTAAATGGTGAGTCACAGCTATAAGAAGACATTGCCAAATGAGTATTGTTACTACACATATATATTTTTGTAGTTGTTTGTCGTAATGAGACATCGGGATAAGAGAACAACTTACTTTGTGATAAAGTTGCTGGATTAAGATAGCTTTGGGTCTGATAAATTGGTCGGGGTGAAAACCACCATAAGAAGTAGCCATACTTTTTTCCATACTTTTTTAATTGGACGAAGAGTGCATATCTAGGGTAACCATTTAGCGTGGGAAAGTTATCCAACCAAGTAGGGAAGGTGAGATCAGGTCATAGGGCGAGACATATTCGAGCAGACTTAGGTGAGGTAGACTGAGATGAGACATACTTAGGTGTGGTGTGGGGACTGAAAGAACATATATATTTGTTGACACAACGATTGTCGACAGGGGTTCACTTCACACTGTCATCAACAAACCATCAACCGAAATCCGTTACACACCGGCCCAGAAAGGTTTTACCCTTTCTAGCAACACTCGCAGAGCGAGTGGAGTCTCAACCAATATGCACAAGGGGGATGCAGGAACCACATTTCCATAGTGGAGTTGAGGACATGCATTAAACATACATTTCAACCACAAAAACAAGAGATTATATCTTTCACACTATACTAGCAGTTCATCATTTGCATATTCATCAATCACAGAGTGAACAAATAATAGACATTCGCATCAACATGATCTAATTACCCATTAGCATGAACAACAATTACCAAACCCACAGAGAATTAAACAACTCACAAACATTCACATTGATCATTTAACAGAAACAAAGACACAAATAGAAACATAATCGAACATATTCATGTATTCATTAAAACCCGCACAATGACTCTCACAGAAATAGTCAATACATCATATCGCAGATACAAAACAGATCAAAAACTGGATCAAAACCCAAAAGGTCGATTGCTCTATTCATCACCGGATGCCCTTAGGCTTACAATCATACTCCTATTTATACAAAAGTAATTGTTTACAAAATGGTCCACATGACCCTTATCTAACAAACTAACTACATCTGCACTTCCGCATTCTCCGTGAATGACCCTTTCTTTCGTGGATTATCCCTTTCGCAGCTGTCGGCTTCCACACTTCATGCGGATTAATCCCATGCCAACAAGCCCCCAACACAAACTTATGGCTCTCCCTCGATCCACCTCAGCTGGACACGGCTGGTGCGTTCACCTGCTGTTGGAAGTCGTCGTATGTAGTTTTGATCTGGTCTACTACTTCCTTCGCTGATGCTCTAATCTGGGCACATTCTCCCACCTGCTGCTCTATTGGGTGTTCGCAACCTTTCTGTCGCGCTTTCTCTAGTTGCACCTTAACCTTCTTCATTACCTCTATCACACGTGCTATGAGAGCTTCGGATTTCATTTTGAAAGCATCCAAATGTGTGGCCCTTCATTGTTGTCCTTCATGGGCCTTTGTTACACACTACTGCAAACTTTTCAGCTCTGCTGCCTTTGTCATCTGTTTCATTGTGTGCATCAATTTGAACGATCCCTTAAAGGACTCTAACTGTGATTTCACTTCACTGAGTTGTCCCTTAAGCATGGTAAGCTGGTCATCCTGGACTACACATCCCCAAAACTTTGTGATTCCTTTTGTGACTATCTAGGCTACCTATTCCATCTCCTGGATCTCTTTCAATGCTTCCTCGATTGCCATCTGTTGATTCTGAATCTGTTCCGACGTTATGCTGGGTATCACTCTATCCCGAAGCTTTGCATTTTCCTTCCTTAGCTTAGTCAGAGCTACCCCTAACATAACATCTTTCGCTTTTACGTCTACATCTGGATCTAGCTCCGCCGTTTCGCATGCCTTTGCAAGCACTCTTTCTAATTTGGCTCATTCCTCTATAGGCTTCTCTTTCTCAGCCAGTGCTACAAATTGCTTGTCTTGGAGACGTTGTTCCTCCATCTCTCTGGTGTGCAGTTGCTTCTTGTATTCAACCATCTTGTTGTGCATCGCAGTCTCGTGGTCGCGGATCTCTGTGCTTGTTGTAGCTTGGATTCGGTCTAACATCAACATTGGGAGTAAATTTAAATTTACCATGACCATATCAGAATTCCATACCTCGAATTCTACGGACTCATCACCTATTTTAATCACATGTGATTCTATTCGTACTACCCGCGGTTGTGTGCCAACTTCAACCTCGACTCTTGGTGTCAACAAATTTTGCTGAATATCCCTGTTCTGTACGCTTGAGTTTATCACTGCATCTATTAGTGTGGATAGTAGTTGGCCTATCTGCTAGAACTATTCGGCTGAATACTGTGTAACCTGGTCGTGACTATTTTCCACCACTTCTGTAATGCTCTCCAGAAGTCTATTGACCTACTGTGCAGTGAGCCCTTCCCATGTGCTTCTGCCATTGCGGTCCATCCTTTTCTTTGTCCTCATCTTGTCATGCTGTGCCTCCAACTCTGAGTCTGTCAGGGTTTTTGCTGTTCAGGCTCTATCATGGCTAGATTCCGGCGACTGATATTTCGTAGCATCATCTTGTCCTACTCCTTCCTTCCGAATAGATGAAACTTTGTCTTCCCTGGCCAGGTTTGGTCAAGCGATTTCCTACCCATTCGACATGTCCTTCTCATCGGTTGGAACTTTCCCTTCTGTTGGCCATCTGCCGATGATGGCGTCCAAATTCTCCTTAGTGACCTTGTACTGTGTTGGCAGCCACTACTTTGCTGGTTCTACTTGGGCCTAAAGGAAAATTGTCCGGGGTTCGACCGATAGCCGTGCAATCGATCGATACTTCATCATGGCTTGCTCTATTATCCACGGTATTAGCTGCACATCTATCCTCATCCTTTCCAACAATACATAAAACTGCAGAACGTTATCTGCCTACTACTCTTTATCATCTATTTCCCATAAGTTCTGGTACCATGCTCCTTTGCACACCCGGGCTTCTACGGTGTCCATACCTTGATAGTGGTCAAGTTCCCTCCAATCGGCTAATGCGACGAGCATGAGGAGCCATGAGTATGTAAATGGCTTCCCAGACTCATGTGCATCTTGTGCATCATCAATCAACTCGTGTAGCAGAAAATTTGACCAATTCATCCGCTCTCCTGCGACATAGAGTTCCGCAGAGGCGATGATTCCCGAATTGCATTCCTTGGGCCTATTCTTCCACACCACCTTAATCGCTAGTACCCTTTCCCCAACTCTCATGGAAGGGTTCTTGATTGTGTGAATTAGGTATCCTCTGGAATTCTTTTGCACCTCATATGTCATCTTCAACCTTTCTGCGAGCTTCTTGTCATTATCCTTCCCTTGGAAAAACTTGGAAGGGTCATCGCCATCTTTAGGTAGCTCGGTGATTCTTGCGATCAAGTCGATGGTGACCGGAGTCTTCTTGTGCAGCTGTAGGAACCCTCCATGAAAACATGCCAGCAATTGCTTGACACATGCATTGGCCCATGCTAACCGCCCGAAGTGCAGCATTTGGGTGAGGACTAATAGCCCCGCCTCCTCCAACGCTATCGCCCAACCTGCGGGTTCCTTCATGGTCGGTCCTCCTTCATGGGGGACGTCAACATAACCTTTTGTGCTTTCTTGGAAATTCACAAGGTCATGGTCAGTATACGTTAACTTCTGCATATTGGGAACAATGTTCCTAACTTCAGGAACTCCCTGCGGTACCAACGACATCACCATAGTGTACCTTTCATTCTTGTTTATCTGTATCTTTGGTGCCTCTCTCTGGCATGGCAGAACATACTCTGATATCTTTGGGCCATGATGCCCTTCTTAAAGGACCTCAGTGCCTGAAGTACATGTGTTGTCATCGATGAACCGTGCCAAGGTCCGGGTTCCTTTCTTCGACGCACGGTCAGTGTCTGGCAGTCGATTGGTGCCCCTATTCTTTTTGTGTGGTATTCCAGACATGAATTCCGGTTGCTCCTCTACAACTAGTGTGGGATGGGGTCGTTCAGTCCTGGTACTTGAAACATACACTTCCATGCAGCTCTGCAAACTCTGACTTACTCACACAATGCAATTCATTGCTTTGTTTCAGGTATTTATAGCATTAGTTGGCCGCATCCAACCGATTTTGGACCATGATTACCAAATACGACAGTGATTTGCCAAATTTGCCGCATGCATTGGGTATTAAATTCTGGTTTTTCCTTTTTTCTCTTGTCCGTTGTGGCATAAATGTTTCATTTATGATGAGATTTGACTAGTTCGCACCGAGTCCATGATGTGGTGATTCCCCTGTCGACCAATGCTTTTGCTGCCGACCAATGCTTGTTTGTCGACAGATGCCTATTGTGATACTTCATCTCTTTTTTTTTTTTGATTAGCAATGCGACCAGCTCAGCTATGCTGCAGCGTCGCAATATATTCTTGTGTTCACACTACTTGTATTTTTCATTGATCCCTTCCGACTTCACTGGTTTGGTGTCATGTACTTCCTGAACTCATCCGTTATTGGTTCTATAATTCTTGTGTTCAGCGGTCTCACAATCTCATCCTGTACTCTCTCCTTGTGCTTTGGATTCAACCAGTCGGGCTGTTACTTGAGTGCCTTCGCATCAGGTTTCAAGGGGATCTTCATTTCGCGTAAGTCCCCAGAAATTCCTTTCATCTCTGAGAATTTTGTTGGGAACAGATCTTGAAACTCATGCAACAGATCAATCATCCTCGCAATAGTTGAGTCATCCAAGTAGTCTCCAATGCTTGCAAACCTCAGATTCTCTTCCGAATCGATGTTCACCTTCTTGATCTTTAGCGGTTGTTGGAATTTTTTAGAAGGTATTTATGGTGCCTCGAAACAACGAATTCCTTGCAACATCAGTTCATGTATAGCCCTCGGATCATCCTAACATCTAGCTCTCCTGTGATGTTATAGAACTCCATCATCATTTTTGGTGTCACAGTCCACCGATGTTCTAATGGTTGATCTATCAATACTACTGCAAATACCTTCTCTCAAATCATGTGCAATGCACTATGGATGAAGGGGTTCTCATCTGAGAAACAAAATGTTTGGCTGAAGCCAATTGTTAGCTTCTCCCAAGAACTCGTTCTGCGTCGCAGTTCTGCTGTGACATACCAACTTTGCGATACTTCATCAAGTGTGTGAATAAACGCATTGACCCATTCTTCTTTTGCTCATAATCCCCATTTGCTTTCACACTCAGCCAATTCCGCCTTTGGGTCACTTCTACCATCAAAATTCCTTTCGTCAGGTCCTTATGCATTGGAAAACCTAACCTCCATGAGGTGTCGACATAGTGTCCAGTTTGTGATATTAGACTTATGCGCCACCCACCAGTGTGCAGGAAGAGTCTTCAGGGCTTCCTCCAAGGCCAATAGACATTGTGGTTTAACCACTTTCTCCTCAAACTACATGAGAAGTGTAGCCAAATTGGGAAATCCTTCATATGTTGCTAGTGCACACTCTTCTGTGGCTACCCATCGCAATGACTATGTGATCCAGGCACACCTTCTAAATGACACTTCATGCATCCAGTTCTGCCAATTCTCGAGTGCCTCATCCGAATACGATGACACTGAACTGAAACTTCTCCATCCCAATTCTCTATCTATAGTAGGATTAATGTAATCCTCAGATATGTTGTATACTATATCCCATCCCTTCGTAAATTCATCTCTCGTTGGTTCAATGTATCATTGCTCTTCCGTAGGATCCAGAGTTGCAATGACCCTCATCTCACGATTGTCGAATGACATAGTATGCTTCTTGAAGTTAATAACCACTAGATTATTGATTTCCCAGTCAATCCTATTGGCTTACATAACTGTCTTGAGGTTTTCTATAAAGACCCAGGTTCTTCACGGTTCAAGGAACCAACAAAACCCCTTTTTAGTGGCCCTTTCGGCAACAATATGCGAGTAGACTGAGGTATCAGCTGAGGCGAAGTTATGGGGGGCTGTGGAATCAAGTTTCCACAACCAGGTGATGAGTGCTTAAACAAATCTGGCTATCAGCGCACTGCAAGGGCCTGCACTGCAGACTGGTACTTCTATAAGCTAGGGTGTTGCGCAACTCATGCATCCAAAGACTGGGCGGTTCGGGTCTTATTCAATAGCAGGATAGTGCTACGGGTAACTACGCTTCCTCTTCGGCACTTAACTACTTCAATTAATTGTACTTAACGATTCTTGTGCATCCACTATTGCCTTAGATGGCTTCTCTTAAGACTCGTGCAATATGATAACACAATATACTGCGCACTTCCGGTGCCACACATTGTGAGGATCTTAGCTATTTAAGTGATTGTCCAACCGATTCATACATTCACAGACTTAGGAATACTTATGCATCTAGCATCCATCCATACATGCGAAACTTAACATATTATCCCCATCTCATTCCTTATGGAGAATACATATAAAAATAAACACATAAATTGATAAGCAAGATCGTAAGCATTCATTGTAAGCAAATAATAGATGCAAACATGTAAAGAATCACACGACATACGAATTTAACGTGGTTCACCCCCAATATGGGAGCTATGTCCAGAGGAACTGTTGTTATATTATTTTGGGAAGGGTACAACAGTTCCAGTCTGTGCACTCAGCTACAAACTCTCTTCATTCTCAATAGGAATCTGCGTACACAGCTTGTAGATCCTTTACAATCTTCTCTCAATAGAGTTTGATGTTCAACCAATATTACAATTCATACTCAGAAGATTCAACAATGAAGATTTTTCAACCCTTTCCCTTACGAAATTGTGCCTTTTTTATAGATCATGCCTATAGGACATGTCTTTATAATGCATAGGCCCCAAAACCCCTAAGGTTCCTAAAACTGGTGCGGTTACCCACCACCATGCCTGTCGTCATCGACCATTTAATCCACTTGCTTCAGCCACCTTACTAGGCCACTCGTGGCTCTAACGTCCTTCTGACAGCCATAATCATCAACAAAATGGTTACAATTGCATCGTGGCCGGTCACTTTTCTCTCCTTTAGCATGCTTGTTGCCGTCGACTTAGTGGCCTAGCTTCCTAACTGCTTATCACCACTCTCTTAGACAGGTCACTTTCCTCTAACTTTAATTTGCTCCTTACTCAACTGCCGGGAGTCCTGGAGTCAGTTACCAAAAATAGGTCGCTTCCACATTCAACCTTTACTTTTTCTTTTACCAAAAACAACTATTGTGCTGTCCGTGCACTACAACATTAATGCACAAAGCTGAGCATAACTCCGAGCTGCGCATTCTACACAACTGTGCCTTCTGTGCCCATAGGCTGAACTGCATAGTACAAAAACTGTTCTTCATCAAAACTATACCCCCCTTGGGACTTGCCCAACAGTCCCCTAACACTTACCTGTGGATCGTCCCTGATCCACTCCCTCCAAGCAAATTCTCCTGGATCTCTTCAGTGGTGCTAAGCTTGGTCGTGAAGTTGTTCAAAGTAATGGCGATCTCCTCAACAATTCCCTTTGCCTTCTTCTCAAAAGTTTTAATGGTTTCCAGCTGGGCCTACGAAACCTTTTCCTTGGCTTGTTCTTTAACCTTGCCCTTAGCTATTTGAAGTTCTATGAACTTCTCATCAAACTGTTGTATTAGCTACAATCCTTCTTCCTCTATGTTCTCCAGTTGCGCAGAAGCGATAACTTCCTTTTCCCTTAATGCCTTCAACTGTTTCTGGAGATCCTTGACTTTGTTAAACTTTGGCATCTTCTGTTGTGGCGGTAAAGTTTTCAACTTTGCGCTTGCAGCAACGATCTCTTGTTTTGTCTATTGTAGGTACACTTTAATATTTTGGAGTTCTGGATCTTTGTTCAATCCTATCACGATTGTGTTTACTTGCTCGATTAAACCTTGACACCTTGCCACTTCGGACGAGATGCTGCTTAATGTTGCCTCCACTTCCTCACTTGGGGGTGTGCGCTGATCCTACGGTGGAGTCGATTGCCTTGATTCCAAGTACGTAATCTTCCCCTTATAGGAAGTTTCCATCTCCATCATTTCTGTCGTCAGTGACTCTACCTTGGCCCCAATCTTTATTATGGTATCTTCAACATTTTCTTCTTCTACACACTCTTCAATCTTCGCGCATACCACTGAAATGGTCTCTTTTAGCTTGGGGTCTCTTTCTCGAGCTTCGGATAATTCTTGTGTGTTCTGATCGGATTCTTTCATGAGCTCTTCGATGTTTTATTTTAGCTGGGTGCTTTGGTCATATGAGGAAATGCCTCTTTCATGGATTTCCTCCACAATCTATATATATAACTCATTTAGGTCCTTGAGTGCTAACGACCCAATGTTGAGGTCAAAATGTGCTGAGTCTTTTGCTGCTTCGTGCAACTTATCGTTTCGGAAAATAAAGAGCATCGGATCTATATGCGCTACCTTGGGGTAGGGGCTCACTATATGAGGTTTCCTTTTCTGCGTGCTTGTTCCTCCTGACTTTCCTTTGGAGTTTGGCGTTTGCTTCCCTAGCCCCATCTGCGCGACCATTGTCTTGACTGATTCAACTGCCTGAATGATGCTCAGTTGCATCTATTCTTGCTTGGCCTCTTTTTCTGTGCGGGATTCATCCCATATCTCCTGAAATTTTGTGGCGATTGTCTCGCAATCGTCTGGATCTAGCTTCGCCCCCACTTCGGGCTTTTCAGCCTTCCTCTTCTTGCATTGGCCTTTTTCCCATGAAGGGCTTCCAGTTGCCTTTCTCTTTTCTCCCTCCTGGCCTTTTGCGTTGCACTACTCAGGATCTTTGTTCTCAACAATAGGTGTGGGTCTATTTTCTTCCCCATCTTGACTTTTGTCTTCATCCTTGTCTTCATCTTCTCCTTCATCTTCTTCTTCATCTATCCCGTCATTTTTGTCTTTATCCTTGTCTTCATCTTTTCCCTTTTCATAGTCAGACTCCACGTCAATTGGTTGCTCTACTTTCCAATTTGGTTCCCATCCTTCCATCATCTGCTTGACCTTCTCAGCATCTAGCTGATAAAATCCCAGGTACAATAGCTCCCTGTCCGAGTCATCCCTAGGCTGAATGTATGATCTATTCTTATTGTCCATGAATTTAAGTACCCCTCTATATTTCTCTGTCAGCGATTGCAAGATGCACAGAGTACGTTGAATCACATAACACAGCTGCATATAGTATGTGTAAAATACTTCACTGCTTGACCACTGCCTGGATGGCTTGGAGCTTTCCCATAAGTTGGTATAGCGCATTCCATGGCATTGCCCCTCGAAGACTGGAACCCCCTAGCAGCCAACCAACTCTTTCCAACCGACAAGGAAAATCAGTACTAACAACCAACTAAAGTGAAATGGGGACTCGTTGTCCTGGGTCTCTTCAACGTCTGCCAAGAACTCATTGAGCAGGTACTGTGACCAGTTGTAAGAAGTTCCTTTTAATTTCTTAGAGGCGAGCTAAATTGCTGTGGCCGATACCTCTAGCGGTTTGCATTTGCACAGTATCTTCCCTGTGAGGAGCTAAACTGTTAATTTGGTCGATTCATCATTGATATATTTGGTGGGGAAGCCCTGCTTGCTCCGTATTACGCCAAATTCCTCTGTAATTTTACTGGCGATATATTTTTCCTACGCCTTCCCTACCATTACTTTTGAGGGGTTGTCGCCTCTGTTGTCTAGCAGCATAATATAGTTTATTAGATTGCTATTGATGTCTATGCACTTGTCTAATCGTATAAATCCATCATGTACACAGGAGAGAAAAACACGCACTACTGTGATGAGCTATGGGCTCCTATCAAAGTGCGGGATGCTCAGTAGGTGCTGCAACCCAAATGGTTCTAGGGGTTTGATCCACTCCTACACAAACAGAATTTCAGTGTGAGGTTGGGAATCATCCTGCCGACGCATGTTCCGATCCGACTGAAACTGTGGAAACCTCTTTAGCTTCGATTGTGCTCTTTCTAGCAAGTCATGGTATTCAAACTTACAATCTTGTACTTTTCCCCTAAGGTCTTCTATAATATTGACGCGACTAGACATAGGTGGGATTGGAACTTCATAGACAACATTCTTCTGCAGTTGAACAAGGGGTCCATCGTCTCTTCGAGGTGAAATATAGTCATGCACTAGACGAATGGGTCTCTCCTTGATTGTGACTGGTTTCAGCGGTTTAGTTGTCTTCGGGCCTTCTTGGTCTATAACTGGATTTTTCCCTTTCTTCATTTCGGCCTACCTTCTAGAGCTTTGGGATGAAGCACCTTTCTCACCTACAGGTTTTGTCGCTGGAGCCGACATCATGCCCTGGAAACCTGACTGTATGAATATTTTCACCGCTTCGACATTGATAAGTGGTTTGGACATGCACCTCCAGGTCGTTCAGCTCTCTAGTTATGGAAGCTCTGCAATCACACGTAGATGAAATAGAGTTCATGGTAAAACGTATAAGTGCTAGGATGATAGGTATTTATAGGCCTTGGTGGTCTGAAACATGGCGATCGACCGTTAATGGAGTAGTTACTGCTTCATCCTTCCACCAGATCTCCTGTGAGATATCTATCCTATCGACCACTCATCATGCCTGATCAAATGATGTTTCCTTAATTGCCAAAAGGTGTCGGTACGGCCAAGCTGTTAAATCAGTTTAAGTCAGCGTTTAATTGCCAGCATGTTAGCCAAATTCTAGTGAGATTTCAGTCACTTCACCCTTTATTATGCCAAAATCGTCATTTCCGTCGTTAATGCTTAATCCCGCTGGTGCCGCCATTTTGGATAACAACCCACTAAATGGCCGACGGTTGCCATGGCTAACATTTTTCTTCATGATGCGCTGGTGGTTCTGACAAGTGGTTCTAATGTACACGTGTGCTTTTTGGTCTTTTAGCTGCGCAGCTGCGGTCCCATCACATGCCTTGAAACACAGCTTCTCATTCTTCGCAATTGGCTTGTTCGACTTGACTTGAGCAGCTACCTTCTTGAGCTTTTATTTGCGCGATTCCTGGTTCTGTGCTTTGCACCTTCTCTACTTCATTGGGTCTGCGCAACTACCTTTGAACTTTGTACTGCGTGGTTTTTCTTTTTCTTTCCTTTTTTTTTTTTTGGCTTCACTCTACAAAGGGTTCTGCGAAGTAGGGCTATCCCGATAGGGTTTTAGCCTACTTCCATTGACTAATCCAGGTAGGTTATCTCCAGCTAACTGAACTATGCCACCACTAGTAACATGTACAACAGTATAGGGACCAAGCCAATGCATTTTAAACTTTCTAGGAAACTTCATAAATTTTCTATCATATAGGAGGACTAGATCACCTACATGAAAGGACTTGTTTTTGCTATGGCGATCATGCCATGCTTTTTCTATGTCTTTTTGCACTTGTTGGTGAAAGCCTACGATGAAGCAATCTTCCTCCAACACAACCAAGTGTAGAAGCCTTTCTTCGAGTGCATCTTGATCCTCCATGCTTGTAAATGCAACTATTCTCAAGCTGGGTACAATGTACTCTATAGGAATCACCGCTTCTTGTCCATAGGCCAACCTAAAAGGTGTATGGACAGTCATTTTCTTGCAGGTATTTTTGTACACCCATAACACAGCTGGAATGCGCAGGTCCCATTCATCCCAATTGACATTGCATACTTTTGTCAGCACATTCTCTAGTACCTTATTGAAAGCTTCCACCGTTCCATTTTCTCATGGATGATATGGCGTACTTCGCCAGTGGTAAATGTGGAACTCTTCTGTCAGTGCCTCAATAGTTATGTTCAGAAAATGAGTGCCTTGATCACTCATCAAAATCTTTGGACATCCAAATCTAGTAAGGATGTTCTAAAAAATGAACTGCGCAGCATTAACTGTGCTACAGTCCTTCACTGGCTTTGCTTCTATCCATCTGGTGAGATAATCAGTAGCAGTGATGATGTATCTTGCACCATTCCTTTTCCCCGGTGGGTTTATAGGTCCTACGAAATCAATGGCCTATTTCTCAAATGCCTGAAGTGTCAACTGTGGATTCAAAGGCATTTTGTCTCTACGCGATGGCTTTCCTTTCCTTTGACAGACATCGCCGATTTGGAAATGTTCCTTTGCGTCTTTGTGGATAGTAGGTCACCATAGTGCTGCACGCAATATATTCTCCACAGTGACTCTTCCTGCGTAGTGGCCTCCCGATACACCTGAATGTGCCTCAGCCAAAATGAATGGCTTCTCGTGTTCTAATACAAATATGCGCAGCACTTCATCCGGATCTAACTTATATAACTATCCCACGATTATGCTGAAGTTTGCTGCATGTACTACCAGTTGCTTCTTTTGCTACGTAATGAACTCAATGGGTTCCAACCCAGTATTCAAGAAGTGCATGATATCTTTATAGTAGTCATCAACAACCTAGATGGAAAACAACTGCACATCAGGCAGACTGCCTTCAATATTCATAGGTTCTTTTCCTGACTCAATCCATGAGAGATGATCGGGTCCTAATTTCAATCTGCCCGGTTTAACTACAATTTCAAAATTGTACTCCTGGAAGAGTAACAACCATCTATAGATTCTAACCCTAACACTGGTTTGTTGACCAGGTATTTCAAAGCAGAGTGGTCAGTGTACATATAGAAGTGCGCACCAAGCAGATAGTGCCTGAATTTCTGCAGTGCGTAGACCATAGCTAGACCCTCTCTCCCAGTGGTTGTATAATTATTTTTTGTAGATCAGAGCTTCCTGCTCAAAAATGCAATGCGATGGTCAATACCCCCCTCTCCTGGTTGTGATAATACAACACCCAATGCTATGCATGAAGCATAAACATGTACATGGAATGGCTTCTCCTAGTCTAGAAAAACTAGGATCGACGTAGTTACCATTTTTTCTTTTAATGTGCCAAAGCCTTGTTCACATTACACGTTCCAGATGAACGTCGCATCTTTATTTAGGAGCTTCTCCATGGGTGCCGTTATCTGCGCATAACCCTTTATAAACTTTCTGTAGTAACCCGTATGTCCCAATGTAGTGCACAGCTACTTTACTGAATTTGGTGTTGGCAAGTTCACAATAACTGCGATCTTCGTAGGATCAACCATCAAGCCTTGTTTGCATACTATGTGTCCCAACAGAATACCATAGGGTACACAGAAAACACACTTCTTCAAATTTAAGGATATCTGATGCTGTCTGCACTTTTCTAGCATCATTTGGAGGTTTTCATAGTGGTTCTTCAGCAAACCAAAGAAAGTCCAATCATCAAAATATGCTTCTAAAAATTTATGCATGAAATCTTTAAATGTTGTGACCACAACTCTAAAAAAATGGCAGGGGCATTCTTCAGACCAAAGGGAATTACTATATACTGGAACAATCACCCCCATTCAGTGGCAAAAGTTGTCTTGTGCCTATCTGCTGGATAAATTCTTATCTAATGGTATCGCGAAAATCCATCAGTGAAAGAGTATGCCTCATTTCCTCCAACGTTATCGAGCACCTCATCAGTGAAGGGAGTAGGAAATGGGTCATGCATCGAAGCATCATTCAATTTTCTAAGATCCACATAGATCTTGATCTCACCCTTAGTTTTCTTGTCCTAGATCACCATCGGGCTTATCCATTCGGATTCTTCAACCGGCTCAATGATCCCCGCATCGAGCATTTTGTCAAGTTTTGTCCTAACTCTTTCTTTGTATTGAGGATTCAATCTATATAGCCTTTGCTTAACAATATTCGTGCTTGGCTTAAGAGGTATCTTCATAACCCCTAAGTCACCGAGAATACCTTTCATTTATGTAAATTTTATTGGAAATAAATTCGGATATTTGTGTAGCAGATCTGTGATCTCCGCGACCGTCTGATCATCCCAGTAGTCTCCAATAGATGCGAACTTCAGCTCTTCGCTTGTTCCAATGTTCACTTTCCTTGTTTTCACAGGTCCACTCATGTCTGGAATTTCCCATGGAGGTCCCTCTACATCGTGCACACCTTCAAAATTAGGTATATTGACGTTGTGCAGATCCTCCTCATCACTTTCTTCTTTACCTTCAAACTCTTCAAATAGGTTGTAGCATCCAAGGGCATTCTCTATCTGTTTCTTCCATTTTGGCTTTAGGTTCTCCGATACTTTTATATCTTCAAACACTCTTTCGTTGAATTCTTCCAATGCCTCGTTTGTACTTGGGCATTCTTCCTTGAATATGATTTCTTTGATAATCTGCAGAGCTTCGTTTATACTTGTACTGTCGTCTTCAAAGCTGAAGGTTATCTAGAAGTTCGCAGTCAGGGTCAGCCAATCTATGGTTCCTCTGCACAACTCCGTGTCTAGGTAACACTTCTTTGGAGTTTTCTCCTCCAATGTGTGGATGAATAGATGAACCCATTGTGTTTGTGGTCTCTCCTCCCATGCTTGTGAATAGATTTCGACATGATCCCTTGGATCCGTCTGTCCATTATATTTTTCAAAGGGTAGTGCAACCTTCTCAGCAAACCTAATCTGCATCTTGCTTCTGTACGGATCCCATGTTGTCAAAGTCTGCTTATGTGCAACCCACCATCTGGAAGGTGTCTCGCGCAATGCCATGTCTAATGCTGATATGCGATGCTCATCTGCCATTGATACAACATATTCTTAGATAAATGAATAAACATTAGACGAACCATCATAGGTGGGGATTGGAATTACCTCCTTTCCAATCCGATGCAGTGACTTTGTAAGCTATGTGCATCTCCTTGCAGATACTTCATGCATATGGCCTGGCCATTTCTCTAGTCCCGCATAAGAGTCTGAAATGCAAGAGCTGTCGCATCGCCAAAGGAGTGTTCCATCCATAGTAGGATTAACATTGTCATCTTGATTTGCAGTCATCTTGTAAAGGCGGTCAAGAGCCTGTGCTCTGGATTCTTCTTGAATTGGCTCATTGTATCTTTCTTCGTTTGTAGGGTCCAGTGGTGCGATGACCCTGAGATGCTTTCCTTCTAAGATCATCTTTTTTGTCTTCAAGTTTATGATGGCGAGGTTATCCATTTCCTAGTTAATTCCCAACAATGTAGGATAACACTAACTATCATCCACAAGATCGATAACCTCGAAGTCTGCATGACTTCGCACTCCATCAATGTCAACACAAACATTGGCTAACCTTCCAAAAGGTATGAATTTCTCCTGATTGGCCATTCTCAATTGTATAGGTGACCATAGCAACTTTGGTCATCCCATCTGCTGCCATGTTTATTTAGTTAAGACATTTACTTCAGAGCCTAGATCAAGGATGATCTCGTCCATCTCATAGTCTCATATTTGTGCATTGAGCCTCATTTCTCAGCATGTTCTCTTATGGTTCTTAATATGATGAACTATGCTCTCGGAAGTTTCCTTCTCGCTGCATGGCTCATACTAATCTAACAATTTTTGTAATTTTGCTAGAACATCTGGGCTCTTCAGCAGTTTCATGCAGTTCCTTAGGAACTGCACAACAGAGGTCCTTGTCTCTGCTATGTGGCACGTTTTGTCATCAGAAGCTGTCATATCCTCGATATGCGGTATTTCACTGCGCAATGGGATTCTTGGAAACCTAGGTGCTAACTCTTTGAAAATGTCCCATGCTTCTTCAAAGACTTACTTGTTTTTCTCCATGTTGAAAGCAGGTGTCTTCCCAGTAGATTTTCTAATCCAGATTGTTTCAAGAGGAGTCTTCATAGTGTCAAAATATCCACAAGTTGAGGCTTCTGCTCCTCTATCCCTTTCTGTTGCAGCGCCACTTCATGTCACTATGTTTATGCTTGGATCCATAGCCCTTATTTTTGCTGCGATCAATTGAATGTTTGGGTTAGGTGCATCTTGCTTTCTTTTCTACATTTCTGCCACTAACACTGGGCAGACCTCAATAACATGATCAATAGATTTGGAGTAATTGCAAGTAGTACATTCATTGGTACAATCTCTAGACAAGTGACCTACCTGGCCACAGTTGTAACAGATCATCTAGCCTCTTCCCCTTCCTTGTCCTGGACCAGTATTTCTTCCTCTTCTACGGAATCCTCCACGGCCTCTATATGCGCCTTGGTCATATGCTCTACAAATGGATTCATCATGTCCAACTGACTTACATAAATTGCAATATAGATTCTTAGGGGTGCGCACATACTTCTGTATCATATAACAGTCTTCAGGCCCGTGGCCTCGTGTTTTACAGATTTCACACCATGATGCTTGATTCTGATTTAGGCCTCGTGTTTTACAGATTTCACACCATGGTGCTTGATTCTGATTTAGTGGATTCGGGGCTTCACTGTTAAGGTACTCTTGAAATAAAGGAGAATGCTCTCTGGTGTGCCCTTCTCCTTCACATCTTGTACACTAGACTTCTTGTCTCTCTTGTTTTCCCTTCTTCATATCCTGTAGTTGTAATGCTAGGGTAGCTAACTGGGTTTGAATTTGAGACATCCCAGTGCTAATCTCTCCAATTGGTGAAACTTTTAATTCATTGCAATCTCCAAGGCCTATGCCTATGAAGCTACTTTCTGCTGCATCAACGACAGTCTGATATGGGGCAGCAGCATGGCTATAAACCATTCTTCTTGCTGTTACAGTGCTATGACAAAGGTTACCTGATCTAACAATGTCTTAAATTTTTGGTCAAATTCCCAAACCGTCTCATTAGGTTTTTGCTTAATTTCCTTTAACTTTGTTATACATTGGGATTCTGACTTCATTTTCTTGAACTTGCTCAATAGCGCAGCCTTAATTTTTGCTAAGGTTCTCTGATGCCCAACATAATACTTCATGAACCAATTCAAGGATCTATCTCTAAATGTGGTGATGAGTTGCGCTTGCTTCACAACATCATCCTAAACTTGCTTAACACTCCACACAACCTCGCATAGAAACCAATGTTGCTCAGGGTCTTCTAGACCCGTTCCTTTGAATATCGACAACTTAATATCGGAGGGTTATGAGCGGGAAAAGTAAAGTTTGTATTGCATGGAATGTTCTGATATGGGATAGTCGGATTCAGAATGGTCTGAGTCAGGATGATCTGAGTACTCACTCCCACGGTGTTACTAGGATTGACACTCTGAGGATCAGGAATATTAACAACTGGGGGGTTCTGAGTTGACGGAATCTGAGAAATAGGATGCGTGGTACTTGCAACCGGCGGGTTCTATGGAGTAATAGGCTGATAGGTGGCTGATAGAGGTGCGGTATGGCTATTAGGCTGGGTTTGTAAATCAAGGTCTACGCGGAGTCCATGTTCTACGGAGGTCTTCTTAGTAGTATACTTATATATCTTCCCACTTCTCAAATTATGGGTTTCTTCATTAGAGTCACTATATATGCTATTTACCATGACAGACTCAAAAATTTCACTGCATTCTTAAAATTCCTTTCTCAGCTAAAAGCATTTTAATGTATAAAATCAAATTGTTCAGGTACTTACCTCTGAAACCTTTGAAAAACTCCACTTCGGCTACACTGTAGGACTTTAGGGTGTCCACAACGAACTCTGTCACGAAACCTTCTAGTATAATGTCAACCCAAAAGTCGACTACTCTCAAAAATGGACTATCTATTGCTTTGAGCCTCGCAATGAGCTCTAGAGTCCACTCTGTCAATATTTCTGATGTGAAACAGTTCTTGTGCTCTGCGAGGCTTGACAACCACTCATGTAACTCGTTTCCAAAAGATGCCCTGAAAATCTTGTGAATATCCTTTCACAGGCATTTGTTCAACCAATCTATGTCAGAGAGATGCAGATTTTGATTTTCCTTCCTTGCGAAGTCTCTTTCTATCTTGTCACACCAATCCCAAATTTTTTTCTTGTCTAGATGCCAAATTTCTGCAATCAAAGGGACCTTTTCTTTCGAGCACATCACTTCTTTCAAGCATGGAAACTCATCACAAATTCTTAGCATGGAAATGGAACCATTTATTGGCTTACATAACTGTGTTGAGGTTTTCTATAAAGACCCAAGTTCTTCACGGTTCAAGGAACCAATAAAACCCCTTTTCACTGGCCTTTCAGAAACAATTTGTGAGCAGACTAAGGTCTCACCTGAGGTGAAGTTATGGGGGGCTGTGGAATCAGGTTTCCATAACCAGGTGATGAGTGCTTAAACAGATATGGCTAGCAGCACGCTGCGGGGGCCTGCGCTGCAGACTGATACTTCTACAAGCTAGGGTGCTGCGCAACTTGCGCATCCAAGGAATGCGCGGTTCGGGTCTTATTCAATAGCAGGACAGTGCCATGGATAACTGCGATTCCTCTTCGGCACTTAACTACTTCAATTAATTGTACTTAACGATTCTTATGCATCCACTATTGCCTTAGGTGATTTTTCTTAAGACTCGTGTAATATGATAACACAATATATTGCGCACTGTGAGGATCTTATCTATTTAAGTGATTGTCTAAATGATGTATACCTTCATAGACTTAGAAATACTTATGCTTCTAGCATCCATCCATACATGCAAAACTTAACATATTATCCCCATCTCATTCATTATGGCGAATACATATAAAAGTAAACACATAAACTAATAAGCAAGATCTTAAGTATTCATTGTAAGCAAATAACAGATGCAAACATGTAAACAACCACACGACACAAGAATTTAACATGGTTCACCCCCAAGATGAAAGCTACATCCACAAGAACTGTTGTTATATTATTTCGGGGAGGGTACAATAGTTCAAGTCTGCGCACTCAGCCGCAGACTCTCTTCTTTCTCAATAGGCCTCTGCGCACACAGCTTGCAGAGCCTTTACAATCTTCTCTCAATAGAGTTTGATGTTCAACCAAGATTACAATTCATACTCAAAAGATTCAACAACGAAGATTATTCAACCCTTTCCCTTACAAAATTGTGCCTTTTTTATAGATCATGCCTATAGGTCATGTCTTTACAATGCATAGGCCCCAAAAACCCTAAGGTTCCCAAAATTGGTGCAGTTACTCTCCACCCTACCTATCACCATCGACAGTTTACTCCACTTGCTTCAGCCTCCTTACTGGGCCACTCGTGGCTCTAACGTCGTTCTGACAGCTGCAGTCATCAAAAAAACGGTTATAGCTGCATTGTGGCCTGTCACTTTCTGCTCCTTTAGCATTCCTCTTACCATCGACTTAGTGGCATATCTTCTTAACTGCTTGCCGCCACTCTCTTAGACATGTCTCTTTCCTCTAACTTTACTTTTCTCCTTATTCAACTATCGGGAGTCCTGGAGTCAGTTACCAAAAATAGGTCACTTCCACATTCAACCTTTACTTATGCTTTTACCAAAAACAGCTACTCCACTGTCCCTATGCAACAACATTAATGCACAAAGTTGATCATAACTCCGAGCTGCACATTCCAAACAACTGTGCCTTCTGCGCCCATAGGCCAAACTACGTAGTAAAAAAACTGTTCTTCATTAAAACTATACCCCCCTTGGGACTTTCCCTGGAACAGTCCCAAGGCAGCGCTGGGTAGGGGATGGTATTGTCCACGATTTCAAGTACATCAAAATATGCATAAGTCTTGAGGCCCTCAATCTCAACTGGAAGCTGGTACACCCGACCAAGTGGAGTAACCTTACTGTGATTTTCTAATCGCAGTTGTACCGGTGACCAGGTTAACTGCGGTTTCCCCATTATTTCCCATGTCTGCTTGGTCATAATGTTGATGTCTGACCCTAGGTCCAAGATAATTGAGTCGACATCAAATGCTCCAATTTGTGTCGACATTCGAATCTCTCGCTCCGTCTTCCACTTGTGTATGCGATTAACCTTTTGTTCCTGGCATGCACCCTCCCGTGGATTCAATAGATTGGATATTTCTTCCAGCACATCCTGATCCTGTTCCAACTCTAGGAAACTCTTCAAGAAGGGTTTTAAGGTGTTAGCCTTTCCTGCGACTTCGTCATAATGAAAGTAGGTGGCATATTGTAGATAATTTTTTCCTGAAGAGATAACTTCCTCCTTTGTCTCATTGCCTCCTGCGCTTCCAAAAACACATCCCTTTCGACCTCCATGTCAAAGGTGACATGTTTTCATGTTGTTGGTCAGACAGCTGCCCATAACCCAATGACTCCTGTCACAACTCCTCCTCATGTCACTACTCCAATAGTCACATGGTGTCTTCGAGCCTCCATGGACATCATCTGTACAGCCGTTGGTGGATTATGATTCTAGTTCTGTGGAGGTGGCAGCAGATTCTTGGTCTGCCATTTTGCAATGAGCTGCAGACAGTCTTCAACGCCATGATCCACAATGCTGCAATAAGTGGACCGTGGCACTAGATTCGGGAAATCCCTTTGATAGTGCCCCTGCTGCCCACAATTATAGTATATAATTGGTCCTCATCCTCATCCAGCAGCTCCTCCTTGTCTCGCGCCAACACCTTGAATTCCACAAAATCCTCCACTAGCCCCTCCATGTGGCAGGCCATATGGTGGGTACTGCGGTTTCCCATACTACGACTATTGCGGTGGTCCATATGGTGGGAAATGCGGTGGTGGATATTGTGGATTACCATAATATGATTTCCCATACTGCCCCGGATCATACTATTGCGGTTGGTGATTATACTGGGCCAGTGGTTGATTATACTATTGTTGTTAATGACTCGGTTCCTATTCTTCTCTTGCCATGAAGTATGCAGCTCCAGTCCTCTCCTAGAACAGGGCATAAGCTCTGTAGTTGTTTTCATCATGGCCAACCGATTTATAGAACTTGCAATACAATTTCTCTGGCTTCAACACTATCTTCTGCAGATACACACACTCTTCTAGTCGATGGCCTCTCGTTCGGAAGATACGACACCAAGGTGACCCTCCCTGACTGAGGGGATTTGGTGCACCAGATTGCAAGTACTCTCGGAAATCTGGGCATTGATCCTTGTGGTGTCCCTCTGTCCTACACCTAGTGCAATAGAGATCTTCATGAGCCTCTTTCCCTTTCTTTATGTCTTACAGTTGGATTGTCAATTTTTCTAGCTGCGCTTGTGTTCAATCCATGCCCAACCCCATTTCAGTGATTGTTGAAGCCTCCAACTTCATCGTAATCTCCAATGCTTGATCCTGGGTCGCAACCTTCTATTGCATTGGTGGTCCGTGAATGTGTGGTACCAATCCTGCGATAAACCACTCCTTGTGTTGCATATCATTTATCCCAAAAATTACCTTCGCTATAAGCGTTTTGTACCGCTGAAAAATTCCCATAACAGATCATTTGGGTATAGCTTGGTTTATTTGAGCTCAGTGACATACTACGATTCTGACTTTGGCTTCCTAAATTCATTGATCATTCTTGCTTTGATCTATGCCAATGACTTGGCTATGTTCCTACTAGAACCCTTGTAAACTTCGTGAACCAATCTAGCGCACGACCCCTAAGGGTCATCGCTAGTTGTCCCTTTTTAATATATTCATCCTAGACCTGCTTCACAGTCCATACTGCTTCGTACACAAACACAAACTGCTTGGGATCCTCGGTCCCGTTCCCCTGGAAAGTGCAAATTTTTGTGTCGTCTGCCATTCTAACATTCCTACGATTATTGTTTATTGATGCACTACTTTTACCGCTGCATGTAGGGAAACTTTGCAAATAGCTTGTGTTTCTTCCTGTGAAATTTTGGGTAGTCTGCGGGGTTGCATTTATGTTATAACTTACGATCCATCCCTCTTCTACTTCTTGAGTAGCCTGGTCATCGTCTCTATCGCAATAGGTTCGCTTTCTCCCTTTTGGTCCTGTTTCGCAATCTTCTATTCTGGTCCTCTCAGGAGACTCTCTCTTAGTCCTCCTCTTCTTCTCAAGATGCCGGAATATTACTCCACTCCTCAAGGTGCCACACTCTTCGTTAGCTTCCCTTAGAAACTCATCATCGCTTATGTCCAGCTACCCCACATCTTTCTCTCGAATCCGCATTCACGCGATACCCACAACCTCTACACGCTGATATTTCTACTCGTCGGAAGTCATCCTCAATATTTCCTTTTCGCAAATGAGCATCTTAATCCACAGTTTTAGCAATAGTAAGAACCTTCCCCTTGGTCCCTTGAAGAAATTTTTTTCAGCATTGCTATATGATTTGATTGTGTCTACTACGAACACAGTAATATATCCCTCTAGGATACTATCCACCCATAAATTGATAGCCCTTGATACTGTGTTGTCGACACATTTCATCTGTCGAATCAGTTCTGGTGTCCAATAGTTAGGCTCAGTATTTTGGAAATGGTGCTTCTGGAATGGTAGCTACGCTAACCACTCATGCAGCAGTACTGGGAATTCACAGAAAAATATCTCGTGGATACCTGAATAAATGTACTTCTACAACCAACTACTTACTGTCTATATAGGGTTTTGCTTCTCTCCTTCTGCGAATTCTTTAGTCTTCCTGTCAAACCACTCTTAAATATCAGGCTTCGTTGGGTGCCACAGCATATCCTCTTCTTTTCCTCTTCAGGGTCCTGGAAACGGAACCATTTGTTGACACAACGACTATCGATAGGTTTCACTTCGCACTGTCGTCAGCAAACTATAAACCGCATCCCTTACACACTGGCCTAGAAAGGTTTTACCCTTTCCAGCAACACTCGCAGAGCAAGTGAAGTCTCACCCGACATGCACAAGGGGGCTACAGGAACAACGTTTCCATAGTGGATTTGAGGACATGCATCAAACATACATTGCAACCGCGGAAACTAGAGATTATATCTTTCGCACTATGCTAGTAGTTCATCATTGGCATATTCATCAATCGCAAACTAAACACATAATATACATTCTCATCAACATGATCTAATTACCCATTAGCATGAACAAAAATTACCAAACCCGAAGAGCATTAAACACCTCACAAACATTCGCATTCAACATTTAATAGAAACAAAGACACAAATAGAACCATAATCGAACATCTTCATGCATTCATTAAAACCTATGGAATGACTCTCGCAGAAACATTCAATACATAGTATCTCGGATACAAAACAGATCAACAACTGGATCAAAACCCAAAAGGTCATTTGCTCTATTCATCACCAGATTCCCTTAGGCTTACAATCATACTCCTATTTATACAAAACTAATTGGTTACAAAATGGTCCACATGAACTTGATCTAACAAACTAACTACTTCCGCACTTCCGCATTCTCCACAAATGACCCTTTCTACCGTGGATTATCCCTTTCGCAGCTATCATCTTCTGCACTTCATGTGGACTAATCTCGTGCCAACAATATTTTTGGCTCCCATTATGTCCCGTTAATGCTGCACTATGGCCCACCAATGTTGAACTGTATCGCTGCCATCAACGATTATCATGCACTTACTTTATTAACCTAATTACGTATGTTATTCAATAGTGGACGCAACATATCCACTAGTGAATGATGCCAATTTTTATAGGGCCAATTATGCAGGACCCCGAACAAAGTCATAGACAGGGGAAAAGCACCAGTTGAACTAGTTGTTTCCAAAACACTGTCATTGGTTTATGGATCACTATTTAAATGGAAGTTTACAAATTTATTTTAATATGAAAGAGATCTCTCACTAGATCTACTCAGACATGTCTACTAGCATAGCTATATCTATTAACATGCCCATAATCTATTGATAAGGAATTACACATCAAAGAACTAGGGTTCTCAGCAATTCTGATTTGCTTGCTTTAATTTCTAAAACAAAATATTTCCATCTTTTCTCCCATTGGTGGTGGGTCATGAAGCAGCCTAGCTAAGAGGTCAGTGCAGACTTGATGTAGGAGCATCTTTGAAAATTCCAGATAAGAACACAAATGGTGCATGTCAAGAGATGGAGAAGGAAGGCATGGCTGGATTAGTGTGAGTAGATGAAGTTGTTTATTCACAAAGACAATGATGCAGCACATAGTTCCTACGAAGAGGAAGAAAGCACACAATAACTAGTGTTGGAGCATGTGAAAAAAAGGCAAGAACTAGCAAAAATGTTGTATCTAACATTGATAGAGTTCTGGATCCTTAGAACTGCAATTTTAGAATTTTAAGGTAATTTGACCATAAACTAAATTTAAATTTTACATTCTAAATTTCCAATATATATATATATATATGTCATAATTTTGGATATATTATGAGCTAAAACATTTTGAAATTAATACCAAAATATATATAAAGTTTTTGCATAATTTTGGAAATGTTATAAGCTAAAATATTTTGAAATGAATACCGAAACACACACACACACACACACACACAGATATATATATATATATATAGATATATATCTATATCTATATCTATATCTATATCTATATCTATATCTATATATATATATAATTTTGGAAATATTATAAGCTAAAACATTTTGAAATTAATATCAAAATATCAACAATGTCACAAATAATATATGTGGCATGCTAATGATGAATAACATTAGAAATGAGTGATGAATATCACTAAGAAAATTTAGTGAGAGTATAAAAAAAATGTTTAATATCGTTGTGAAATTTTGAGCATTATAAAAAAGATTTTAATAGAGTTTAATATTGTTGGGAAATTTGGAAAGGGTGGAAAGTTGAATTGAATATTATATGTAATTGATAAATATTAAGTTAATCAAAACTTGGTTAACAAATTAAGAGTTAATGTTTGATGTTATTGGCAAAGAATTTAATGTTTCATCACTTGTAGTATGTGTGATATTTAGTTTGAGTGTAAACATTGATAATTTCATAAACATCGATAATTTTGAAGCAAGTTATGTGGTGATTTTCTAGATATTTGTTAAACATTTAAAAAAAAATTGGTGAGGAATTAGATTCCCTTACAAGTGATTTTATAAAATAGTTACAATTTGAGACAAACAAAATTCTCTTAGAGAGTTTGGGTTCATCATTTGTTGTTTTATTAGATCATGGAATGCCTATAAAAGAGAGATTAGTTGGAACTTCCCTACTTATAGGGTCAAAGTATATTTACATTAACATTAAGGTTTATAATGAGATAATATTGTGATGTGTATTTGATAGAAGGAACATATATATAAATATAAAGGAATCATTGAGCCAAATCAAAATAAAATTTATTTTATTTACAAGGTGGATGGTTTGGAGGAGAAAAATGAGATTCTTTAGAGCCAAAATTTCCACATATGGTGGCTAAGCAAAGGGAAGCAAAATACAAAAGTATTTTTGAAAACAACCATATAAAATTAGAATTATAGTGCCCCTGCTGCCCACAATTTTAGTATATAATGGGTCGTCATCCTCATCCAGTAGCTCCTCCTCATCCCACGCCAACACCTCGACCTCCGCAGAATCCTCCACTAGCCCCTCCACATGGTGGGCCATATGGTGGGTACTACAGTTTCCCATACTACAGCTGTTGCGGTGGTCCATATGGTGGGAACTATGGTGGTGGATACTGTGGATGACCATACTGCGATTTCCCATACTTCCCTGGATCATACTGTTGCGGTTGGTGATTATACTGGGCCAGTGGTTGATTATACTGCTGCTGTTAATGACCAGGTTCCTGTTCTTCTCCTGTCGTGAAGTACGCAGCTCCAATCCTCTCTTGGAGTAGGGCATAAGCTCTGCAATTGTTTTCATTGTGGCCAACCGATTTACAGAACTTGCAATACAAGTTCTCTGGCTTCGACACTATCTTCTGCAGATACACACACTCTTCTGGTTGATGGCCTCTCGTTTGGCAGATACGACACCAAGGCAACCCTCCTTGACTGAGGGGATTTGGTGCACCAGATTGCAAGTACTCTCGTAAATCTGGGCACTAATCCTTGTGTTGTCCCTCTGTCCTAAACCTATTGCGCCAGAGATCTTCATGAGCCTCTTTCCCTTTCTTTATGTCTTACAGTTGGACTGTCAAGTTTTCCAGCTGCGCTTGTATTTGATCCATGCCCAACCTCGTTTCACCAATTGGTGAATCCTACGGCTTCATCGCAATCTCCAATGCCTGATCCTGGGTCACAACCTTCTGTTGCATTCGTGGTCCGTGAATGTGTGGTACCAATCTTGCAATAAAGCACTCCTTGTGCTGCATATCATTTATCCCAAAAATTACCTTCGCTATCAGAGTTTTGTATCGCTGATCAAATTCCCATGCCGGCTCATTTGGGTATAGCTTGATTTCTTTGAGCTCAGTGACATACTACGATTCTGACTTTGGCTTCCTAAATTCATAGATCTTTCCTGCTTTGATCTGCGCCAACGACTTGGCTATGTTCCCACTGGAACCCTTTTAAACTTCTTGAACCAATCTAGCACACGACCCTTAAGGGTCATTGCTAGTTGTCCCTTTTCAATATCTTCATCCTGGACCTGCTTCACAGTCCATACTACTTCGCAAAAAAAACCAAAACTGCACGGGATCCTCGGTCCCATTCCCCTGGAAGGTGGGAATTTTTGTGTTGTCTGCCATTCTAACGTTCCTACTGTTATTGTTTACTGATGCACTACTTTTACAGCTGCACGTAGGGAAACTTTGCGAATATCTTGTGTTTCTTCCTTTGAAATTCTAGGTAGTGTGCGGGGTTGCATTTATGTTATAACTTACGATCCATCCCTCTTCTGCTTCTTGGGTAGCTTGGTCACCGTCTTCATCGCAATAGGCTCACTATGTCCCTTGTGGTCTTGTTTCATAGTCTTCTGTTCCAGTCATCTTAGGAGACTCTCTCTCAGTCCTCTTCTTCTTCTCATGATGCCAGAATATCACCCCACTCCTCAAGGTACCACACTCTTTGTTTTCTTCCCTTAGAAACTCTTTGTCGCTTATGTCCAACTACCCCACATCTTTCTATCGGATCCGCATTCACGCGATACCCACAACCTCTGCACACTGATCTTTCTACTCGTCAAAAGTCATCCTCAATATTTCCTTTTCACAAATGAGCATCTTTATCCATAGTTTTAGCAATAGTAAGAACCTTCCCCTTAGTCCCTTGAAGAAATTTATTTCGACGTCACTATACGATTTTATTGTGTCTACTGCGAACTCAGTAATATATCCCTCTAGGATACTGTCCACCCATAAATCGATAGCCTTTGATACTGTGTTGTCGACACGTTTCAGCTATCGAATCAGTTTTGGTTTCCAATGGTCAAGCTCAATATTTTGGAAATGGTGCTTCTGGAATAGTAGCTACTCTAACCACTCATGCAGTAGCACTGGGAATTCGCAGAAAAATATCTCGTGGATATCTGAATAAATGTACTTCTACAACCAACTACTTACTGTCTGTATAGGGTTTTGCTTCTCTCCTTTTGTGAATTCTTCAGTCTTCCTATCAAACCACTCTTAAATATTAGGTTTCGTTGGGTGCCATAGCATATCCTCTTCTTTTCCTCTTCAGGGTCCTAGAAACAGAACCATTTGTTGACACAACGACTATCGATAGGATTCACTTCACACTGTCGTCAAAAAACTATAAACCGAAATCCCTTACGCACCGGCCCAAAAAGGTTTCACCCTTTCCAGCAACACTCGCAAAGCAAGTGAAGTCTCACCCGAGATGTACAAGGGGGCTGCAGGAACCATGTTTCCACAGTGGAGTTGAGGACATGCAGCAAACATACATTGCAACCATAGAAACTAGAGATTATATCTTTCATACTATGCTAGCAGTTCATCATTGGCATATTCATCAATCACAGAGTGAACACATAATATACATTATCATCAACTTAATCTAATTACCCATTAGCATGAACAACAATTACCAAACCCACAGAGCATTAAACATCTCACAAACATTCACATTCATCATTTAACAGAAACAAAGACACAAATAGAACCACAATCGAACATCTTCATGCATTCATTAAAACCTGTGGAATGACCCTCACAGAAATAGTCAATGCATCATATCGCAGATAGAAAACAGATCAACAACTGGATCAAAACCCAAAAGCTCGATTGCTCTATTCATCACGGGATTCCCTTAGGCTTACAATCATACTCCTATTTAGACAAAACTAATTGGTTACAAAATGGTCCACATGACCCTTATCGAACAAACTAACTACTTCCGTGCTTCCGCATTCTCTGCGACTGACCCTTTCTTCCACGAATTATCCCTTTCGCAGCTGTCGGCTTCCACACTTCATGCGGACTAATTCTATGGCAACAATATTTTTGGCTCCCATTGTGTCCCGTTAATGCTGCACTATGGCCCACCAATGTTGAATTGTCTCGCCACCATCAACAATTATCATGCACTTACTTTATTAACCTAGCTACATATGTGATTCAATAGTGGACACAACATATCCACTAGTGAATGATGCCAGTTTTTATAGGGCCAATTATGCATCACCCCGAACAAAGTCATAGACAGGGGAAAAGCAGCGGTTGAACCCGTTGTTTCCAAAACACTGTCATTCGTTGATGGATCACTCTTTAAATGGAAGTTTACAAATTTATTTTAATATGAACAGATCTCTCACTAGATATACTCAGACATGTCTACTAGCATAGCTAGATCTAATAATATGCCCATAATCTATTGATAAGGAATTACACATCAAAGAACTAGGGTTTTGATCAATTGTGATTTGCTTGCTTTAATTTCTGAAAAAAAATATTTCCATCTTTTCTCCCATCGGTGGTGGGTGATGAAGTAGCCTAGCTAAGAGGTTAGTGCAGACTTGATGCAAGAGCAGTTTTTAGAAATTCCAAATAAGAACACAAATGGTGCATGTCAAGAGATGGAGAAGGAAGGCATGGCTGGATTAGTGCGAGCAAACGAAGCTATTTTTGCACAAAGACAATGATGCATCACATAGTTCCTACCAAGAGGAAGAAAGCACAGAATAACTAGTGTTGGAGCATGTGAAAAAAAGGCAAGAACCAGCAAAAAAGTTGTATCTAACATTGATAGAGTTCTAGATCCCGAGAACTGGAATTTTAGAAATTTAAGGTAATTTGACCATAAACTAAATTTAAATTTTACATTCTAAATTTCCAATCTATATATATATATATATATATATATATGTATGTATGTGTATATATATATATATGTCATAATTTTGGATATGTTATAAGCTAAAACATTTTGAAATTAATACCAAAATATATATAAAGTTTTTGCATAATTTTTGAAATGTTATAAGCTAAAATATTTTGAAAATAATACCAAAACATATATATATATATAATTTTGGAAATCCTATAAGCTAAAACATTTTGAAATTAATATCATAATATCAACAATGTCACAAATAATATATGTGGCATGTTAATGATGAATAACATTAGAAATGAGTGATGAATATTACTACGAAAATTTAGTGAGAGTATAAAAAAAATGTTTAATATCATTGTGAAATTTTGAGCATTATTAAAAAAAGTTTGATAGAGTTTAATATTGTTGGGAAATTTAGAAAGGGTGGAAAGTTGAATTGAATATTATATGTAATTGATAAATATTAAGTTAATCAAAACCTCGTTAACAAATTAAGAGTTAATGTTTGATGTTATTGGGAAAGAATTTAATGTTTCATCACTTGTAGTATGTGTGATATTTAGTTTGAGTGTAAAAATTGATAACTTCATAAACTTCAATAATTTTGAAGCAAGTTATGTGGTGATTTTCTAGATATTTGTTAAACATTCAAAAAAAAATTGGTGAGGAATTAGATTCCATTACAAGTGATTTTATAAAATAGTTACAATTTGAGACAAACAAAATTCTCTCATAGATTTTGGGTTCATCATTTGTTGTTTTATTAGATCATGGAATGCCTATAAAAGAGAGATTAGTTGGAACTTCCCTACTTATAGGGTCAAAGTATATTTAGATTAACATTAAGGTTTATAATAAGATAATATTGTGATGTATATTTTATAGAAGGAACATATATATACATATAAAGGAATCATTGAGCCAAATCAAAATAAAATTTATTTTATTTACAATGTGGATGGTTTGGAGGAGAAAAATGAGAGTTTTTAGAGCCAAAATTTCCACATATGGTGGCTAAGAAAAGGGAAGCAAAATACAAATGTATTTTTCAAAACAACCATATAAAATTAGAATTATAGTGCCCCTGCTGCCCACATATGTAGTATATAATCAGTTCTCATCCTCATCCAGCAGCTCCTCCTCGTCTCGCGCCAACACCTCGACCTCCGAGGAATCCTCCACTAGCCCCTCCCCATGGTGGGCCATATGGTCGGTATTGTGGTTTTCCATACTGCGGCTATAGCGGTGGTCCATATGGTGGGAACTTCGGTGGAGGATACTATGGATGACCATACTGCGATTTTCCATACTGCCCCGGATCATATTGTTGCGGTTGGTGATTATACTGGGCTGGTGGTTGATTATACTGCTGATGTTAATGACCTGGTTCCTGTTCTTCTCCTGCCATGAAGCATGTAGCTCTAGTCCTCTCCTGGAGCAGGGCATAAGCTCTGCAGTTGTTTTCATCTTGGCCAACCGATTTACAGAACTTGCAACACAATTTCTCTGGCTTCGACACTATCTTCTCCAGATACACACACTCTTCTGGTTGATGGCCTCTCGTTTGGCAGATACGACACCAAGGAATTCCTACCTGACTGAGGGGATTTGGTGCACCGTATTGCAAGTACTCTCAGAAATCTGGGCACTAATCCTTATGGTGTCCCTCTTTCCTACACCTAGTGCACCAGAGATCTTCATGAGCCTCTTTCCCTTTCTTTATGTCTTACAGCTGGACTGTCAAGTTTTCTAGCTGCGCTTCTATTTGATCCATACCCAATGCCATTTCACCAATTGCTGAAGCCTCTAGCTTCATCGCAATATCCAATTCTTGATCCTGGGTTGCAACCTTCTGTTGCATTAGTGGTCTGTGAATGTGTGGTACCAATCCTATGAGAAACTAGAGATTATATCTTTCATACTATGCTAGAAGTTCATCATTGGCATATTCATCAATTGCAGAGTGAACACATAATATACATTCTCATCAACCTGATCTAATTACCCATTAGCATGAACAACAATTACCAAAACCATAGAGCATTAAACATCTCACAAACATTTGCATTCATCATTTAACAGAAACAAAGACACAAATAGAACCACAATCAAACATCTTCATGCATTCATTAAAACCTGCTGAATGACCCTCACAGAAACAGTCAATACATCATATCGCGGATACAAAACAAATCAACAACTGGATCAAAACCCAAAAGCTCGATTGCTCTATTCATCACGGGATTCCCTTAGGCTTACAATCATACTCCTATTTATACAAAACTAATTCGTTACAAAATGGTCCGGATGACCCTTATCTAACAAACTAACTACTTCCGTGCTTCCGCATTCTCTGCAACTTACCCTTTCTTCCGCAGATTATCCCTTTCGCAGCTGTCAGATTCCCAACTTCATGCGTACTAATCCCGTGCCATCAATATTTTTGGCTCCCATTGTGTCCCGTTAATGCTGCACTATGGCCCACCAATGTTGAACTGTATCGCCGCCATCAACGATTATCATGCACTTACTTTATTAACCTAATTACATATGTGATTCAATAGTGGACGTAACATATTCACTAGTGAATGATGCCAGTTTTTATAGGGCCAATTATGCATCACCCCGAACAAAGTCATAGATAGTGGAAAAGCATCGATTGAACTAGTTGTTTCCAAAACACTGTCATTGGTTGATGGATCACTCTTTAAATGGAAGTTTACAAAATTATTTTAATATGAAATAGATCTCTCACTAGATATACTCACACATGTCTACTAGCATAGCTAGATCTATTAACATGCCCATAATCTATTGATAAGGAATTACACATCAAAGAACTAGGGTTCTCATCAATTGTGATTTACTTGCTTTAATTTCTGAAAAAAAATATTTCCATCTTTTCTCCCATCGGTGGTGGGTGATGAAGCAGCCTAGCTAAGAGGTTAGTGCATACTTGATGCAAGAGCATTTTTTAAAATTCCAAATAAGAACACAAATGGTGCATGTCAAGAGATTGAGAAGGAAGGCATGGCTGGATTAGTGCGAGCAAACAAAGTTGTTTTTGCACAAAGACAATGATGCAGCACATAGTCCCTACAAAGAGGAAGAAAGCACACAATAACTAGTTTTGGAGCATGTGAAAAAAAGGCAAGAACCAGCAAAAAAGTTGTATCTAACATTGATAGAGTTCTGGATCCCGAGAACTGTAATTTTAGAATTTTTAGGTAATTTGACCATAAACTAAATTTAAATTTTACATTCTAAATTTCCAATATATATATATATGACCATAAACTAAATTTAAATTTTACATTCTCAATTTCCAATATATATATATATATATATATATATATATGTCATAATTTTGGATATGTTATAAGCTAAAACATTTTGAAATTAATACCAAAATATATATAAAGTTTTTGCATAATTTTGGAAATGTTATAAGCTAAAATATTTTGAAAATAATATGAAAACATATGTATATGTATATCTATCTATCTATCTATCTATCTATCTATCTATATGTATATATATATACATATATCTATATGTATATACATATATATATGTATATACATATATATCTATATGTATATATACATATATGTATATGTATATACATATATATCTATATGTATATACATATATATATGTATATACATATAGATATATATGTATATATACATATATGTATATGTATATACATATATATCTATATGTATATACATATATATATGTATATACATATAGATATATATACATATACATATATGTATATACATATAGATATATATCTATATGTATATACATACATATATGCATATAGATATATATCTATATGTATATACATACATATATGTATATATACATATATGTATGTATATACATATACATATATATCTATATGTATATACATATATATATGTATATACATATAGATATATATGTATATACACATATATGTATATGTATATACATATATATCTATATGTATATACATATATATATGTATATACATATAGATATATATGTATATAGACATATATGTATATGTATATACATATATATCTATATGTATATACATATATATATGTATATACATATAGATATATATGTATATACATATACATATATGTATATATATATACATATATATATGTATCACATATATATATGTATATATATACACATATATATATGTATATATATATATACATATATATATGTATCACATATATATATGTATATATATACACATATATATGACATATATATATATATGTATATATATATATACATATATATGTGTGTATATAGATATATATGTGTGTGTGTGTGTGTAATTTTGGAAATCCTATAAGCTAAAACATTTTTAAATTAATATCAAAATATCAACAATGTCACAAATAATATATGTGGCATGTTAATGATCAATAACATTAGAAATGAGGGGTAGCCTGGTCACCGTCTTCATCGCAATAGGCTCGCTTTCTCCCTTGTGGTACTTTTTTGTAGTCTTCTGTTTCGGTCCTCCGAGGAGGCTCTCTCAGTCCTCCTCTTCTTCTCAGGATGCCAGAATATGACACCACTCCTCAAGGTACCACACTCTTCGTCAACTTCCCTTAGAAACTCATCGTCGCTTATGTCCAGCTACCCCACATCTTTCTATCGGATCCGCATTCACACGATACCCACAACCTCTACACACTGATCTTTCTGATCGTCGGAAGTCATCCTCAATATTTCCTTTTCGCAAATGAGCATCTTAGTCCACAGTTTTAGTAATAGTAAGAGCCTTCCCCTTGGTCCGTTGAAGAAATTTCTTTTTGCGTCGCTATACGATTTGATTGTGTCTACTGCGAACTCAGTAATATATCCCTCTAGGATACTATCTACCCATAAATCGACAACCCTTGATACTGTGTTGTCGACATGTTTCAGTTGTCGAATCAATTCTAGTGTCCAATGGTTAGGCTCAGTATTTTGGAAATGGTGCTTCTGGAATGGTAGCTGTGCTAACCACTCATGCAGGAGTACCTGGAATTTGCAGAAAAATATCTCATGGATATCTGAATAAATATACTTCTACAACCAACTACTTACTGTCTGTATAGGTTTTTACTTCTCTCCTTCTACGAATTCTTCAGTCTTCCTGTCAAGCCACTCTTAAATATCAGGTTTCGTTGGGTGCTATAGCATCTCCTCTTCTTTTCCTCTTCAAGGTCCCCGAAACAGAAGCATTTGTTGACACAATGACTATTGATAGGGTTCGCTTCGCACTGTCATCAACAAACTATCAACCGAAATCCCTTACGCACCGGCCCAGAAAGGTTTTAAACCTTTCCAAAAATACTCGCAGAGCAAGTGAAGTCTCACTTGAGATGCACAAGGGGGCTGTAGGAACCACGTTTCCACAGTGGAGTTTAGGACATGCATCAAACATACATTGCAACCGCAGAAACTAGAGATTATATCTTTCACACTATGCTAGCAGTTCATCATTGGCATATTCATCAATCGCACAGTGAACACATAATATATATTCTCATGAACATGATCTAATTACCCATTAGCATGAACAACAATTACCAAACCCACAGAGCATTAAACATCCTACAAACATTCGCATTCATCATTTAATAAAAACAAAGACACAAATAGAACCATAATCAAACATCTTCATGCATTCATTAAAACCTGCAGAATGACCCTCACAGAAATAGTCAATACATCATATCGTGGATACAAAACAGATCAACAAATGGATCAAAACCCAAAAGGTCGATTGCTCTATTCATCACCGGATTCCCTTAGGTTTACAATCATACTCTTGTTTATACAAAACTAATTGGTTGCAAAATGGTACACATGACCCTTATCTAAAAAACTAACTGCTTCTGCGCTTCCGCATTCTCCACGAATGACCCTTTCTTCCACGGATTATCCCTTTCACAGCTGTCAGCTTCTGCAGTTTATGCGGACTAATCTCATGCCAACAATATTTTTGGCTCCCATTGTGTCTTGTTAATGCTACACTATGGCCCACCAATGTTGAACTGTATCGCCACCATCAACGATTATCATGCACTTACTTTATTAACCTAATTACATATGTGATTCAATAGTGGACGCAAAATATCCACTAGTGAATGATGCCAGTTTTTATAGGGCCAATTATGCAGCACCCTGAACAGAGTCATAGACAGGGGAAGAGCACCCGGTTGAACCAGTTGTTTCCAAAACACAGTCATTGGTTGATGGCTCACTCTTTAAATGGAATTTTACAAATTTATTTTAATATCAAATAGATCTCTCATTAGATCTACTCAGACCTGTCTACTAGCATAGCTAGATCTATTATCATGCCCATAATCTATTGATAAGGAATTACACATCAAAGAACTAGGGCTCTCATCAATTGTGATTTGCTTGCTTTAATTTCTGAAAAAAAATATTTCCATCATTTCTCCCATCAGTGGTGGGTCATGAAGCAGCCTAACTAAGAGGTTAGTGCAAACTTGATGCAGGAGCATCTTTGAAAATTCCAAATAAGAACACAAATGGTGCATGTCAAGAGATGGAGAAGGAAGGCATGGCTGGATTAGTGCGAGTAGACGAAGCTGTTTATGCACAAAGACAATGATGCAGCACATAGTTCCTACGAAGAGAAAGAAAGCAGACAATAAATATTGTTGGAGCATGTGAGAAAAAGGAAAGAACCAGCAAAAAATTGTATCTAACATTGATAGAGTTCTAGATCCTGAGAACTGCAATTTTAGAATTTTAAGGTAATTTGACCATAAACTAAATTTAAATTTTACATTCTAAATTTCCAATATATATATATATATATATATATTTCATAATTTTGGATATGTTATAAGCTAAAACATTTTGAAATTAATACCAAAATATATATAAAGTTTTTGCATAATTTTGGAAATGTTATAAGCTAAAATATTTTGAAATTAATACCAAAACATATATATATATATATATATAATTTTTAAAATATTATAAGCTAAAACATTTTGAAATTAATATCAAAATATCAACAATGTCACAAATAATATATGTGGCATCTTAATGATGAATAACATTAGAAATGAGTGATGAATATCACTAAGAAAATTTAGTGAGAGTATTAAAAAAATGTTTAGTATCGTTGTGAAATTTTGAGCATTATAAAAAAGAGTTTAATAGAGTTTAATATTGTTGGGATATTTAGAAAGGGTGGAAAATTTAATTGAATATTATATGTAATTGATAAACATTAAGTTAATCAAAACCTCGTTAAAAAATTAAGAGTTAATGTTTGATGTTATTTGGAAAGAATTTAATGTTTCATCACTTGTAGTATGTGTGATATTTAGTTTGAGTGTAAACATTGATAATTTCGTAAACATCGATAATTTTAAAGCAAGTTATGTGGTGATTTTCTAGATATTTGTTAAACATTTAAAAAATAAATTGGCTAGGAATTAGATTCCATTACAAGTGATTTTATAAAATAGTTACAATTTGAGACAAACAAAATTCTCTCATAGATTTTGGGTTCATCATTTGTTGTTTTATTAGATCATGGAATGCGGATAAACGAGAGATTAGTTGGAACTTCCCTACTTATAGGTTCAAAGTATATTTACATTAACATTAAGGTTTATAATAAGATAATATTGTGATGTATATTTTATAGAAGGAACATGTATATAAATATAAAGGAATCATTGAGCAAAATCAAAATAAAATTTATTTTATTAATAAGGTGGATGGTTTGGAGGAGAAAAATGAGATTTTTTAAAGCCAAAATTTCCACATAGGGTGGCTAAGTAGAGGGAAGCAAAATACAAATGCATTTTTCAAAACAACCATATAAAATTAGAATTATACTACCTGTACTGCCCACAATCGTAGTATATAATCGGTCATCATCCTCATCCAATAGCTCCTTCTCGTCCCGTGCCAACACCTCGACCTCTGCGGAATCCTCCACTAGCCCCTCCACGCGGTGGGCCATATCGTGGGTACTGCGGTTTCCCATACTGCGGCTGTTCCGATGGTCCATATGGTGGGAACTACGGTCGTGGATACTATGGATGACCATACCGCGATTTCCCATACTGCCCCGAATCATATTGTTGTGGTTGGTGATTATACTAGGCCGGTGGTTGATTATACTGCTGTTGTTAATGACCTGGTTCCTTTTCTTCTCCTGCCATGAAGTATGAAGCTCCAATCCTCTCTTGGAGTAGGGCATAAGCTCCGCAGTTTTTTCATCATGGCCAACCGATTTATAGAACTTGCAATACAAGTTGTCTGGCTTTTGACACTATCTTCTGCAGATACACACACTCTTCTGGTTGATGGCCTCTCGTTTGGAAGATATGACACCAAGGAAACCCTCCCTAATTGAGGGGATTTGGTGCACCAGATTGCAAGTACTCTCATAAATCTGGGCACTAATCCTTGTGGTGTCCCTCTTTCCTACATCTAGTGCACCAGAGATCTTCATGAGCCTCTTTCCCTTTCCTTATGTCTTACAGTTGGATTGTCAAGTGTTCTAGATGCACTTGTATTTGATCCATGCCCAACCCCATTTCACTGATTGGTGAAGCCTCCAGCTTCATCATAATCTCCAATGCTTGATCCTGGGTTGCAACCTTCTGTTGCATTAGTGGTCCATGAATGTGTGGTACCAATACTGCGATAAACCACTCCTTGTACATATCATTTATCCCAAAAATTACCTTCTCTATCATCGTTTTGTACCACTGATGAAATTCCCATACCGGCTCATTTGGGTATAGCTTGATTTCTTTGAGCTCGGTAACATATTACGATTCTAAAGTTGACTTCCTAAATTCATCGATCATTCCTGCTTTGATCTGCGCCAACGACTTGGCTATGTTCATGCTGGAACCCTTGTAAACTTCATGAACCAATCTATAGCACTACCCCTAAGGGTCATCACTAGTTGTCCCTTTTTAATATCTTCATCCTGGACCTGCTTCACAGTCCATACTGCTTCACACAGAAACGAAAACTGCTCGGGATCCTCGGTCCCGTTCCCGTGGAAAGTGGGGATTTTTGTGTCATCTTCCATTCTAACGTTCCTACTGTTATTGTTTATTGATGCACTACTTTTACCACTGCACATAGGGAAACTTTGCAAATAGCTTGTGTTTCTTCCTGTGAAATTCTGGGTAGTGTGCGGGGTTGCATTATGTTATAACTTACGATCCATTCATCTTCTACTTCTGGAGTAGCCCGGTCACCGTCTTCATTGCAATAGGCTCACTTTCTCCCTTGTGGTCCTGTTTCATAGTCTTCTGTTCCAGTCCTCTCAAGAGAATCTCTCTCAGTCCTCCTCTTCTTCTAAGGATGCCAGAATGTCACCCCAATCCTCAAGGTACCACACTCTTCATCTTATTCCCTTAGAAACTCTCCGTCGCTTATGTTCAGCTACCCCACATCTTTCTATCGGATCTACATTCACGCGATACCCACAACCTCTACACACTGATCTTTCTACTCGTCGGAAGTCATCCTCAATATTTCCTTTTCGCAAATGAGCATCTTAATCCACAGTTTTAGCAATAGTAAGAACCTTCCCCTTAGTCCCTTGAAGAAATTTATTTCTGCGTCACTATACGATTTGATTGTGTATACTGCAAACTCAGTAATATATCCCCCTAGGATACTATCCACCCATAAATCGACAGCACTTGATACTATGTTTTCGACACATTTCAGCTGTCAAATTAGTTCTGGTTTCCAATGGTCAGGCTCAGTATTTTGGAAATGGTGCTTCTAGAATGGTAGCTGCGCTAACCACTCATGTAGCAGTACTGGGAATTTACAGAAAAACATCTCATGGATATTTGAATAAATGTACTTCTGCAACCAACTACTTACTGTCTCTATAGGGTTTTTCCTCTCTCCTTCTATGAATTCTTCAGTCTTCCTGTCAAACCACTCTTAAATATAAGGTTTGTCGGGTGCCACGGCATATCCTCTTCTTTTCCTCTTCAGGGTCCTGGAAACGCAACCATTTGTTGACACAACGACTATCGATAGGGTTCACTTCGCACTGTCGTCAACAAACTATCAACCGAAATCCCTTACGCACTAGCCCAGAAAGGTTGTATCCATTCCAGGAACACTCGCAGAGCAAGTGAAGTCTCACCAGAGATGCACAAGAGGGCTACAGGAACAACGCTTCCACAGTGGAGTTGAGGACATGCATCAAACATACATTGCAACCGCAGAAACTAGAGATTATATCTTTCACACTATGCTAGCAGTTCATCATTGGCATATTTATCAATCGCACAGTGAACACATAATATACATTCTCATCAACCTGATCTAATTACCCTTTAGCATGAACAACAATTACCAAACCCACAGAGCATTAAACATCTCACAAACATTCACATTCATCATTTAACAGAAACAAAGACACAAATAGAACCACAATCAAACATATTCATGCATTCGTTGAAACTTGCGGAAAGACCCTCACTAAAACAGTCAATACATCATATCGCGGATACAAAACAGATCAACAACTGGATCAAAACCCAAAAGGTCGATTGCTCTATTAATCACCGGATTCCCTTAGGCTTACAATCATACTCCTATTTATACAAAACTAATTGGTTACAAAATGGTCCACATGACCCTTAACTAACAAACTAACTACTTCCGCGCTTCCGCATTCTCTGTGAATGACCCTTTCTTCCATAGATTATCCCTTTTGAGCTATCGGCTTCCGCGCTTCATGTGGACTAATCCTATTCCAACAATATTTTTGGCTCCGTTTGTGTCCCGTTAATGCTACACTATGGCACACCAATCGCCACCATCAACGATTATCATGCACTTACTTTATTAACCTAATTACAGATGTGATTCAATAGTTGACGCAACATATCCACTAGTGAATTATGCCAGTTTTTATAGGGCCAATTATGCAACACCCGGAACAAAGTCATAGACAGGGGAAAAGCACTGGTTGAACGAGTGGTTTCCAAAACACTGTCATTGGTTGATGGATCACTCTTTAAATGGAAGTTTAGAAATTTATTTTAATATGAAACAAATGTCTGACTAGATCTACTCAGACATGTCTACTAGCATAGCTAGATCTATTAACATGCCCATAATCTATTGATAAGGAATTACACATCAAAGAACTAGGGTTCACATCAATTGTGATTTGCTTGCTTGAATTTCTGAAAAAAAAATATTTCCATCTTTTCTCCTATCCATGGTGGGTCATGAAGCAGCCTAGCTAAGAGGTCAGTGTAGACTTGATGGAGGAGCATCTTTGAAAATTCCAAATAAGAACACAAATGGTGCATGTCAAGAGATGGAGAGGGAAGCTATGGTTGGATTAGTGTGAGCAGATGAAGCTGTTTATGCACAAAGACAATGATGCAGCACATAGTTCCTACAAAGAAGAAGAAAGCACACAATAACTAGTGTTGGAGCATGTGAAAAAAGGAAAGAACCAGCAAAAGAGTTGTATCTAACATTGATAGAGTTCTGGATCCTGAGAACTGCAATTTTCGGATTGATCTTACACTTCTCCAACTGATTCTATGCCCCAACTCATCAACTTTTGCACTTTGGCCATCCTTAGGTTAAATTAGTGAAATTTTCTATATTTTAAATAGTGAGGAACTTGTAAAACTTAATTGGAAAATGTCATTTGGAATGCTACAGAATAGTGTATTTTGCAACAATATGATAAAAATTCCTAAAATTTATTGACTTTTTCCCAAATTGGTTATTCGTTTTAATCTTCTCCATGTACTGTTTCGACTGACCAAATTCTGGCTTCTAATGGGTCATTAACCAAATTTATAGTCCTACCCCAGAAAAACTTAAATTTTCCTCCAATTGATAATCCGAGTTGAGTTGAGGTCACTCTTTAGAAATAACATAATAATATATCATTATTAGTGATAATAATGAGAACCTCGTCAAGACTATAGTGATATACACTAAAAAGGAACGAAGAACTATAACCATTTAAGAAGTATTATGAAAAGATATCGGACACGGAAGGAATTATGACAAATACTATATCAAAATTATTATTATTTTTTAATTTAAAATGCATATTATATAATAATTTTATGAGTAATGTATTTATATAATTAAAGTTATGAATAATAAAGTTAAAAGAAAAAATAAAATTTGCAGACCACATAAAGAGAGTCTCTGTTTCAGTTATCAAGGGATAAAACTGTCTCCAGTTCCAGCTTTTTCAAGTGTTTCATTAAAGGAATCATTGAACTTTATTAGCACCGTCTCTCAACCGATATCTCTATGAAATCATGAAATTTGGAGTTCCATAGATCACTAGTTTTGCCCCAAAAATGCTTCAGGGTTTGGGTGCAGCTTCTCATGTAACAACCAAAAGTCTATCTACTCAAGTTGCTTTCGAGAGCTTTCTTTGAATGGGTAGCTCAAATGTTGTTATCTTTTCTATCAAGTATTTCATCTCTAGTTTTGTTTTTAAATTGAGATCCAAGGAGCATGAAAAAAATACAACATTGTCTCAACAGTTTTGTGGAGAAATGGATGAATTCATATGAACTATTGAAAGGGATAGCGTTTTGTGTATGGTGAATGGATCAGAATGGTTGATGCAGAAGTATAGGACTCTGAATAATCCTTGAAGTAGGTTTATTTGAGTGTGTTGGAAATATTAGTGGTTGGGGGACTCTCTTTTTTACAAAGGGATGGTTGACCTTCTTGTGTAAGGAAAATGACACCATTTATACTTGAACAACACTGATGAGTATTAAGTCAAATCATGTTTATTCTTACACATGCAAGCAAATATTCCCTCCAGAAACCAGTTTGTGTTAGATTATGAACCGCTTATTATTGATTTTTTTACGGGCTAGATCCAACAGTTAAGAAAATTCCACTTCATTGACAATCCATTTATCCCAAAAATTACCTTCGCTATCAGCATCTTATATCACTGATCAAATTCCCATACCGGCTCATTTGGGTATAGCTTGATTTCTTTGAGCTCGGTGACATACTATGATTCTAACTTTGGCTTCCTAAATTCATCGATCATTCCTACTTTGATCTGCACCAACGACTTGGCTATGTTCCAGCCAGAACCCTTCTAAAATTCATGAACCAATCTAGCGCACGACCCCTAAGTGTCATCGCTAGTTGTCCCTTTTTAATATCTTCATCATGGAACTACTTCACAGTCCATGCTGCTTCGCACAGAAACCAAAACTGCTCAGGATCCTCAGTCCCGTTCCCCTGGAAAGGGGAAATTTTTGTGTTGTCTGCCATTCTAATGTTCCTACTGTTATTGTTTATTGATGCACTACTTTTACCGCTGCATGTAGGGAAACTTTGCGAATAGCTTGTGTTTCTTTCTGTGAAATTCTGGGTAATGTGCGAGGTTGCATTTCTTTTCTAACTTACTATCCATCCCTCTTCTGCTTCTGGAGTAGCCTGGTCACCGTCTTCATCGCAATAGGCTCGCTTTCTCCCTTGTGGTCCTATTTTGCAGTCTTCTGTACCAGTCCTCTCAGGAGACTCTCTCTCAGTCCTCCTCTTCTTCTCAGGATGCCAGAATATCACCCTACTCCTCAAGGTACCACACTCTTCGTCAGCTTCCCTAAGAAACTCGTTTTCTCTTATGTCTAGCTTCCCCAAATATTTCTCTCGGATCCTCATTCACGTGATACCCACAACCTCTTCACACTGATATTTCTACTCGTCGGAAGTCATCCTCAATATTTCCTTTTCATAAATGAGCATCTTAATCCACAGTTTTAGCAATAGTAAGAACCTTTCCCTTGGTCCCTTGAAGAAATTTATTTCTGCGTCGCTATACGATTTGATTGTGTCTACTGCGAACTCCATAATATATCCCTCTATGATACTATCCACCCATAAATCGATAGCCCTTGATACTGTGTTGTCGACATGTTCGAGCTGTCGAATCAGTTCTGGTGTCCAATGGTTAGGCTCAGTATTTTGGAAATGGTGCTTCTGGAATGGTAGCTGCGCTAACTACTCATGTAGTAGTACTAGGAATTGGCAGAAAAATATCTCATGGATATATGAATAAATGTACTTCTATAACCAACTACTTACTGTCTGTATAGGGTTTTTCTTTTCTCCTTTTGCGAATTCTTCAGTCTTCCTATCAAACCACTCTTAAATATAAGGTTTCGTTGGGTGCCACAGCATATCATCTTCTTTTCCTCTTCAGGGTCGTGGAAACGGAACCATTTGTTGACACAATGACTATCGATAGGGTTCACTTCGCACTGTCGTCAACAAACTATCAACCGAAATCCCTTACGCATCGGCCCAGAAAGGTTTTACCCTTTGCAACAACACTTGCAGAGCAAGTGAAGTCTCACCCGAGATGCACAAGGGGGCTACATGAACCACGTTTCCACAGTGGAGTTGAGGACATGCATCAAACATACATTGCATCCGCCGAAACTAGAGATTATATCTTTCACACTATGCTAGCTATTCATCATTGGCATATTCATCAATTGCAGAGTGAACACATAATATAAATTCTCATCAACCTAATCTAATTACCCATTAGCATGAACAATAATTACCAAAACCACAGAGCATTAAACATCTCACAAACATTCGCATTCATCATTTAACAGAAACAAAGACACAAATAGAACCACAATCGAACATCTTCATGCATTCATTAAAACCTGCGGAATGACGCTCACGAAACAGTCAATACATCATATCGCGGATACAAAATAGATCAACAACTGGATCAAACCCAAAAGGTCGATTGCTCTATTCATCACCGGATTCCCTTAGGCTTACAATCATACTCCTATTTATACAAAACTAATTGGTTACAAAGTGGTCCACATGACCCTTAACTAACAAACTAACTACTTCCATGCTTCCGCATTCTCCGTGAATGACCCTTTCTTCCGCGGATTATCCCTTTCGTAGTTGTCGGCTTCCGCACTTCATGTGGACTAATCCCGTTCCAACAATATTTTTGGCTCCACTTGTGTCCCGTTAATGTTGCACTATGGCCCACAAATGTTGAACTATATCGCCGCCATCAACGATTATCATGCACTTACTTTATTAACCTAATTACAAATGTGATTCAATAGTGGATGCAACATATCCACTAGTGATTGATGCTAGTTTTTATAGGGCCAATTATTCAACACCCCGAACAAAGTCATAGACAGGGGAAAAGCACCGGTTGAACAAGTTGTTTCCAAAACACTGTCATTGGTTGATGGATCACTCTTTAAATGGAAGTTTACAAATTTATTTTAATATGAAACAGATCTCTCACTAGATCTACTCAAACATGTCTACTAGCATAGCTAGATCTATTAACATGCTCATAATCTATTGATAAGGAATTACACATCAAAGAACTAGGGTTCTCATCAATTGTGATTTGCATGGTTTAATTTCTGAAAAAAAAATATTTCCATCTTTTCTCTCGTCGGTGGTGGGTCATGAAGCAGCCTAGCTAAGAGGTTAGTGTAGACTTGATGCAGGAGCATCTTTGAAAATTCCAAATAAGAACACAAATGGTTCCTGTCAAGAGATGGAGAAGGAAGGCATGGCTAGATTAGTGCGAGTTGATGAAGCTGTTTATGCACAAAGACAATAATTTTGGAAATATTATAAGCTAAAACATTTTAAAATTAATATCAAAATATCGACAATGTCACAAATAATATATGTGGAATGTTAATGATGAATAACATTAGAAATGATTGATGAATATCACTAAGAAGAAAATTTAGGGAGAGTATAAAAAAATGTTTAATATGGTTGTGAAATTTTAAGCATTATAAAAAAGAGTTTAATATTGTTGGGAAATTTAGAAAGGGTGGAAAGTTGAATTGAATATTATATGTAATTGATAAATATTAAGTTAATCAAAACCTCCTTAACAAATTAAGAGAATGTTTGATGTTATTGGGAAAGAATTTAATGTTTCATCACTTGTAGTATGTGTGATATTTAGTTTGAGTGTAAACATTGATAATTTCGTAAACATCGATAATTTTGAAGCAAGTTATGTGGTGATTTTCTAGATATTTGTTAAACATTTAAAAAAAATTGGTGAGGAATTAGATTCCATTACAAGTGATTTTATAAAATAGTTACAATTTGAGACAAACAAAATTCTCTCACAGAGTTTGGGTTCATCATTTGTTGTTTTATTAGATCATGGAATGCCTATAAAAGAGAGATTAGTTGGAACTTTTCTACTTATAGTGTCAAAGTATATTTACATTAACATTAAGGTTTATAATAAGATAATATTGTGATGTATATTTTATAAAAGGAACATATATATAAATATATAGGAATCATTGAGCCAAATCAAAATAAAATTTATTTTATTTACAAGGTGGATGGTTTGGAGGAGAAAAATGAGATTTTTTAGAGCTAAAATTTCCACATATGGTGGCTAAGCAAAAGGAAGAAAAATACAAATGCATTTTTCAAAACAACCATATAAAATTAGAATTATAATATAACTCCCTTCTTTTGAAAGGAAAATTTTAGAATCAAACCAAGAGTTTGCAAATGAATTAACATCATATGTCATAAAAGCCACTCAAAATAAATAACACAACAAGTTCATTATAACATTATTTTACCCAGCATTTTCACTTCATCATATCTACTATTTGATTTCATTTTTTTCCCAAGTTTCTACCTACCATTGCACTTTCTTAAGCAATTGCTAGTTTAATAACTCCTGGAAAGATTAATGCATAACTGGACACTCGTTTTGTTTTAGTTTTCCAATGAAATTTGCTACATACTCTAAAGAGGCCGGGTTCTTCAAAATTGTCGTATTAAGAAGAAGAAATAAAATACTATAAATTACAAGGCATAACACCAGGACAAACTTGCAGAAATACTCCTTTGGAAAAGAATTTGCATTGAAGTTTAACCCCAAAGACATGAGTGACGCTGCAAGCTCTGAATACATATAGTCATTTTATCAATCAGGTAATCGCATAATAACACAAATATAAAATAATAAACCGAGAAAATTGTGTATGTATATTTTGGTGCCTTCAAAATAATAGTTTGTAAAATTGTGTATAGTTTGGTGCCTTGATATTTGAATAAATTTAATACAGAGATTGATGTGACCAAAAGACACCCAAAATACACTCAGTTTTCTCAAATTAACCACATAGATATACATTAACGCAGTTTGAAACGTAAATGTTTAGTTTGAAACATAAATGTTAATAGTATACTTCCAATGGATACCATAATATTTTTAAAAACTAAGTACTGAAATAATATATAGATTACCTAAATATAAGTCTAGCCTTTCACCATTTATATGATGCTGGATTTTGACTGTTATTAAAAAAACATTTAATATAATATAGAGAAAGATTTAGTTCTTTAGTTATGATAGGTTCTGCAAAACTGAGATAACAATAATAACAACACATGAGTCTATATCTATATATATTTCATAAAACAACAAAATTTGATTTCGAGCCTAGTCTTTTGAATTAAACTTAAAAATATGAAAACCTGCTCTGCATTCTGCAGCAATGTGAGCACCCATGATGCATTACCATATATTAATAAAAGCAAGAAATGCTGGGATGAAGATTTCACAAGAAACAGAGTGAGTCCTTTTATTTAATATAGACCAACAACAGAACTTACAAGATGCCACCAAAATCTGTCATAGAAAATAACAGATTGAATAACATGTGATAGCATTGTTGGGCAGCTGCATGTTTTAAACATGCACTACGCCATTAGATTTAACTGGAGCAGGAGGAGCTGGAGCTGGAGCTGGAGCAGAAGCAGCAGCAGAAGCAGGAGGAGCAGGAGCTGGAGCTGGAGCAGAAGCAGCAGCAGAAGCAAGAGGAGTAGGAGCAGGAGCAGGAAGACGAGAACGAGGAGGAGAGGTGGGATGAATTGTAAAGCAAGTCTTGAAGTTCTGGGCAATGGATGCAGCAATGGCTGCCTTCACTTGCCCTCGCTGCGGAATGTTCCTGTTCTGAGAAGGCATGGCTATATCCTTTGAATAAACCTGGGATGAATGTTAAACAACATAACGCAAACACATGGAAAAGAGCTCGTCGACGTGTATATATAACAAGCTTAGTCAAAAAGCTTAATTAGATTAGTAAAAGAGCTCTGTAGTTATGTTGGCAGGGTTGGCTAAAGTTGAAAAGCAAATTGAACTTTATCGCTTTATACTCTTTGTTCTACCCTATCCATTTCTGCAATGAATATAAATGACAAATATGGGATTACGAAAATGTGACCATTTCAAAATAGCACGATGACTATTTGGCTGACTATGGGAATGACCTAAGCTCACCATACGTGTATTGAACAATTTCATTTTTTTCCACTTTATTTCTTTGGAAGAGAATAGATGAAAAACTGTTGAGGGCACAGGGATCGAAGAGAATGAAAGAAGATAAGATGATATCGTTAAAGCAGAGGGCGAAAACACGCAATGTGGATAGGGATCGACCGTATTAATAATATTCAAGCGCCACATGGAGAAGACAACGCAATGTAAAAGTACAAAAGCAAATAAAGAAAAAATATACAGTGTACTTATATGCCAAGCATACCATATATTGCTTGAACGAGAAGTTTGGAACTATCTATGCTTTTATGTTGTATTTATACTTATTCAAAATACCTTCAAAATAATAATTCAGTGTTCAATCTTACTTGAGTTCATCAAAAAAATCTTCGATTTATAAATATAAATAATAAATAATATCATTTCATTCTTTAATTGTTTTCGGTCAAGTTTTAGGTAGAATATATCTGACCAAAAAATGAGATGGACTAAGGAAAGCTTAAAGGTCATGATTCTTCCACTTTTTAAGGAATTTGAGAATATGTCAAAGTACCAAAACATTAATTATTTTCACCCTAACTTTAATTAATCATAAGGAATTTGAGACTATGTCAAACTATCAAAACATTAATTATTTTAGCCATAACTTTAATTAATTATAAAAAATTATGTTAGGAATTTGAGACTTTGTTAAACTACCAAAACATTAATTATTTTCACCATAACTTTAATTAACCTTAATCATAAAAAATATGTTAAGAATTTGAGACTCTCTCAAACTACTAAAACATTAATTATTTTCACCATAACTTTAATTAATCCTAAAAATTATGTGAAGTGATTTGTAATCTGTATAATACAATTCTTTGAGAGTGATTTATATAATTAAAAATTATTTTTATTATTATTATAAAAAATTTACTACTTATTCTATTTTGTTTAAAGTTTGGTATTTAGTATTTTTACTAGTTTAATGTTATAAGTTTTCATTTTGTTTCTCAATCATCGATTCATGCTATTTATTTGCTTTCCTAACTCATAAATCAAGTAAGAAGACTAGAAGGAAAGGAGTTGATTCATTTATTTGTAAATCACAACAATGCTGGTATGTCTATCACACTTCTTAACTGGTGTGGTTAAGCCTTTGATATAATTGCATGCTCATGTGCATTCAAAACCTTTTTAGTGCGACCTAGTTGTGATTCAATATTAATTCTTTCCACCAAGAGGGCATGATATTCTTCAAATTTGTATCCTAATGACCCTTTACCTTCATACTTGACATTGTCACATGCCCATGCTTAAAAAATATAAGGATATATGAAATGTGGCACGATCTAGTAGAAATGTTTAGTAGAAATGTTCATAGATGGTTCTCACCATGGGAACTTTTAGGGGCCAAGGGAAAAATTTAAGGGTTTGAGATTGTCAATGGACTAATTTTTTGTATTACACCCATTTATTATGTTTAGCCCACAAATAATTTAATAAATTTTTTTATCAAGAGGTTATCTTAGTCTTATTTACAAAAAGTAGCCATGAGAAATGGGTTTCACCCTCCAAAAATTTGACTTCCAACTTCCATTCCCCCCAAAAGTTGATTTCTAGCTTGCATTCACCCTCGTTATCTAGGAATGGTTGTTTCTAGAGCTATTTCTCCCTCTATCATTCCTGGAAATCCATGTTAGAGTTAAATTTTCCATGAGTTTATGGTTTGAATCTAGTTTTACAGTTAGATTGGTCTAGCATTTATGGTTTGAATTCGGTTTATAGTTAGATTCACCTCGATATAATTGTATTCAACTTGTTGAAATCCTTGGTTGGCTAAAACAAATCATGACCCATCAAATCCCCACTATGGCTCATTAATAGGTAGAAAATAACATTTTTTCTAGGTTTGATCAAATCTTTGAAAATAGACTCCAGAGGATGGCATCCTTCTTGTCGATTCTCAAGGTTAGTATTTGTTCATATTTTCTACAATACTATGTTAAATCTAAGTCAAAGAGTGGGTCGATTGTATGAGAGTTGACAGAGGAAATGAAAAAGCTACCTCCATATTAAACCAAGTTGTCTTTGTCAGATTAATATGAGGGTTTCGATGCCATATTGCTTATGGAAGTATTGTTTTGGAAACATGACATGCTCCTTGCAATACCCGTATTTTGACCCTTATGGTTTATTTGCTTCAATGTAAATATTGTGTAAATACAGTGTGTATGTGCCCTAGTGTCGAGCTCAAGGCCAAGGCCCTACTAGTGGATGTTCAAGTTTAATTGCATAGCCAAGTATTTGATAGTTTGATTATCTATGAGTTGTTGATCCATGAAGATTTGTAAATGATGTAATTATTAATTAATGCAATAAAATAGCCAAGAAGCTGGATACTGAGGCAACAAATGAGAAGGGTCCATGTGTATCCATTAGGGAGAGGTGAGTGGGTTATGGGATTGGTACCCATACTGCCACATGTCCAATTGTGAACCCATTTGACTCACCATGCTGACATTGATGCAACTGTAAGAGGGTGGTTGAGGAAACCAAACCCATGAATTTGATGGAGTATGGGAAACCTGCGGATCTGTATGGTAGAGTATGGACCTGCACGTTTGTTGTCCTTTAAGAAACTCCACACCTCGAAATTCGGCCATCCTACTTGCCTGCCCATTGTTGACCGAAACCCAATTCATTCTCGCCCCTACAGAACAGATCCGTGAAGAAAACAAGTGAAAATCGCAATTTCCTGTTTAAGCCGAAGGTGCAGAGCCAAGAACGCCCAAGTAAAACCCTATGCAAGAATGGAACCGGTCGGGACAACCATAGCTCGGTCTATGGGATGAATTGAGGAGCTCAAACGGACTAGAAAACCCGTGAGAATCACTTAGACCCATTTGGTAGAAGGTCAAATTGGAGGGAAGAGTTTAGGGCATGGCCCTATGAGAAATTGACTTGTATAACAGAGTTAAAGGTGAGATTAGGGTTGGGTTTGCTTGATAAACCTAGTGAAGTCTCTAATCTCATGAAAAACAGTAGCCGAACCTTTCTATGCCCATCCTGAATAACAGTAGAGGGAATGGACCTTGAGGGACTGTGCAGTAGAGAAGAGGGCCTTCCTTGTGTTGGGCGAGGTAGGCAATGTGGGTTTCATGCTTGTTGAGTGGTCTGAGATGCCTATTACTCTGTGGTAAAGCTCACTCTCTTAGCAGAAACCTCCTTGTTCTCTGGATTGCTTGATAAAACTAGCTATATGCTGGCTTAGAATTGGGATGAGACCTTAACTGTGAGAGAGTTCCTTAGCCCTCCTCAGTGGATACACAACCAAGCTCAGGGGTTTTCTCTCAGCTGAAATAATACAAGCTGGACAGAGACCTAAGGTTGGGTGGAACGTTGTCCTCACTTAGCCAGTTTCTTGGGGCAGCTTCAGTCCGAATATAAGTTTTTCTATGTGTTAAATGATGCAAATTCATGTGTTATAACTATTTGTTAAGTTATTCTTGTGATGCTTTGGAATAATGAATGGATGACTCCATGAACTTGCTCATTAGGTAGCCATGTATGAGCTTGAATATTATATTGAATGCATGTTGGAAGACTTCACTGTTTACATGAATGATAGGCATGGATAACCCCTATAGGTTGTTAATATGATTAGTTAACTTAGTCCATTATATGTGTTTTTATGCATTGTATTCACCCTTCAAAGAGATGGTTTGGCCTCACCTGGACTTGGGGAGGAAAGGAGATAACCCCTGATGGATTTTTTGAGCCCTCTGTGGTCAGGTGAAGGGATACTTCATGGCGGGAAGGAGGTAGAATCCCTAACATAAGGTTGAAAGGAATTTGGTGGGTATTATACACAAAAATTCAGTTTGGAATTTAGTAAGGTTGGAGTACTTAGATGGGGTGTGGGTTACACCATTGGACAGATCTCTTCAAGAGATTTCCAATGGTAGCAACCTTGTCCCCTTTGGACCAAGGATGAGGAAGATATGACCCTCAGAAGTTGCCTTTGAAAGCTTGCTAGAGTAGGGTTATTTGGCCTTGACCCTTCTGCATACATAAGGTCCTTTCTGCATCCGCAATGCAGATTGCGAAGGTTGGGAATCATCTATTGGGGTGTATGGAAATCCGCATTTCCGCACCCGCAATGTGGATTGTGGGAGGTAGAATCTCCCGGAACTGGAACATGGAACTCCTCATTTCTGCATCCGCAATGCGGAATGTGGGATGCGGGTTGTGGGAGGAAACTTTCAGGATAGAAAAATGGAACCTGACTTCTAAGTTCCGCATGTGGATTGCGGAACTGCGGAAGTCAGAAGGACAACCTTTCAAGGCCAAAATTGGTTTCCGACTTCTGACTTCCGAATGCGGATTGTGGATGTCGGAAGCGCAATTTCGACGGGAAGTTGGTTTTGGAAATCTGACTTTCGAGTACCGCATGCAGATTGTGGAACTTAGAAAGGGAGGATTCCGGATTGCAATGGGGATTGCGGACCCAAGCCCATTGCGGCTATGTGTGGATTCAGAAGCATTTGGAATAAAAGAAAAGAAACAGAGGGTCCCCCATGGACTCTGTAGGCCACCTTGGAGGTGTGGGGATGTGACAAAGTGGTATTAGAGCTTCAATTGCAGCACTGGGAGATGTTGGGTCGAGCCGTGCATGAGATTGCGATCAATAAATGTGCCCATGGCGTGGTTTTGATGAACTCATTTGATTAATTGATTGTCCAAATGAATAGTTCCAGGTTTGAATGGATATACTAGAGTTTAATTGCATGCTTGTAATGTATAATAGATGTATCTGTTATGCACAGTGACAACAATAGTAGTAATTCGAGTTGTATAACAGGGAAGCGCACAGAAAGGAAAGAAAATGGTGACTTTCAACGATGCACAAGATCCGTTTGAGCCAGAGGACAATCTGCTGGGTGAGAACGTGCAAGAAGCACATATAGAGGTTGAGTCTAATGGAAGAAGGACACAAGTAATGCCCCCAAACTTGGTTGAGACTATTGTAAGATTAAACGAACAGATGATGACAGTGCAAGAAGAACAACATCAACTCAATGCAGCCATCTTGGAAAGCCTCACATACCTGCAACATAGAATAAATGGTTGGTCTAATCCAAGCAATGAAGCGTGAGAATAAATAAATTTAGAAATCCAGTCTAAGGGTTGTTCTAAGAGAAGAAATCCAAGCCCTGGGAGGAATTCTGTGAGCATAAGGCACAAAACACCCTCTCCTAGGTTTTCCTCTAGCAGGTTAGATGATTCTGAGGGTTCCCAAGGAAGCCGAAGACATACTCCCAGCAGGAGTAAGAGAATAAAAAAGCACATAGGTATTCCACAAGGTGAATTTAAGAAGGCAAGGCCTCCCACTTTTGATGGTTAAAGCAAAGAAGGTCAAGAAATAGAGGCATGACTTCTTGGAATTAAAAGGTATTTCAGAATGCATGAGTGTTCAGAGAATGAAAACGCTAGGGTTGACATCTATAAATTTAGTGGAATATCTTAGATATGGTGGGAACACCTCATGCAAGTGAAGGGAATTAGTGAAAGAAGAGTCAGTTGGGAATGGTTTAAAAGATACTTCCAGGAGAAATACCTATTAGCTAGGTATTATGATAACAAAAGAAAAGAGTTAAATGAACGCAGATTAGGGAAGAATACCATGGATGAGCATGTCCACAAGTTTCTGGAGTTGTTGAGGTATGTAGACTAGATCAAGGATGAAAGAGTGAAAATACAATGTTTCCTTAGTAGTCTACCATAGAATTACAGAGATAGAATAGAGTTTGTAAATCCACCAAGCTTGGATGAATCCATTAGAATGGCACAACATTACTATGAGAAGGGTAAAGGTAAATCAGATATGCAACCAAGATGGAAAGGTAAGCCCAAGGGAAGTTTTGAACAAAATAAAGGTGAATTAAAACCATCATTCAGAAATCATCCCAGAAGGTTTCCACAGGACCAGCAAGGAAGAAGAGAATTTAAGCCACCCGTAGCAACATATAGGACACCAAAGGGGCCACTCCAATTTTGGGGATGCAATATGCTTAAGTATTTCCCACATTGGAAGGAAAATCCAAGGAGCTTGCACAACATGGAAGGAGCAGCTATAGTAGAGATATGGCAAGGCCAAAACCTAGGATTTATGCAGCACTGGATGATCACCAAGCAGACCATCAATTAGCAGTGGTGGAGATTGAAGGTAAGATTTCTAAGATATCTATTTCTATTTTGATTGATCCAAGGTATAATCATAGTTATGTATTTCCTAGGGTAGTTGAAATTTTTTCTCTCAGTAAAGTAAAGCATGGTAAGGATTGGCTAGTTCAAGTAGCCACTGGTACCAAGAGGAAGGTAAGTGAAATAGTGAAGGAGTTCCCTGCAGAATTGAATGGACTCCTCACACATGCATAATTAAATGTCTTACCATTGGGATCATATGATTCCCTAATTGGAATGGATTGGTTGGAAAGAAATAGAGCCAATTTGGACTGGTATGAGAACGCACTTGAATGCCTTGATGATGAAGGAAGGCCAAGATTAGTTAAAGGAATTCCAAAGCATGTTTCAGTAAGGCATATTTCAGCCTTACAATTGAGAAAGCTTTACAAAAAGGGTTTCCAAATATATGTTGTGCATATATCAGATTCAACAGAAGATACAGGACCCAATTTAGAAGAATTTGAGCTATTACAAGAGTTCCAAGATGTATTTCCGGATGAAGTGCCAGGGCTGCCACCCAAGATAGACATTGAATTTTCCATTAACCTTGTTCTAGGGGAAGCACCAATTTCCAAGGTTCCCTATAGAATGAGCACACCAGAATTGGTAGAATTGAAGCTGCAGTTGCAAGAATTAATGGACAAAGAATATATCAAACCTAGTGTATCTCCTTGGGGTGCACTTGCATTTTTTATAAAGAAGAAGGATGGAACATTGAGTCAATGTATTGATTACAGGTAGCTCAATAAGGTGATAGTTATGAACATGTATCAATTTCCCAGAAGTGATGACTTGTTTGACCAGATGAAGGAAGCTAGAGTGTTTTCTAAGATTTAGTTGAGTTATGGGTACCATCAAGTGAGGATTAAGGAAGAATACATCCATAGGACTGCTTTCAGAACAATGTATGGCCATTAGGAATTCACAATGGTGTCATTTGGTCTTACCAATGCACCTGCTACATTCATGTGTCTCATGAATATTGTCTTCAGCAAATATTTGGATAAGTTTGTGATTGTATTCTTGGATGACATCCTTGTGTATTCAAAGAATGAAGAAGAACATAATGATTATTTGAGAATGGTATTGCAAGTCCTTAGGGAGCACCGGTTGTATGCAAATATGAGTAAATGTGACTTCTATCAGCAGAAGGTACAATACTTGGGTCACGTTATATCAATAGAAGGCATTGCAGTAGATCCAGAGAAGATTGAAGCCATCATGGATTGGCCTACTCCAAGGAATGCAACAGATGTTAGATCTTTTATGGGTTTGGTAGGTTACTACAAAATATTTATTGGAGGATTCACCAAGGCAGCTCACCCAATCACTTCATCGCAAAGGAAAAATATCATATCTGTGTGGTTTGAAAAAATGTGAGAAGAGCGTTCAACAATTGAAGGAATTACTTACTAGTGCCCCAGTTCTGAAGATTGCAGATCCAATGAAAGACTTTGTGGTATGCATAGATGCTTGCATTGAAGGGCTCGGTGGAGTACTCATGCAAGAAGGGTTTGTAATATGCTATGAGTCCATAAAGTTAAAGGAGCATGAAAGGAACTATGCCACCCATGACTTAGAGCTAGCAGCCATAGTTCATTCTCTCAAGAGAAGGAGAAATTACCTCTTGGGAAGAAGGTTTGAACTCAAGACTGATCATATGAGTTTAAAATACTTGTTTGACCAGCCAAATATGAATTCTAGACAAACCAGATGGATGGAGTTTCTTTGTGAATTTGATTTGGAGATTAAGCATGTCAAGGGTAAGGAGAATAAGGTTGTTGATGCACTCAGTAGAAAATTCCATATTGCAATAGTAAGTAGGTGTGAATCATATTTGAAGGAAAGGATTCTAGAAGCTCAAAACAGTGATGAAGTCTACCTTCAGGTCAAAGAGAAATTGCAACAGGGAATTGTGGATGAAAAGTATGCAAGATATTAGCTAGGTGAGGATAATGTTCTCATATATTAGGGTACCAGACTGTACATTCCAGATAGTGCATATTTGAAGAAGCTTGTAATGGATGAGATGTATCGAAGGCCATATTCTGGACACCTAGGATATCAGAAAACTATAATAGTAGCAAGTAAACAATACTTTTGGCATGGTCTGACGAAAGACATAGCTGAGTACATTGTTAGGTGTCAAATGTGCCAACAAGTCAAGGTAGAGCATCAACATCCAGTAAGATTGTTGTAGCCATTTCCCATTCCAGAATGGAAGTGGGAAGTGATCTCTATGGATTTTATAACAAGTTTTCCAATGGCAGTGAAGAAGCATGATTCAATCATGTTGGTGGTGGACAAGCTATCAAAGGTATCTCATTTCATTCCAGTCAAATCCACTCACAAGTCCAATGACATTGCAAATATCTTAATGGGAGAGATATTCAGATTGTATGGATTTCTCAAGGAAATAGTTTCAAATCGGGATACAAAGTTCACATCTAATTTTTGGAAAGGTTGTTCCAGGAATTAGGAACTCAGTTGAAGTTTAGCACATCCTATCATCCTCAAACTGATGGTCATGCTGAGAGAGTAAATCAGATTCTTGAAGACATGTTGAGGATGTATGTGATGGAAAAGATATCCAAGTGGGAAGACTATCTACATTTGGTAGAGTTTGCATACAACAATGGACATCAAGCATCATTGAAGATGAGTCATTTTGAATTGTTGTATGGCAAAGGATGCATAACTCCAATGAATTGGGACAGCCCGGTGAACAAAGTAGTACTTGGACTAGAAATGATTAAGGATATGGAGCAAGAGATTGTTAAGATCAAATAGAATTTGAAAGAAGCACATGACAGGAAGAAGAGTTATGCAGATATGAAAAGAATGCATAAGGAATTTCAGAATGGGGATCATGTCTACTTGAGAGTGAAACCAAGGAAGAGTTCCATGAAGTTGGGTTGTTGCACCAATTTAACACCAATATATTGTGGGCCATTCAAAGTCCTTGATAGGATAGGACCAGTTGCATATAGGATTGCATTGCCTGCTAACATGAAGTCTCATAATGTTTTTCATGTCTCTTTGCTTAAGAAATATGTACATGATCCTAATCACATAATTGATTGGAATGTGGTACAGGTGGAACCAAAGAGAGAGTTCCAAGTGGAGCCTATATGCATCCTTGAAAACAAGGTCACTTTGCTGTGGAACAGGGCCACAAGGTAGGTAAAGGTGCAATGGAAGCACCTTAGTCCCAAAGAGGCCACGTGGGAGATGGAGGATGCCATGAAAGAGGAATTCCCATTTTTGTTCAATTTTGAGAACACCAAGGATGGTGTTATTTTAACGGAGAGGGAGTTGTATTACCCCTATTTTGACCCTTATGGTTTATTGGCTTCAATGTAAATATTTTGTAAATACAATGTGTATGTGCCCTAGTGTGGAGCTCCAGGCCAAGGCCCCACTAGTGGATGTTCAAGTTTAATTGCATAGGCAAGTATTTGACAGTTTGATTGTCCATGAGCTATTAAGCCATGAATATTTGTAAATGATGTAATTAATTAATGCAATACAATACCCAAGAAGCTATCTAAGGAGGAAACCAATGAGAAGGGGCCATGTGTATCCATTACGAAGAGGTGAGGGGGTTAAGGGATTGGTACCCATGCTGCCACATGTCCAATTGTGTACCACTTTAACTCACCATGCTGACATTAATGCAACTGTAAGAGGGTGGTTGAGGAAACCAGACCCATGAATTCGATGGAGTATGGGAAACCTGTGGATCCGTATGGCAGGTTATGGCCTTGTGCTTTTCCTATCCCTTAAGACACTCCACACCTTGGAATTCAGACATCCTACTTGCTAACCCATTGTTGACCGGAACCCGAGTCATTCACGCACCTGCAGAGTAGAGTCGTGAAGAAAACAAGTGAAAATTATGATTTCTAGTGTAAGTCGAAGATGCAGAGCCAAGAATTCCCAAGTAAAACCTTACGCAAGAATGGAACCGGTTGGGACATCCATAGTCTGGTCTATGGGATGAATTGAGGAGTTGGAATGGCCTAGAAACCCCGTGAGAATCACTTAGACCCGTTTGGTAGAAGGCTGAATTGAAGGGCAGAGTTTAGGGCATGGTCCTGTGAGAAATTGACTTGTATAACAGAGTTAAAGGTCACATCAGGGTTGGGTTTGATTGATAAACCTAGTGAAGGCTGTAATCTCATGAAAGGGACCTTACCGGAATGTGCAGTAGAGAAGAGGGCCTTCCTTGTGTTGGGTGAGTAGGAAATGTGGGTGTCATGCTTGTTGAGTGGTCTGAGATGGGTGCAAATCTATGGTAGAGCTCACTAGCTTAGTAGAACCCTCCTTATTCCCTGGATTGCTTGATAAACCCAGCTATAGGTTGGATTAGCATTGGGATGAGACCTTGAATGTGAAAGAGTTCCTTAGCCCTCCTTAGTGTTGATGTATATGTAAATTCGGAATGTATTTCATATATGTATATTGTACTCCTATATAGATGGTATTATTCCTCTATATGGAAGTGTTTGTATTCCTATAGAGATGTTATTATTCCTCTATACAGAAGTGTCGTCATTTATATTGTAAGTGTCGTAACTTATACTTGATGGGTTATTAGACCACCTTGTTAGGGTCGGCCCTGTATAAGTCATGTGGGTCGAAGGGTTATTAAACCACCCTATTGGGGGTCGGCCATGTGGGTCAAAGGGTTATTATACCACCCTATTGGGTGTCAGCCCGGTCAACATTGTGTTATGTGGTTAAGTTGAGACCAACCTAGTAAAGGTTATTAGGCAAGTCAAGTCAAGTATAAATAGAGTGCGGGAGGCACTCTATTTCATCATTTTTATTCTCTCACACACTCTTGGGAGAGTGGCACACTTGTGGAGGAGGGGAAGCTGCTACTAGGAGATGTATATCTCTTATGATTGGGTTGTATCATTGCTATATCTATCTCTGAGGAATTTATTGAGGTTTTTCACCTTTATGGTTTTCCCCAAGTAAACTCTGTGTCTCTTGTGTGCTTGCATTATTGTGTCCATGATTGAGATGCTGTAGATATGCTATACATGGTGTTCTCTCAGTTAAGATCCTATATCAGATTGAAGTAAATTCTGAAAAATTAACATGGTATCAGAGCTAGCCTGAAAGAAGGCATGGTATGGCATGTATGACACTTGTTGCAATTGTGAAGCTAGGGCTTGATATAGCAAAAACCAGACATCATAGCACTTTTGCTATAAATAAATTTTGGAAAAGTTTCAGGGTCTGAAAATAGTACAGGGAGAATCTAAGATCCCCATGTACCTTGTGTCCAAAGGACAACCTCTAATTCATTGTACTTTGTGATTTATGATCTGTACAATATAGGGTTTCTACCTCTTCTAGATCTCAGTCATAAACAGGTGACCTTGGTAAAAAGGTCATAACTTGGGCTAGGAAGCTCCAAATGAAATTTAGTAAAATGCGACAGGTAGTGCACGGACTGTACTTTCTCAGGTAACTTTTTCAGAGGCCGAAACTAAACTAGTGATACTTGGCACGTCGTACAAGTTTGCTCTCCTATTTTATCCCATAAAAATGTCACGTTGCGACACTTGGCATAACTCTCTCTCATAGAATCCATTTGAGGTCAAAACTATGGGGTTGGAAATATGACAGGTCGGGCTATCACAAGAAACGTTTTCAGATCCTGTGGATCGAAAAGTTCAGAGTTACACCAGAAACAATCAGGTACATATTTCTGTCAAAACAGAATTATTTTTTAGCACATTTATTCATGGCTTCTGGAATTTAGGGTTTCGTAGAAAGTTGGAATTTTTGTAATCGGAGACTACGGCTGAATGCTACTCATCAAAATAAAAATTTAGAGACCAAGATCAGAATTTTTTGTTGGGAAGAAGGCCGAGCTTGATGAGGCCCTAGTTCGGGACTTTGATCGGAAAAGTGGAAAATTAGGGCTTCTGCAAAAATGAAAATTTTTTAAATCTGTGACCACAACTAGAATCTCCTAAGAAAAATAGAAGCTTAGAGCTTTGGATCGAACCTTTTGATTGGCAGAAGGGTGGGATTTATCAAACCCTAGTTTGGGGTCATGTCTAGTGAATCTGGAAGTTTCAAAGGCAAATTTGAGGGTGAAAATTTGCAGTTTTCAAATTATGAGTATACCAGCTTGATCAACTCATCAAGGCGCATATTTCTATCCTTTCGGAAGTTTGAAATTCAAAGTTTGAATTTTTTAGGGTTTCTCTGACAAACCCTAATCTAGCTCCAGATCCAGTTCCTGCAAATCAAGTGGATTGGGTTGGTCACCTGCATAAGTGAAGAAGTTCCTGTTTCAAAGGGAGATGAGGCTAAGGCCTTACATAAGAAGATTACAAGCAATCTCGACAGGTATGACTCATCCAAGTATGTTTCGATATTTGTTCATGATTAAGTTTATGGTATGTCTGTCTTCATGTTATTACAGTTAGTACAATCTTGATTAAATTTAGACTTGTCGTATCACCTTAATAAAATTATGAATGCATGATAGAAGATATTCATTGATTAGGGTGTTGACACTTATGATTGTACTAATGCATTATGGTGTTGTATGAGGTTTATGTTGTCCGCTAACATGACAGGTACACCAAGAAAGACAAATCATGTTCTAGTTCAAGAACATATGATCATGATGACATGAGGACAAAGATTCATCCATTGTCATGAATCACTTAGAAGATCTATTTGCGAGGTATGTATAACTTGGTTCTATAATGGTTAACCTATGAGATATGTAGGTTACTAGCACAAGTCATTGAAGAGAACAAGAAGACATCATGTGGGTATGTTAGACATAACTAGCTAACATACCAACCCAGGTATGTTTTTCCTATATCAAGTTAGAATCCTATCGTGTGTTAGGATCCCTTATATAAGTATACTTGGTATGATTGGTTATGTTTATTCATAAAGTTAGAAATGTAAGTAATCAAGGGTTTATGCATTTTATGTCTCTTATCTTGATGATTTAACTAACCAGAAGAGTCCTATGATCAAATTAGAAGATGCATGAGTAAAAGAAGACTTCCCTGAAACCTTGAATACAAATGTTTATTATCTGTGTTTGAAATGATCATGACTATACATGTTTAAAATTATCGTGTTTTGATAGTATTAAGATTATACTAATGAATGTGTGATTATGTATGAGACCTTGAGGATAACACAATGATGATACTAATAAGCATGCATAGTGATGGATATAAGTTTAAGGACATGTAATCTAGGAAGCAAAGATCAAGAGGGAGGACACTCCAGTTGTTCCTACAAGGAAGCAAAGATCAAGAGGGACCACACTCCAATTGTTCCTGTAAGGAAGCAAAGATCAAGAAGGAGCACACTTCAGTAGTTTTTGCAAGGATGCAGATATTCAGAGGGAGCTTCCCACTTCTCACAATCCACATCAGAATGGAATTGCAGAAAAGAAGCAAAGACTGAGAGGGAGTCAACCCAACAAACAAACAAAGATAAGTATTTGAATTATCATTCCTTGCATATTTTATTGTTTAAATAATATTGTTCAATAATGTATATACTCATGTTCCTAGAATTAGGTTGTGTATTATGCATATTAGAATAGTTGCATTGATGAACAATATACTACTAATATACATGGGTAAGTGGCCTATGGCACTGCACAACATTCCACTGCTACTTATCTAGAATGAAACCTCTTTGCTGACATGTTGGGAGTTGTGCACACTCTTAACAATGTTCTGGTAGATTGGAAGGCATCTAGAAAGCTACGGGATATGGATAAATGTTGTATTGAAGCATTGGCTAAGATAATTGCATGATTGTATGACATATTTCATATGTGTAAGAATTTGTTCTGAAAACTATGAGATGTTTTCTAATCATGCAATTTAACTTGTTGTGTAGGAAAGATCGTATACCATCACCTACAAAAGAAGGACTACAACATTTGTTCAGCAACAAAGTTATCTATTGAAAATATTGAAGATATTGAAGTTCCCAGGATCTGGGAAGAATGCCATGATCGAGGAGTACCAGTCAATTATGAAGATGTTTGGGATGCAGTCCCAAGACCTAAAGGGGAGTCTGTAGTGACTTCCAAGAGGATCTACAAGATCAAGCATGCTGTAGGTCGTAGCATAGAGACTTTTGCTCCTGTATCCAGATAGACTTCCATTAGATCCGTACTTGCTCTGGCTACAGTGATGAAATGGAAGATACACTAGATGGATTTCAAGACAGCTTTCTTGAATGGTGTAGTTGAAGAAAAAGTGTATGTGGAGTAGCCACTTAGTTCTAAGACACATGACAGGGAGTCATATATGTGCAGAACTTGGTATGGTAGGATAGACAACTTTCTATCCAATTTGGGCTTTACCAAGAGTAAAGCGGATTCCAACCGTTACTACAAGGTTGAGGAAGGAAATCCAGTGATACTACTTTTGTATATGGATGACCTGTTTATTATAGGTGAAGATAGATTGATTGGCGACACGCAATGGAAGCTTACTGCCGAGTTCGAGATGAAGAACTTGTGGATGATGTACTATTTTCTAGGAGGTTTGGGATGATGGACTGCAAGGACATGGCCACACCTATGGCATCAAACCTGAAGCTTCTGTGTGATGCTTCATCTGAGCCGGTTGATATCTCTATGTATCGTCAGATGATTGGGTCCTTGATGTACCTGACGAACACGAGACCAGATATTGCTTTGCAGTGAACAAATTGAGCCAGTTCCTAATGGATCCGAAGAGTGTTCACCTGGTTGCTATAAAGCATATTTTGAGGTACCTGAAGGGTACAGTTGATTATGGGCTCAAGTATGTTGCGAATCAAAATTTTAACCTATAGGGTTACGTTGATTCAGATTGGGCAGGCAGTGCTGTAGATAGGAAGAGCACATCTGGGTGCTGCTTCAGTATGGGATTAGGTGTGATCTCCTGGTTTAGGAAGAAGCAGTCTTGCATAGCACTAAGTACAGCCGAGGCAGAGTATGTTGCAGCCTGTTTGACTAGTTGTGAGGCAGTATGGCTTCGGAAGCTACTGTCTGAGTTATTTGATATCTCATTGGATGCTACGGGTATCTTTTGTGACAACCAGAGTTGTGTGAAGCTGTCTGAGAACCCAGTGTTCCACGACAGGTCGAAACACATAAAGATAAAATATCACTATATCATGGATATGGTGTAGAGAGGAGTAGTGAAGCTCTTGTATGTTGTGACGAACGAGCAAATTGCAGATGTGTTGATGAAGCCACTAGCCAGAGTGAAGTTCGAGTACTTCAGAGAGAGGCTTGGTGTTCTTCAGATCGACGACACTTTGAGGAAGAAGTGATGGAGACATTTGTTGTAGCCATTCCTAACATGGTGGAAGGGGGATCCTTTACATGGCTATGTATGTAAGCGCTGGATGATGAGCATCAGGATGATGTTCTAGTTTCTTCTTTGTATGATTAGTTGGATCATTTATGTATGTACGCATCATGTTGGATGTTGGATATGATCAGTTGGATCATTTATGTATGTACACATCATGTTGGATGCTGGATATGATCAGTTGGATCATTTATGTATGTATGCATCATGTTGGATGCTTGGACCATGTATCTGTATATGTATCAGGTGGATATGTTGTATGATCAGGTAGATCATGTATGTTGATATGTATCAGGTAGATACATTGTGTGTATCATGTATCTATGTATGTATCAAGTGGATACACTTTGTATGGTGATATGTATCAGGTAGATACTTGGTATGCATCAGGTAGATGCATTGTATGATCAGGATGATCATGGATGACGAGCTTCCCCAGATGACATGCATCAGGATGATGTAGTGATGATGATCAAGATGATGTATGGAGAGTATCAGGTTGATACTCTGTGGCCGTGGATAGGTTTTGCAGATGAGCATGTAAGTAGACCTGGGAGATCTGGACAGGATGAAAAAGGCCTCAGATGCTCTTTCGAGGCATTGTCCTATGGCATGTAAGTGGACCTGAGATATCTGGACAAGATGAAAAAGGCCTCAGATGCTTCAGCCAGGTTTTGTGGTGGACCACATGTAATGTGCTCCTGGGATATCCGATAGGTAGAGCTGTGTGCTCGTAATAGCCTGGGATGCTTCAGCCAGGTTTTGTGGTGAGATCACATGTAATGTGCTCCTGGGAGATCCAACAGGTAGAGCTGTGTGCTCGTAACAACCTGGGATGATTCAGCCAGGTTTTATGATGGGTCACATGTAATGTGCTCCTCGGAGATGCAACAGGTAGAGCTGTGTGCTCGTAACAGCCTTGGATGCTACCACTAGGTTTTGTGACGCATGTAATAAGTCCTGAGGATTCCACAGTATGGCTAGTGATGATGAAGACCTGCAGGTGGTGGGCCTACATCCAGTATGAAAAAGGACTATCTCTGTAGAACTTCCTATGACGAGTAGATTCAGAGATTGATTGAGATAGCAGCAACAGTGACAGTGACGATGACTCGATGGCGATTATCCAGTGACGATGATCCAGAGAAGAAGACTTGTGCTAGAAGACCTATGTTGAGAAATACCTTCCTAGTTAAGAGGGAGTGTTGATGTATATGTAACTTCGGAATGTATTTCATATATGTATATTGTACTCCTATAGAGATGGTATTATTCCTCTATACGGAAGTGTTTGTATTCCTATAGAGATGTTATTATTCCTCTATACGAAAGTGTTGTCATTTATATTGTAAGTGTCGTAACTTATACTTGATGGGTTATTAGACCACCTTGTTGGGGTCATCCCTGTATAAGTCACATGGGTCGAAGGGTTATTAGACCACCCTATTGGGGGTCAGCCATGTGGGTCAAAGGGTTATTAGACCACCCTATTGGGTGTTGGCCCAGTCAGCATTGTGTTATGTGGTTAAGTTGAGGCCGACCTAGTAAAGGTTATTAGGCAACTCAAGTCAAGTATAAATAGAGTGCGGGAGGCACTCTATTTCATCATTTCTATTCTCTCACACACTCTTGGGAGAGTGGCACACTTGTGGAGGAGGAGAAGCTGCTGCTAGGAGATGTCTATCTCTTATGCTTGGGTTGTATCATTGAGCTATCTATCTCTGAGGAAGTTATTGGGGTTTTTCACCTTTATGGTTTTCCCCAAGTAAACTCTGTGTCTCTTGTGTGCTTGCATTATTGTGTCCATGATTGATATGCTGTAGATATGCTATACATGTTGTTCTCTTAGTTAAGATCCTATATTAGATTGAAGTAAATTATGAAAAATTAACACTTAATGGATACACAACCCAGCTTGGGGGTGGTCTCTCAGCTGAAAGAATACAAGCTGGACAAATACCTCAAGTTGGGTGGAACGTTATCCTCAGTTGGCCAGTTGCTTGGGAGAGCTTCAGTCCAAAGATAAGTGTTTCTATGTGTTAAATAATGAAAATTCATGTGTTATAACTATTTGTTAAGTTATGCTTGTTATGCTTTGGACTAATGAATGTATGACTCCATGAACTTGCTCATTAGGTAGCCATGTATGATCTTGAATATTATATTGAATGCATTCTGGAAGACTTCACTGTTTACATGAATGATATGCATGGCTAACCCCTGCAGGTTGTTAATATGATTAGTTAACTTAGTCCATATATGTGTGTATTATGCATTGTATTCACCCTTCAAAGGGATGGTTTGACCTTACCTGGACTTGGGGAAAAAAGGGGATAACCCGTGATGTTTTTTATGAGCCCTTTGTGGTTAGGTGAAGGGAGAATTCATGGTAGGAAGGAGGCAGAATCCCTCACAAAAGGTTTAAAGGAATTTGGTGGGGATTATACATAGAAATTCCATTTGTAATTTAGCAGGGTTGGAGTGCTCAGATGGGGTGGGGTTTGCACCATTGGACAGATATCTTCAAGATATTTCCAATGGTACCAACCTTGTCCCATTTGGACCAAGGATGAGGAAGATATGACCCTCAGAATTTTCCTTGGAAAGCTTGCTGGAGCAGTGGTATTTGGCCTTGACCCTTCCACATCCACAAGGTTCTTTCCACATCCGCAATGTAGATTGCGGAGGCCATCTTATCCTTCAGCGTTTTGAAACATACTTGACATTCTGTACTCCATAAGAATACCGCACCCTTCTTAAACATGGAACTCCACATTTTCGCATCAATAATGCGGAATGCGGCATGCGGGTTGTAGGAGGAAACTTTTAGGATAGCAAAATGGAACCCAACTTCCGAGTTCCGCATGCGGGTTGCAGGAGGAAACGTTTGGGATAGAAAAATGGAACCCAACTTTCGAGTTCCGCATGCGGATTATGGAATTGCGAAATTCAGAAGGACAACCTTTCGAGGCCAAAATTGGTTTCTAACTTTCGAGTTCCGCATGTGGAAGCCGGAAGTGCAATTTCGACGAGAAGTTGGTTTTGGAAATCCGACTTCCGACTTCCGACTTCCTCATGCGGATTGTGGAACTCGGAAAGGGCAGATTGCGGATCACAATGGGGATTGTGGACCCGAGCCCATTGCGGCTGTGTGTGGATTTGGAAGCATTTGGAAGAATAAAAAAGAAACAGAGGATCCCCCATGGCCTCTGAAGGCCACCTTGGAGGTGTGGGGACGTGAAACTCCTCCAATAGAATTCAAGTCCATTATTAAGATCATGTTTGGGGTGTTTCAACTATGGTAAAATATTTCCCTATTTTAGTTTTTATTTATCCTCATTCTCATGGAATGTTTGTTCTAAGTTTTTTTTTGGTAGAATATCTTGTTTACTATTTGGTATTTTGCAAAATGAATATCCATTTGTATGGTTGAAAGGAATCCATGGTAGTCTCAACACCCATTTCATCTTAGTCATAAAATGGAACTTGTGTTAGACTTGAGCATGTTAGAATGTTTATAAACTTATGATTACATATATGTGTAGTCATCCTTCATTTATTATTGCATCCTTAATTGGTGATTATAGAAATATTGTTATAGTTTTTTCCTTATCATGTTTCATGCCTTCAACATGGAATTTGTATGTTCATTTGTACCTTCATCAAGTCACTTTCTACTCTTTAATTTATGGTCAGTCCATTTTGTAAATCCAGGGCTCATCATAGGATACGGAGCCATAAACACTAAAACACTATGTTTGGTACACCAAGTCCCAACACTCCCATAATTGAAGATCTGTTTCTTACATGATAATATAATGATGAAGAATTACATAAAAAAAAATGTTGATTCATCCTCTCACCAAAATTGGCATGGACACAAAATAGTCTATATACAACTAAGGTTCCCTTATATGTATCTATTCATGAACAACATTGTTTTGGGGTGAGCATAACCACATTAGTTTATCATATCCACACATGCCATTACTCCTTCTACACCTTCTTTCCCTTAGTTACCACTTCTATGCATGTGCTAACGGAAGCTATTAACATGCTCATAGTTATGTTTTAACCTCCTCTTGGTATACTGTTTCATTACTTCATATTCAACTCAACAAAAATGTAATTGGGTTATAGCTATATCATATAGTTCAACCTCCATTCAACACAACCATTGGAGTTTCTTTTATTCAAGAAACTCTCTCCATATATATGCTAATGCTTTTGCATGCACCCATTTAATGTACAACTAACCAATGTGGAGGTCCATAATTTCCCATGATCTCTCCTAGCCAAGTTTCTCAACCTCAGGATCCGACTTAGTGGGAATTATTCCAAACCTCTATGTTCAACATTGAAACTGCATCAAAACCATTCTCTCAATAGTCTAAGGTGTAATCACCATCATATTATTCCTGGTCATCCATGTTGATCTCTTAATCATTGTTTTAAAAGTATCCTTACCTTGGATGATGTTACATGGTTAAATACCATTGGATAAGTTTTGAAGAATTTCTCTTAGGTCATCCATCCCCATGTTTAATCCATCAATGTTATAACCCTATTACTATTTTTCTCCATTTGGCATATAATATAACTAAAAAATTCCACAGTTTAATTTATATTATTGGATCACATCCTTTGCGAGAACTAATCTTCCTTTGCAACACACATATATCCTTACTTGATTGTATTCATAGGCAACGAAACATTGTGAATTCTTGTAGGACTCTCCTTCACCCTCAACATCTCTTTGGTCTCTTTACTAACTTCTTGAAGTTGTTAGTAAACAAAAAGCATACAAAAAATGTTGTTCATGTGAGTGTATCAAAGGGCCTTTTAAGACTAGTGACGTACTAGGAGGAGATAGCGCTTTCAATGTAATGTACCTTCTACACGAGCCAACCTTGTTTTAGTAACTGTTACAAAAGGTAACATAATTTTATTTCTACAAATAGCTTTTAGAAAACTATTTTACAATTTGGAAGATCTATAGAAATTAAAGAAATTGGTGTATAATCACATCGTGTTTAATTAAACAGATTACCTACTAAGAATATTGATTCAAATGGAAGTGGAAATGATGAAAATCTTGTCATTTTTTATATCTAAAAGATTAAACAAATATTGCAGATGAATTTTTTTAAGACAAAAAAAAGTGAAAGTGAAGTACCGAAGGGAGTAAGAAACAATTCATGGGAAATTATTTATACTAGCTACTCAAATTATGGTTGGCATAGGAAATGATGGAAATAGAGAAAAGTAAAAGGATGGAAAATTGATTGCAAATTCACATACAAGTTGATGATGTTGTAAAAAAAAATACAGTTCCTAAATTTAGTTCTTATTTCAACATGAGTGAAGAGAGTGAATTAGAGCTTGAAAGCTTCAATAATAAGCCAAAAAAATTAAGGATTGAGACAAAGAATCTTGTCATAGATTAATTGTCAAATTCAAATACATATTCTTAGGTGTTAATTTTTGGAGAAGTATTTATACTAAAGGTCTCTACTCTTCACTCTAAAGGAAAGAGAATGAGGTTCTATATGGACATAAAAAGGAAGCTTTGGGAATTCCCTACTAATGATTTTTGTATTTTAAAGAAAACATTATGGAAACTATTCTATCAAAAAATATTTATATTTTATATATCTAACTAGTTCGTTTGTCTTTACATATAAATCTAGTTAGAAGCCACTCAAAAAGTTTTGAAGTTGAGTTACATTACCTTCATTTGCTTGTTATTATTGTAGTACCTCTTAGACCATTAAGTCTAAATATGGGTGATTCCATGATGTCTGCTCTATTGCTCCTACTACCAGCATAGATCCATCTTAAACTTGAATCTACAAAGCAGCAATAAGGTTATACAAAATTGAGTGTTGAATACAACCATTGTAAATATCAGTGCTCAAGCTCCATTTGCTTTGTATATTGAGGATGGAGTCATTGTGCCAACTACAGGGGACAAATTCAGCATGGAGAGGATCTATCAAGATGTCTCCTTTAAGTCCAACAATTCCCTCAATTAAAGACGACCCATTTGATAATGACCCTATGGAAAAACATATAGATCTTCTTATGCTCAACCGATTAAAGGTGACCCAATGCAAGATTAAGGATGGAGAGTTGAATTCTTTTGTAGATGTCCATTGTTATAAGGAAAATATTCCTATTGAAGTATATAGAATTCATATTTATTCTCTAAATGTTCCACATATGGGCCTATTTTATCCTTAGATTTTAATGTTAGAGGAGTACTTGCCTCCTCCCTGTCCTTTGTTTCACAACTATGAGGATATGTTGGAGGGAAATTCACACACATAGTTTGTCAAAAGGTCAGATGGAATAGAGATTTTATTTTAGGTTATAATATGGATTAGCCATGCGAGATTTAACTATTGATTAATATATGCAAAATTTCAAAAAAAGGACAATCTAGTTGGCCTTGCTAAGTCTATTACAAATAGTATTCTTTCCATTGGGTGTTTAGACGTTCAAAAGAAATTGTTCACTAGCATATAACTAGTTGGTAGAGTTTCTTTGAAAAAAAGTGTAGTTGGTGCATTGTAAGAAAGAGCATTGTGTGCTATTCTAGAAAATGAAGTTAACGACATAGTGGAGGTATTGTGGCAGAGGATATATAGGTCCACTCATTTTTTTCAAGGATGGGAAGCTTGGTGGCTTAGAAGATGGGATGGATGACCTAATGGATGGGATTTGATCCTACAATGATTTTGTAGAATCAATACTTGAAGTACAAAAATGAAAGAGGAATAACATAGGGTGTTCTTCACTTATCAAGAGAAAATCATCAAATCCATTTGGAAGCCTCCAACTCAAGTGTGAAAAACAAGGGCCCACTTCTACTAGTTGATTTCGAATCAAATGAGATATCTGTGATGGAGGATACTGTATTTATTCACAAAGGTCAAGATGAGGATTCTATGCATGGATAATATGAAGAGCATAATAGTGAGACTGAATCATTCAAAGAAAAGAACTCTAGCAGTAATATGTTAGTACTAAAAGAAGGTGCAAGGTCCAAGTCTAATATAGAATAGGATATGGTAAATTCTTTTGTAAAGTATGTGGCACCACACTTGCAATTAAATTTGAAAGAAAATATGCTTAGATACACCAACATATAATAGGTATTTTAAACAGACTTCTAGAGTCCATTATTGAAACCATTGCAGGAGAAGTGTCTATTATTTTCAGTCACAAGGTAGGATTTTGGAAACCTACATGGTTAGAGATGAGTTTATAGCATCATGTTCTAAATGACCACATGGAAATGAGTACTCAGCAGCTTATGAATCCTTCATATCAAATTTGGTGCAGACTGGATACAGGTGGTTTTCGTTGCAGTTTCAAGGTTAAACAGACAATAGTTTGTGGCAACTTGACCACATGTAGCATATTTTATTCTCAACCAACACTTGAAACTCTTTCATTTTGTTGTTCATCTGTCTTATTTATAGCCATTAGATTTACATATCTAGTCAAAATTCGAAGGGTCCCTCATGGTTTTAATATGATATCACTATTAACTTGTTATCTCAATCAAAGAGATGATTCAACTCAACAATACAGTTAGTCATTAACATTTGGATTATGAGAGAAACTAGTCTTGTTGCCAAATATATTCTTGGGAATGATTTAGGATCATTGGTATTAGGTATAGAAGAGAACTGCATCATGCAGTACTTCTATATGTGATGGATATCACACAACAATCATTTCATTCCAATAAAATATATCTACAATTCTTTTTTTCTTTTTTCTTTTTTATGTATGTCAGGACCATCTTGAGTTAATGATTGGCATCACCTCATGGAACCTTTTTAAGTGGATCATTTACAACATCTAACACCCCAAATCAATCCCTGGATTTTGTTGTATAAATTATGGAAGATTTGGTTCTTTCCTACCTTCCTTCTTGGAGAAACATATTTATGAAAAATCTAGGAAATGAGCTTACTAAGATTTCTAGGCATATGCAGCATATGAGAGGAAGAAGATATGAAAATGCTGCCAAATCGAGGTGGGATTTGGCCATTCATTTTTAATGCTAATGGTTATTAATGCCGAGGAGTTGTGACATTGGACATGCCATTTTATCCTCTTCTCACACATACCTCCATGAACCCATAGGGATTATTGAATAAGATAATAATACTAATTCAAAATTTGTCTAGATTTTCCTACAATCCCTTTCCACTAGTGTAGGTACTAGCACACTACTAGTCATGGTATTTTCTTCGTAACATGAGAAACACCCCTTTCACTTAGATTCGCTACTATGAAGGATTGATAGATGGATTCAATCATATTTTATTGTTCAAATCCTACCTAGATATTCTATAGGGAGATAGCTAAGCATACATGTTCAGGGTTACTTGCTTCAAGCACACAATTGGAAAATGTTCTCTTCACTAGTGGGAAAGACTTCGACGTAATTCTACCACATTTCAATAATTGAATTTTATTCTAAATAACATCATATTGAAACTAGGTGAGACCATAAATATCGTAGATTTCACTCACCAACATTAGGTTTAAACTAGACAAGTCCCTAAATTTCAACCTTGACAATTCATGTGATATATGATAGAATATGGTTTGGACCAAATCTCACATGTTTGCACAAATAAAAACAAATGAATATTCCACCATCTAATACCATCACGTCCCAAACAACAACTATTGCCATTTCATGATCCTTTGACTTGTCCACACAACATTTTTCATTGCCCATGCTCATTGATTCCACATTTTGGGTTTTCCATTTCCACTCTAGCTTTCTTGCACATGCATGTATGCCAAGACCTATCTCATCCCTACCCTAAAACACCCATTTTTCTACTTATTCATGGCCAATTTTACCACACCACTTAGGAGAGTTGGTAATTACAAGTCATTTCTTGCAACCAATCCCATCTCACTAAATCACCTTAGTGGCAAATCCCTAATACTTGTTTGATTATTTGAACCTTTTCGCATAATACAATTGAATACAATGCAATTTGTTCACAAAATCTATGTCATATCACTTGTGGGAATCATCTTCATATTGTTCCTATGTGTCTACAATAATTTGAAAGAATAGTAAGACAATGACATGCATAGCATAATGATCACAATTAGGTAAATTGAGCAATGCATCCTCAATGCCATGTCAAACCAATATGACTATTGAATGCCATGTCAAACCAATGTGACAATAGTTAGACACTAACCCCAAGAGAATTAACACCTTTCATCATGATATGTAACAATATTAAATGCAAAATTAGGATTGAAAGGTGAAATGAACTCAATACAAATCCCACACCACAAAGATATATAATGATGTAATGTGATCTAGTAACTACATGCACATATCATGATTACCAAGAATATTTTTAATTAAGGTTGGGAGCTATGAGCCATCGCACTATAATGGCATTATAAAGAATACATAATAGAAGTGGTAGAGAAAATATTAATCTCTCCTACATTGATAGAAGTGGTGTTTAGAACAACATGTATAGAAACATTGTGGCGGAATATCATCAAAACTGATAGAGCCATATGAAAGAGTGCATGGAAAATTTTAAGAACCCTCCATAAATGTATATGTATAATAATTTGGTGAATCCTTTTGGTAAGTAGGAAAACTTGAATGCTAATTAACCAATAATAAAATATGTAAATATGTATTTGTTGACAAATATTTCATTGAATTATAAAATCTTTGCAAAATATTGGTGAATCTTTTACTACATTATAAAATCCTTGTAAAATTTTGATTAATATTTTATTGTAATAAGTTTTTAATTGAAAATATCATATATAGAAACCATTATATATATATATATATAATAAAAAGATGTAATAAATATAAAATAAATATATTGAAATTTTTATATAGCTGATTTTATGTTCCCTATTTCTATTTGATAAGTAACTTAATTACTACTACAAAACATTCCTCTTAATTTCTGTTTTATTCGTATTTCTCTAAATTAGATTCTTTAATGTTATACTTCAAACATTATGAGCTCAGGTGTATATTAACAAACGAGCTAAATCGAAATCCGGGTATTTTAAAGGTATGGAAAATATTGTCATCATCCTCCGTTTAATTTAAAAGTATTGGATTGGGTTGGTTATTGCGATGTAAAATACTTGGCGCATGATGTGTATGCATCAATTATACATTTGGAAATGAGCTGATGCATATTTTAGGTGTTTGAAAGAATGGACAAAATTGGCATCATACCAAGAGTCAAAACGGAGAAGAATGTATTGGATTTGCTTGGTATTTATTCGTAAGAAGCAATCTGTGTATTAACATGTTTTTATGAAAGGTTTTCTTGGTTGAACATTGGTATTTGTGGATAATAATTTGCAGTTATGAATTGTGATCATTAGTGTTCGTTAACGACGAATACAAGGATACCATAGTTTCATACAAAAGTTAAGCAAATTGAAATAGAATATCTTCCAAACTTGCCTAGTTCTCAACTAATAGTGGCAATCGATTGAAGTAGTTTACAATAAAACAAGTTGAAACATCATATGCACAACATCATCTTCCTTGGGAAGGTTGTTTGATTCTAATCTTGCCCCATTTAAATAATATTGATGTAAAATCCATGAAGTAGCCAGAGAGCATTGTTCTGTGTTTCAAAAATAGTCATAAACGTCGTATTTTATGGCGGTTCTCTGTTCCAAACTGCAAATTCTGATCTGGATTATATTTCTTTTTTAAAACTATATCGATCTGATATAAATTTCAAGCCCTTTGAACAATAGTCTCTATGCAGAATCGTAGATAGCTAGCTCATGTTTATATTTAACAATATTTAGTAATTTGCGTAGCCGATTATTGTATCAAAAGATTTTTCAATTTTAATGGATAAGTAGAATCAGTGGTATTTATATTGATCAAAACAAAAACAAAAAAAGTGTATAAAACTGTTGGAAACGGGGGATGACCTGCTGTTTTTGCTGTTTTTTTGGTGACTGTATAATTGTCTAACCGATTAACTAAGTTTATACAGTTATGAGTAATCGTATAAGAAATGTATATATTTTCTGTATTCTTGTAGAGAAGTATTAGAGAATTGAGAGCTGTTGTAATCTTTATTTACTGAATAATAAGAAGACAGATACCATTGCTTAGTGGATGTTTCCTCAAAAGGGTTTTACCATGTAAATTTTTGAGTAAATTTTATGTGTGTATCATTATTTGCTTTCTTGTTTTAATTACTTCTGCTGCACATTGTGTTTTGTGGTTGTTTGATCCAACAAGCAGTATCAGAGTTGCAGAAAAAATTTCAATGGTTTAAAGCTGTGGAATGCCCGAAAATTTATACTAAAGAAGGGGAGCGAAAATTCATAATTTTCACGGGTCCCTTGCTTGGAGGGGCACAAAAATATTATGGCACACTTGAGAAATAATATTAATGAGATATTTTTTAAATGCCTTTGAATTAAAAAGCATACGGTGGATATTTTAAATGCTTTTAGGTTATAAATTATATTGTGGAGGGGAAGTTATAAGGAATATCTTATTTATAAGATTTTTTAAAGGATTAAAGTGGGAGGTATAAGGTATTTGTTTAATATTTAAAGTTGGGATGGGATTATTTTCATTTAATTTATTTAATCTTATAATATTTAACTTGGGATTATTTCTATTAATCCTTTTTGTATTCACTATATATTTTAAAAGGCTTGGAGTTATAAACTTTTTGACCGGGTTTTTTTAGAAAATGACATGTTCATTATTTGATGATATGCTTGTCACAAGCAAGAGTATGTTTGAAGTCAACAGGTTAAAGGCTAAGTTGGCTAGGACGTTTGATATGAAGGATCTAGGAGCAGCAAATCAGATCTTGGGAATGCAGATACACAGGAAAAATGGCAAGAGGAAAAATGGCAAGTTATGGTTATCGCAAAAGAAGTTTGTTGAGAAAATACTTAAGAGATTTGATATCAATAAGGTGAAACCTGCTAATATCCATTTAGCTTCTCATTTCAAGCTTTCTTCAGGTTTGAGTCATAAAAGTGATGAAGAAAAGCAGTATATGTCTTGTGTACCATATGCTAATGCAGTAGGAAGTTTAATGTATGCAATGATAAGTACAATACCAGATATTTCACATGCAGTTGGATGGAAAATCGAGGAAAAGAGCATTGGGAAGCAGTGAAATGGGTGCTTCGGTATCTTAGAGGAACAAGCGACTATTGTATCACTTTTGACGATTGCAGTGATGAAGTTTGTGGTTATGTTGATTCTGATTTTGCAGGTGACTTAGACAAGAGGAGGTCCACTTCAGGTTATGTTTTTACTCTTGCATGTGGAGCTATTAGTTGGATGTCAAAACTTGAGAATATTGTTGCTTTATCCACTACAAAGCCAGAATATATAGCTGCTTCACATGTGTCACATACCCAAGTTCTAGATATTTTATGTTATGAAGAAAACATTATGTTTTATTTTTATTGTAAGGTTTTAGGACTATTGACCAAGTGGGGTCAAGGATGACTGTAATTAATTACTTTGAATATTTTATTATGAATAAATCAAAGTGGAGACAAACATCCAAAGGAGATTGTTGAATGAGTGTTCACTGATCCACTACGAGGACTGGACTGTGGTGGAGAGCAAACTGACACTTGGCGGAATCCTCAACTCACTTCTAACTATTGCAGGGGGCAACTTCCCTATTTTTATGGTCATGTTCCCCAAGAAAGTGGAACTGAGCAGGTGGCTCATTTACTAAATAAACTGACCAAAAGACCTAGCCATGCTACTTATCTACCCATTGAATTCAGGAGGAGGCTATTCATACTTACCTTGTGACAATTTCTGAGCACAAGAGATTCAATGAGGGGAAGGTTAGAAGTGATTGAGTGAACTAAGACTACATTCTAAACTAGTGTAGCCACATTGCTGAGTTCAATATTGCTAAAAGCAGAAAGTACTACTGCTAAGTGCTATTGCTGAGTTGCAAAGGAATATATTTCATTACTCCACATAGAATCTTCATCGTGGTGGTTCAATGAATAGGCTTGGGGGTCCTAAGACAAGTAACTTGGATGTCTTCAGGAGCAGGTTGGGTGGAACGAGCTCATTTGGCTGTTTGTTTCTTCTACAAGTTACCAGGTTCAATTTGTGTTATCTTATTTTATTTCTGTCAAGATTATTATTAAAAATATGATATTATTATGCTATCAATTTTCTATTATTATCTTAAATATTCGGATGTGTCAATAAATGTATTCATTTATGCAATTTATCTATGCTGGAAGGATTTACAGCTGTTAGATTTATTTTGATAAAATTTCCTTCCCTGTATTTTTCCACACATTGTTTAAAAATGTCGTACTCTAGTATAAGGAAGGGTAATTAAAATAGATCAAAATGATTTTATACTGACAATAAAATTTAAATGACTTATTTCATAAATAAATCTACATTATTTCAATGTTGTAGTACTGTCTTATTTGGGTAGACATCTTATAATTTACATAGGAAACAAAGTTATTTTCATAGTTTATGTTGAGTGGTTAAACCCTTGATTTATTTCACATCAGTATATTATTCTAAGTATTTCTTTAGGAATGTTAAATTATAACAAAATAATTATTTCAAATCAAATAATTCATACATGGAAATATTTAAATTCACTAGAGTAATAATAATAATTCATGTATAGATTTATAAGTTACAGAAAACAAATTTAAGTTAAATAATGACTTTATAATACCTTCAACATCGAAAAATCATAAGTAAATATTTTATAAACAAAACGAAGTATTATATTGCAACACAGAAATAGTAGTGTAAAAATATAAACCGTAATACATACTACCAGTATTATTACATATTATCATTGTATTATCGAAGACAAATTTAAATGCATTTACAGGATAAATAACAACCAATAAATCCTAAGAATAAGCTCCATTTAGTTTTACGAAGAACAGTGTACACGCTTTCATAAAAAAACAAGGTTAATCACAAGACCAGAAACCAAACCGTAAGGGTTAAAACTTTCAAAACAAAGTTATTACTTTTCTCTAGGGTTTCATCCTTACTCTTTACAGGGTTCAAAACCCTCGGCATTTTGTTTACAAACAAAATCAAAACAAAAAAAAAATCATTTCTTTGATAGGGTTTCAAATCAAGCTTATGGCCTTGATCACTTCGAGTTTTTAAACTACACATTATATCATTTCGACCGCAGTGATGGTCATTGCCCTACAACATAATTATCATAGCTTTATAAAGAAAAGGAAGCATGAATCTACATAGGTTGAAGGTCGAAGGTTCAAATCTCCCTTACACCTAATTAATTTAAACCATAACGGGTATCAACCCTAAAACACTTAAGACATAGATAAATACGTATCTTCCATTATCTGTTTTTCCAAAAATAATTTTCCTTACAGTAGGCCGAACCTCTAGTATTTCTTTCAATCATCACTTAAGTTTTTCTTAAGACAGTATTCAAAGAAAACATCGAGAAACCGATGTGAGCCAAGGCTCCACAGTTCAAAACCCTTAAATAAAATCATCCCTTACGGCTTAAAGAAGATATTACATTCAACTATAAAAACAAGTCTGCAAAACTTTCGAACCTCAGCGAAACCAAATTTCATATAAACCAAACTCTCGACTAAAAACAAACGAAGTTTTGCATGGAGGCAAGATTTCACAATATCATGGATACCCTTGAAAGATGTCACCGAGGCTTATCAGGACATCATACATTACCCCTTACGACCAACTTCAACCTTCACTGAGAAAAATGACGTGTTAAGTATTGCAAAACGATGTATGGTTAAACCTAGAATCGAAAGTTAAAACAAACCAAAAGTTAAAACATAAGACATTGCTTAAACAACTATTGAAAAACTTAAAGGTAAACTGCTACTTCACCTGCTTTTAAATTGGAAGTAGAACTAAGAATCCCAGATTCTTCAACACATACAGCATGTGTATGAAGTTCCCACATCAGACTCCAAGAAGATCCCAAAACCCTGTTAGGCTGCAGATGTTGAAGCACGCCTGAACCTTGAAACTCCATCAACGCCTACGGAATAAGAGAAGGTATCACAATCGAACCTCAAGAGAGTTGAAACCTGTACAAAATACAAACTATCGTGAGAACACTGCTTATAGCCAAGTCAAGGCATCGAAACTCTAAAAGACACCTTCAAAAATGTTACAAACCATGAAGGGTAGGGAGCCTGTCGGCCTCTCCCACACAATTCGCAAAATGAATTGAATGTCGAGTAGGTTAGCATATCAATGCCAGGACTAGGGTTAACCCCAAACCCGAGACTAACCTGAGATCGACGGTGTAGATATCACCACGGAGGAAGGTCTATTCACGACATCAAAACTCATTTATTAGCATTTAAAGTTTCAACTTTCAATGCACAGCTATGTTCCAACACATAGATCCACCTAGGATAACATCATAACAATCCATGCACAGCTTGGCTAGTGTTGCATTGCATAGTTAAGGTTTGTCACCTTGTTCCAAATTCCATTCACGTGAAAACCTCCACAACAGCTACCAACAAGAAATCCACCATATTGCAGTAATTGAACCATAAATACCTTAGCTATTGGTTCGTAGTGCATGCCAATGCACCCTCCACTACGAAGTTAATACCATAATACGTTTTGTCTCTGCATAGTTTGAAAGCATAGAGTAAGGTTACGTAATGTTGAATATTAGCAAGCTTTACCATTTTCAAGTCAAAGCATAATGTGAAAGTTTATGCATATAGTCTCATACATATAGTTCATGCATATAGTTTCAAGCATACAGTTTAAACTTATGGTTTAGGGTGAAAACATGAAGTTGGAAAACAGTTTTTGCTTGTTTTTGACAAAAACAACTGCTAATTTTTATGTTTTTCAACTTCGACCTCTTCAAACCCATATCTCCCTTAGGAATTTCAACGTCCAGTACACACAAAGGTTTTATATAATTGATATAGCTTTCTACTCGTATTTTTTTAAATTTTTTTTATGGACATATCGTCGGACAAATTTGTTGTCAACCAACGGCATATACTTGAAAATTTTAGGTATGGATAGTGAGTGACCTGTGTTGACAACGGTTTTTTGATAGATGGTTATTCATTTTAGGGAAAACAATTGCATGCTCATAATCTACACACACTAAACTTGATCTTGGACTATATTTCGAGTTTTTTGGACTTAGGAACTATTTTTTATTATTTATCGAAACAACATATGTTCAGAAAATGGTGCATTATCGACACATGTTTTTGTCTTCACATTTTCTTTCAAATGTTACTCTTATCAAACAAACTAAAACCAACCCATTGAAGAGGACACTTCAAGGAACATCCTTGTATTTTTTTAAATTTTTTTGGCTTCGTCATTGTGATGATATTGAATTTTCATTGTGACTGATTTTTCAGTCACTTAGTTTTTTAATGATAAAGTTTAGTAAAAAAATAGAAAAAAATAGTAATCCTAAATGAAATTGGAAAAAAATTATATTACTAGAAAGTATATTGAATGATGAATCTACTGGTATAAACTACAACATGTAATTCTCATGTTTTATAGTGGTCCAACCTTGTTAAAGTGACAGATTTCTGAATTCTGCAGAAATGGTGCTGGAATTGTTGACAAAAAAATCTTGGGCGAGAAAATGTCTTCCAAACTCTCGGCGGAGAGTTTAGTTCAAACTCTCATCCAAGAGTTTTTTTTAAAATACAGCACGTAGATTGGTTCAAACTCTCGGCCTATATTTTTTTAAACTCTTGGCCTAGAGTTTGAACTCTCAAAACTCTCGGCCTAGAGTTTAAAAAACTCTAGGCTGAGAGTTTGAGGTTGACTTTTTTTCCCCTGTTCATCTGCGCGCCCTCTTTTTTTTTTTCACTCCGTTGTCACGGAATTGTTTTCCAGCTTCGTGTTTTCACCCTTTATGTATATTGAAAGAGTATATTAATCATAGCCGCAAGATATGGCTTGGTCAAAACCATTTTTCTATGTTCATAATGCATACTATAAGTATTCGGCCTATAGCCTATTAAAATGGAAGGGTATTACCATGTATTATTCTCCATATTATGGATATAATAACATGTAATGTTAATATAAAGTATTCTAATAGTTTTGACTAAAATAGATTATCACATGGGTTCCTACATTAGATAAAATTAATCAATATATATGAATACAAAATAGATGGAGGTAACCAAATCCAATTACGCAGATTATACCTGATTTTGATTGCAAGGAAGACACTTTCTCTATGCAATTGCATTTTAACTATAAAGACTAACATTGTACTGCAAGTTTAATACGAAATGCATTGATTGAAACCCCTCTGTCTTACCTGCATTTCTGCAAATAGATTTTCAGACCGTTGGCTAGTAATAGCTAAGTAAGCCTCGGGGTGTACAAGGACCCCTTCATTATAGTAAGACGATCAATTAGTCTCTAGAAACAAAATGTATAACATAGAACAAAAGTGACGAGGTGCATGCTAACAATAAATACATAATGCAAGCTTGGAAATATTCAACATCTCGATGTTGGCTTGACAATAATTTACTTTACGACTTTGTAAGACATTAGTTAAGTTAACATCTGTTAAGACATTTATTGTGAGTCATATGAAATTTGAACTCTTAGTCATTAATGACAAATATTAAGAAGTTGTTATTGTTAAGCACTTTGTTTAGAATCTAGTTTTGTTTTAGTCAACACTTTTTAGTTCGCATAGCAAACACAAGCAATTACTGCTACTTGAAATTTTTTAAATTTTAGTGAAATTTTTGGGATGTTACAACATGCTTGCAAAGAGGCAATCTGGTTAAAAGGTTTGATGGGGGAGTTAGGAAAGGTTCAAAACACTATAAAATTTTTCTGTGATAGTCAAAGTGCTATTCATTTGGCTAAAAATCCAGCTTATCACAGTAAGACAAAACATATTCCTATAAAATACCATTTTGTTAGACATGTTGTTGATGAAGGTGGAGTGGTTCTTGAAAAGGTTCACACTCAAAAGAATAGTGCAGACATTTTTATGAAGCCAGTTACCTTAGAGAAGCTATGGTGGTCCTTAGCTTCTCTAGACTTGCAAGAAAAGTGATGAATAGAGCAATGAGCAATGGTATCAGGTAAATTGTTGTCAAGGTGGAGATTGTTGGAAACGAGTGACAACCGCTCTCTCGGTGACTGTATAACTGTCTAACCGAGTAACTAAGTTTATACAGTTATGAGCAACCGTGTAACAAATGTATATATTTCTTGTATTCTCGTAGAGAAGTATTAGAGAGTTGAGAGTGAAGGATGGAGACATAGATAAATACAAAGATTGTGCAGAAGGAGCTATGACTCTTCAATCTTTATTCATAAATGGAAGATCAACTGATGCAATACAAACCAAAAAAGAATGTGTATTTAAAACACTTATGGAAACCCTAAAAATTCTAACCTAGATTTTGAACCACTTATACTATGAAACGAGAACTATATACTATGAACGAGAACTCTACCCATAAAAATGATGATTTTTGCCAAAAAAAACACCAAAAACACCCCCCAAATAGAAAAGTGTTGATACCAGTATACACGTATTTTTTTTTAGGGTAAAAAATAGAGCCATGGCCTAAACATCCCATATTGTTGTTTAACAAAACTTTAAAATCAACCTTAAATTGGAAAAAAAAAAATTCTTGAAGAGATAAATTACAACTTTGAGGAAAATTGCATATTAAACAAAAAAACAAATTTCTCTAATAATTTCACCATTATAACCATATAAAAACAAAGGAATTATGATGCAATTCATAATGAGATAATATATTAGACCATACAAGAACAAATGGTTCATATAAATATTCAAAAACTCCTCTAGAGTTTCAATTACAAAAATCATACTAGTAAAAAGCATCTAAACTACTTCTTCAAATTCATCCATGGATTCTAACACCCCATCATCAAAAAATCCTCTAGAGTTTCAATTACAAAAATCATACTAATAAAAAGCATCTACACTGCTTCTTCAAATTCATCCATGGATTCTGACACCCCATCAGAATCTATATTTTTTGCAGATGAAGGACTTGATGAAGATGTAGATGACCCATACTCTTCTCTATTATCAATGGGCGCACAATCTGAGTCTACATCTATACCCATCATTTCAGATGTCATATTCCTTCGGGATCTACGGCTTGGTTTAACACACTCCCATCTTGCACGAATGCTCCCTATTCCACGAATATTAGCTTTGGGTTTTAAAAAAGAAATTAAAAACAAATTAAACTAACAAATTTTAACTAATGTTATAATTAAAAATTTTAAAAATATTAAAAACAAACTAAACTAAGATAACATTATAATTAAAAATTTAAAAATACATTAAAAAAAAAACTAAGTATCTATATACTAACCAAACTAACATTATAATTTTTTTTTTAAAAACTATACAAAAACTTAAAAACAATTAAAACAAAAATTTAAAAACAATAAAAAAATCAAACTATACAAAATTTTAAAATAAATTAAAAAACAAAATAATTAAAAAAAAATTAAACTATACAAAATTAAACAAAATTTTTAAAAAATTAAACAAACTTTAAACAAAAAATTAAACAAAATTTAAAAAAACATAAACTATACAAAATTAAACAAAATTTAAAAAAAATTGAAACAATGCAATGGCGGGGAGGTGGGCGGTGGCGGTGGAAGGGAGGGCGGCGTGGGAGGAGCGAGGAGGGGGAAGGGGAGGGTGACAGAGGGATAAGGGAGGAGGAGGAGGAGGTGGTGGGTGGCGGCGGTGGAAGGGAGGGCGGCGGGGGGAGGTGGAAGGGAGGGCGCGGGAGAGGGGGGAGGGGGAAGTGGAGGGGAGCGGGGAGGAGGAAGGAGGGGGAGAGAACCGCCCACTTGGGGGCCAAAGGGAAGCCCTCACGGCCCCCGTCGATGCCCGACATCGACGTCGGTGCCGGGCATCGATGGGGGCCGTCAGGGCCGCCCTTTGGTGCCCAAGCGAGCGACCTCCCTCACTTGGGTGCTAAAGGGCGGCCTTCACGGCCCCCGTCGATGCCTGTCATCGACGTCGATGCCGGGCATCGACGGGGGCCGTGAGGGACGCCCTTTGGCGCCCAAGCGAGCGACCTCGCTCGCTTGGGCGCCAAAGGGCGTCCCTCACGGCCCCCGTCGATGCCCGGCATCGACGTGGATGCCGGGCATCGACGTCGATGCCCGGCATCGACGTGGATGCCCGGCATCGACGTGGATGCCGGGCATCGACGTTGATGCCCGCCATCGACGTGGATGCCGGGCATCGACGATGATGCCCGTCATCGATGTTGATGCCGGGCATCGACATGAATTCAGGGCATCAATGATGCTCGGCATCGACGTTGATGCCGGGCATCAACGTCGACGTTGATGCTAGGCATCAACGATGATGCTCGGCATCGACATCGATGCCCAATGTTGATGCCTGGCATCGACGTTGATGCCGGGCATCAATGTCGAAGTTGATGCCAGGCATCAACGATGATGCCTGGCATCGATGTTGATGCCGGGCATCAACGTCGAAGTTGATGCCGGGCATCAACGATGATGCCCGGCATCGACATTGATGCTCGGCATTGACGTTGATGCCCGGCATCGACGTCGATGCCGGGCATCATCGTTGATGCCCGGCATCAACGTCGATGCCGGGCATCATCGTTGATGCCGGGCATCAACGTCGACGTTGATGCCCGGCATCGACGTTGATGCCGGGCATCAACGATGCCCAGCATCGACGTTGATGCTGGGCATCAACGTTGATGCCCGGCATCGACGTCGATGCTGGGCATCAACGTTGATGCCCAACATCGATGTCGATGCTGGGCATGGACAGGGGCCACCCCCGTTGATGCCCGGCATCGACGTCGATGTCGGGCATCAACGTTGATGCCCATTGACGGGGGCCGCGAGGGCCGCCCTTTGGCGCCCAAGCGAGCGACCTCCCTCACTTGGGCGCCAAAGGGCGCCCCCCGTTGATGCCCGACATCGATGGGGGCCGCCCCTGTTGATGCCCAGCATCGACGTCGACGTCGATGCCGGGCATCGACGGGGTCCGTGAGGGCTGCCCTTAGGCGCCCAAGCGAGGGAGGTCACTCGCTTGGGCGCCAAAGGGCGGCCGTCACGGCCCGTGTCGATGCTGGGAATCCACGGGGGCGGCCCCCGTCGATGTCGAACATCGACGGGGGCCGCCCTTTGGTGCCCAAGCGAGCGGCTCAATGCCCGCCCATCCCTTCCACCTCCTCCTCCCTTCCCCTACCCAGCTCCGCCACCTCCTCCCCTTCCCCCTCCACTGCCCTCCCCTTCTCCCGCCACCATGAGGGACGACCTTTGGTGCCCAAGCGAGCGACCTCCCTCGCTTGGGCGCCAAAGGGCGGCCCTCACGGCCCCCGTCGATGCCCAACATCGACGTCGATGCCCAGCATCGACGTTGATGCCCGTCATCGACGTTGATGACGGGCATCGATGATGATGCCCGGCATCGACGTTGATGCCGGGCATCGAGGATGATGCCCGGCATCGACGTTGATGTCGGGCATCCACGATGATGCCCGGCATCGACGATGATGCCCGGCATCGACGTTGATGCCGGGCATCCACGATGATGCCCGACATCGACGTGGATGCCCGGCATCGACGTGGATGCCCGTCATCGACATGGATGCCCAGCATCGACGTTGATGCCGGGCATCAACGATGCTCGGCATCGACGGGGGCCGCCCCCGTTGATGCCGCGCATCGACGGGGGCCGTGAGGGCTACCCTTTGGTGCCCAAGCGAGGGAGGTCGCTTGCTTGGGCGCCAAAGGGCGGCCCTCATGGCCCATGTCGATGCCGGGCATCAATGGAGGCGGCCCCTGTCGATGCCCGGCATCGACGGGGGCCGTCCTTTGGCGCCCAAGCGAGCGGCTCGATGCCTGCCCTTGCCTTCCAGGCATCGACGGGGGCCTCCCTTTGGCGCCCAAGCGAGCGGCTTGATGCCCGCCCCTCCCTTCCACCTCCTCCTCCCCTCCCCCGCCCTTCCCCCTCCACCACCCTCCCCTTCCCCCGCCACCGTCGTCGCCCACCTCCCCCCTCCCTCGCCGCAACCCACCTCCCCGACCATTGCATGGTTTAGTTTTTTTTTTTAAATTGTGTTTAATTTTTTATTTTTTTTATTTTTTTGTATAGAATAATTTTTTTTTAATTATTTTGTTTTTAATTTTTTTTTAGATTTTGTATAGTTTGGTTTTTTAATTATTTTTAAAATTTTGTTTTAATGTTTTATATTTTGATTTTTTTATTGTTTTTAATTTTTTTTTAAATGTTATATAGTTTGATTTGTTATTATATATAGTTTGTTTGTTTTTTAATTTTTAATTTTTTATAATGTTAGTTTTAGTCTGTTTTTATTTTTGTTTTTAATTTATTTTAAAATTTTGTATAGTTTGTTTTTTTTTAATTTTTAATTTTTTATAATGTTATTTTTTTTTGTTTTTAAGTTTTTTTAAATTTTGTGTAATGTTAGTATATAGTTAATTAGTTTTATTTTTTAATTATAATGTTAGGTTAGTTTATTGGGTTTTTATTTTTATTTTTAATTTTTAATTATAAGAACATTAGTTTAAATCTATTAGTTTTAATGTTAGTTTTTTTTTTTTTAAATGTTAGTTTATAATGTTGTTAGGTTAGTTTAAGTTGTTTTTAATTCTTTTTTAAATTTTTTATTATAATGTTATTAGGGGTTAGTTTGATTTGTTTTTAATTTTTCTTTAAATTTTTTATTATAATGTTGTTAGGAATTTTTTATTATAATGTTGTTAGGGGTTAGTTTAATTTGTTTTTTAATTTATTTTATTATAATGTTAGAGGGGGGAAACATGCAGCAGAAGAAGACATGAATTTGGCCTGCATGATATTGTTGATTAGTTTCATGTTTTGAAAAAAATGCTAAGTTTAACAATATTTTGATAAGATATATTAGTAATGTTTTGACTTTCAGACTTAATTTTAGAAATAAAATTTCTATATATAATGTTTGAAATATGTTTTTTACAAATAATTTGTATAATTTTTCTTGAATTTATGTGAATCAACACTTTTCGGAAAATAATATGAAATACCATCATTTTTATACAAAACATATCTGAAAATTGATTGAAAATGGTTTTAAATGTCTATATTTTCTGGATTTTTTTACAATTTTGTTAATAAAAGTGTCTTATTTTGTCCATTAAAATGTCTTATTTTATAGAAAAAATTGCAAAATGTATATGTTTTTCATTATAAATTGCTTAAAAATGTATGTTATTTTGCTAAATTTCTAAAAATGCACCTGAAAATAGAAACTAATTTTTTTTTACGATAAAGATAATTCAAAGGTCCCAAAAAATGCCTCGAAATGAAAATGTGTGATACTGGCATCACCCCTTTTTGAAACGGAGCTAAAAATACCTACTAAAATTAGGAGAGAGAAAAACGAGAACTCTGTCGAGTTCTTGTTTCATAGTATAAGTAGTTTTTGCATGCTGTTGCATGTTTTATTAACTGAACTTCTATATAGTAACTAAAGTAAAAGCTAAAGCTAAAGCTAAGCTAACAGAAGTAATTACTATTTCTAAGACTCCCTCTTAATTACTACTGCTGACAACTGTAGCTTTTACAATGCCTAAATTATCTCTATGGGTTTCAAAAATATCTTTTGCCAATGGCTTTGTGAATATGTCATCCAATTGGTCAATCGATTTACAATGATCAACTTGAACTTCACCATTGTTCACAAGTTCTCTTATGAAGTGATATCTGGTATCAATGTGCTTGATTTTCTGGTGAAAAACGTGGTTCTTGGATAGAGCGATTGTTGAATTGTTGTCACAATAGATTGTTGGTCCTTCTTGTTTCTATTGAAGACCTTCTAAAACTCTACGTAACCAGACTACTTGACATGCTGCTGATGTTGCTGCTACATACTCTACTTCTGCTGATGAAAGTGTCACAATGGGATGCTTCTTGGATGCCCATGAAATCACCCCTGATCCAAGATGAAAAACATGACCAGAAGTGCTCTTCGTGTCGACCACATTTCCTGCAAAATCACTGTTAATGAAACCTGTCAAAACATCATACTCAGTGCATGAGTATAAAATTCCATAGCTTGAAGTCCCTGTCACATATCGTAAGATCCTTTTTTCAACTTTCCAATGTGAGTCTTTGGGAGACTCCATGAACCTGGAAATCAAGCTGACATCAAACATAATATCTGGTCTCGTAGCTGTGAGATACATGTGACTTCCTGCAAGTCTCTTAAACAATGTTGGATCTACTTTGGGACTGTCATCTTTTTCGCTCAACTTTGTACTTGTTGTCACTGGTGTAGGTGTTGGATTGCAATTAAGCATTCTGAATCGCTTAAGAACTTCATTGGCATATTTACTTTAAGAAATAAATATACCTTTTTTTCTAACTGTTCTACCTCTAAACCAAGAAAGAACTTCATTAATCCAAGGTCTGTCATCTCGAACTCTTTCTTCATAGCTTCCTTGAACTCATCTACTGACAAGTCACCTATAAAAATCATATCATCAACATATAAACAAACTATCAAAATCTGTCCTTGTTGATTTACCTTTGTGTAGAGTGTTGGTTAGCTGCTGCTTCTGCAAAAACCATTTTTGATCAGATAAGAATCAATTCTGCTGTACCAAGCTCTTGGAGATTGCTTGAGCCCATATATAGCTTTCTTCAACTTGTAAAATTTCTCTTCATGTTCTTTGATTTCATGCCCATGTAGCTGCTCCACATAAATTTCTTTTTCAAGAATTCCATTCAAGAATTCCGACTTGACATCCATCTGATACACTTTCCATCTATTTTGGGATGCTATTGCTAGGACTACTCTTACTGTGTCTAGTATTGCCACTGGTGCAAATGTTTCTCCAAAATCAATTCTTGGTTGCTGTGAGAAACCTTTTGCTACTAACCTTGCCTTGTACCTATCAATCTCACTTTTTTCATTGCGTTTGGTCATATATACCCACTTCACACCAATGGGTTTCTTATCTTTTGGCAGGTCAACTAGATCCCATGTACCATTTCTCTCAATGAAATTTATCTTTTCGTCCATAGCTTTTACCTAATGCTCTTCTTTTACCGCCTCTTCATAAAACACAGGTTCACTAGCAATAAAAGCATAATTGGTATTTGCATCCAATTCATCATAAATATCTTCCAATCTTCTAGTCTTTCTATTACTGTGATTAGATTCATTACCTGATTGTGGACTTGATGCTTCACCTCGAACTGAGTTTCTAGGTGTTCTTGCTGGAGTATTTGCTACTGGTGAAGATGCTACTGGATTCTGTTGTCCAATAAGCTCCTATTCTTCTTCATCTTCTGGTTGGGGTATTGCAGCTCCCACAACCTTGTCTATGCTTCCATCCGATGACTCTTCCTCGAACAACACATCTCTACTAAAGATAACCTTTTTGGTAATAGGGTTATACAGTTTGTAGGCTTTAGATTCTTCACCGTATCCAAGAAAGATACATTTATCACTCATGTTATCTAGATTTTTTCTTAGCTGTTTAGGAACATGAGCATAAGCAACACAACCAAATATTCTTAAATGAGAAATATTACAAGTCATACCTGTCCATGCTTCCTCTGGTACTTTGTTCTTAACAATTTTGGTGGGAGATCTGTTTATCACATGAACATCACAAGCCACTATGTCTCCCCAAAAATCATGGGACAAGTTTCTTCCTTTCAAAATGCTCCTTGCCATATTCATGATGGTTCTGTTCTTGCGTTCTGCAACACCCTTCTGCTGAGGTGTATATCTTGTAGTGAATTGCCTCTTGATTCCATGATATTTGCATTAATCATGAAATTCCTTTGATTCATACTCTCCCCCTCCATCTAATCTCAATACTTTGAGTTGATAACCACTCTGTTTTTCAACCAGAGCCTTAAATTGCTTGAACTTGCCAAAATTTTCAAACTTCTAACGAAGTAAATACACCCATGTTTTTCTACTGAAATCATCAATAAATGTAAGGAAATAATAGCTTCCACCAATTGACTGTTTCTGCATTGGACCACACAGATCAGTATGAATAAGTTCTAGAGGTGCATGTGCCCTTCGAGACATACCTTTAGGAAAGCTATCCCTATGCTGCTTTGCAATGATGCAACACTCACAACTGTTTGTTGGATCCTCATAGGAGGTAATCCTTTTACCATCCCTTTATGCTGCAACAACTTGAGACCACCAAAGTAAAAATGTCCATATCTAAAATGCCATAACCAATAATCATCCATGCATGTGGATTTGTGAGAAAAAGAGCTTACCTTGCTGCTGCAATTCATGACTAGTGGATACATCCTGTTCCTAGTCACTTGTACTTTGATGATCAACTGTCTATTTGGGGGTTTGTCATAGATTTCATAGTTTGATCCATCAAAGACAAGTCCGTATTTCTTTTCAGTAAGTTTCCCAATGCTAAGTAGATTATGCTTCAATCCTTGAGCATAATATACATCTGTGATTGTATTTTGTTGGCCTTGTCTAGTCAGAATGTTGACCACTCCTTTGCCAAGAACTAGAACTACCTCATCCATGCCTACTTTGACCTCTGTCTTCACTGATACATCTAGGTCTGCAATTAGACCTCTATCACCTGTCATATGGTTACTGCAACCACTATCTAAAAGCCAAAGTCCCTTTGGGATTTCGTGTGCAGCATGACATGTAAGAAATAACATATCTTCTTTATTCTCAGAGGTATTTGTCACATTAGCATTCTGTTTTTCCTGATAAAACTTTTTCTTTCTACATTCATGAGCATAATGGCCAAATTTACTGCAACAATAACACTTAACATGAGATTTATCTGACCTTTTTTTGTCGTAGTTCCTGCCTTCATGGTTATGATCGTGATCTTGATCTTCCTTGCCATCACTTCAGCCACTTTTGCCTCTTCCTCTTGCTCCTCCTCTGCCTCTTTCTTTTGAGAATGAGACTTGTGCTTTGAAAGCATTCTCTAGAGAGGACTCTTCATTCTTGTTGCTTCTGGATTCATATCATAGTAACGATCCGGTCAACTCCTCTATAGTGAGAGTACTTAGATCTTTTGCTTCTTCAATTGCTGCAACTTTTGGATCAAATTTGTGGGGTAGGGATCTCAGAACCCTTTCAACCACCCTTTGATCTTCGATCTTTTCACCATAGGTATTCAGCTGATTAACAATCCCCATGACTTGGGTCATGAAGGAATCTACTGAGTCTAATTCTTTCATCTTCAGATATTCAAAATCTCTTCTTAGGTTTTGGAGTGTAGCTGTTAGTACCTTACCAACACCCTAATAACTGGTCGCCAAGGTTTCCCATGCTGCTTTGGCATGTAATGAAGCTGATATCTTTGGAAATACGTTGTGATCCAAAGCGTTCATTATGTGATGCAGTGCCTTTGCATCCTTCTTCCTGTGAATTCTTAGAGTATCATTTTCTCCATTTATTAGGGCTTGATAGGCTGCGCCATGTGCTGGTTCGGAATAGCCATTCATGACATATTCCCACACATCTTCCGATCTGAGATAAACCGCCATCCTTGTGGCCTAGACATCATAGTCATTTTTCTCTGTAAGAGGAGAAATATGGGACTGATTGCTGGTGCTAGACGCCATAGACGTTGCAGAGTCTTTCACTAGCTTATTAAAAAAAATATTTTTTTTTCCATTTTTTTTAAAATAATGTCTCCTCTTAAAAAAAGACTTTTGTAAAAAAAATCTCTTCTTCTCTTGTAAAATAAAAATTCTTACTTGAAATAAAATTTTGGCGCTTTGGCCTATAGGTAGGCCGCGAAAGTTTGCCCTTTAATTTCATGCCTCTATGCACCGGAGGGGTGTGAAAATTTCTACATTTTTTTTTTTTTTGCAAAATTCTTGGAAGCTACGACTTTTGCTTCTCTTGCACTCTCACGATCGATCTTCTTTCAAGCTCTGATACCAAATTGAAGGATGGAGACAGAGATAAACACAAAGATTATGCAGAAGGAGCTACGGCTCTTCATTCTTTATTCATAAGCGGAAGATTGATGCAATACAAACCAAAAAAAAGTGTATTTAAAACACTTATGGAAACCCTAAAAAGTCTAACCTAGCTTTTGCATGTTGTTGCATGTTTTATTAACTGAACTTCTAAATAGTAACTAAAGTAAAAGCTAAAGCTAAAGCTAAGCTAACAAAAGTAATTACTCTTTCTAATAGAGAGTTGTTGTAATCTTCATTTACTAAATAATAAGAATACCATACCATTGCTTGGTTTTGCTTTAAAAGGTTTACCATGTAAATCTTTGCCTAAATTTTATGTGTGTGCCATTATTTACTTTCTTGTTTTAATTGTTTGGGCTGCCTTTTGTGTTCTGTGACTCTTTGATCCAACAAAAACTATGTGTTATATAATAGATATTCCAACCATGGTAGAAATCTAAGCATTATATAACAGATATCGTGACAACCGCAGATGGACAATAGATCAATATATACAATATCAGAGATTGAAAACAGTTGAAACCATTACAATATAATTTAACGGAACGAAATTCCAAAGTATACACCAAATATATCCGTAAAGGAATATTGACTGACCAAAATACCTAATACCAAGAACAATGCCATGGGAAACATGATGAGAAAATTTCGATGGCACGGCTACTACTAAGAATGTTCAAATAATTGCATCAGATATTTTGGGCATTTTCTTCGAATGATATGCTGCCATTGTTCTTGTCTGCACTAATATACAAATTTTAAACAAACGCTCCCAATTGTTTCTTGATTACAATAATCCTTTCAGGAAGACCTAGTATTATTTTCAATGCTGATAATCGAGCACATATAATACAAGCAAGTGATATTTTTTTTCATTGCTGATAATCTACCGTGAATATCACTTAAGAAAACCATACAGAATGAACTCCGTTGTCATTTGGACACGGCAAGAAATGCCAAGATCCTCCTTCTGGCATGTTTTGGTTTGCTGGAAAATCCTTACACGTTATGGCATTTAATACTTGCGATGTGGAGTCTGAAATATGTCCTCCTCCTACGTCCAGCATAACGTGGTGGTCATCATCAACAGCTGTTGCTATTGAATTAGATAGGCTGTGGACAATACTCATGTCGATGGATCTTGATCTTATTTCTCTATTATTGTAACAGCATGAATCCATATAGCTCGGCCGGGATCTTCTTCTTCCACTCCAACAATCTTCGAGTATGAGAATTTGAGATGCCTGAGAGTCTTTTCCTGTCTCCAAATTCTGTAAGTATGCACCAGCGTTTCTGAGATTTGGGATTGTAGCGCAAAACGGAATATTCATGGCTGCTCTTACTAACGTCGTACTCGGCAGCTTGAGATTGCGCAGTGAAGGGCCTCAATCGGTTGTTGTCTTCAATGCATTTATTTTTGTTATTGTGATTGATCTTATTCGTAAGGGTATTATGAACATTCATCATGATGATTACATTCCTTGTAGCGATATTCACAGCAACAGCGAGACCACTCACCTCAAAACAACTGCAACAACAAGAAGCAATATAGTCTGACAAGCTAAGAAAAAAACAAAAAATCGATAGAACAAGGTCATGATTTTGACTGAAAGAAAGTCACCAAGGAATTATGGTTACAATAAACGAGTCCAGCATACTGAACCCGGATCGATCTTTTGCGTTGATTCCATTATCCTTGAATTTTGCATCCATACTTCATCTGTTTTATAATTTTCAAATGGAGAAGACAGTCATTACGATAGAACAATGTTTATTTCGTTATGTGTAGGGGTTCCTACAGGGTGCTCTTGGGTTTACTTAGCTTTGATAGCTAAAGCATTGGATTCTTTTCTTTAGCAAATCTGTAGGTAAGGTAATAGAGTGATTCCAATTATTCAAGACAAGTTATAAGCTTCAACTTGTCGTCTCTGTTTTTAAGATAAATGTATATACTGCCGTGCATGAAGGTAGCGCTGGTATGAAGTTCCCAGCTTTCTTGATCAACTTGTATCCTTTTATATTAACACTTGTAGATGTTTACACTATGCTTTTGTTGTAACTTTTGGAAGATTCATTAGAATTACATCTTATAATAACAAATTGTGAAAAAACAACAAGATTGAACTAGATTTGCTTTAGTGAAAGTGATAATAAAAATCTTAAGATGATATCCAAATTATGACATGGATGAACATTGATTGATCTTGGTAAATAATATAAGTTGACCATTTATATCTATATGGCGTATCGAAATTATTCAAATTTATAGATGTATTGTAAAAGTCCTGTTAGGTCACCTTATAGCAAAGATGTTGCCTAGTTGAAGTGATTGCGACAATATTCCAACTGTTATCCAACCTTAGCTTTCTAAGCGGATTAATGTTAGAGTTTATAATGCATTATCGTTATGCAAAATGTCTTAACTTGTGAAATCATAATGCATTCTATTGTATGAATGAAATATATGTTTAAATTTTAAGTGCCTACAAATTGAGGCTTGTATTTGTTAAGATTCAATATGCTAAGACAGAAAATAGCAGCATTACATTCCATTTCACAATAATAGCATATACACGATCACTGAAGAAACAATAAGCACAACATAAACAAAAGAGACACAGATTTATCCTCGGAAACCCTCATGGGGTAGAAAACGCAGCAAAGCTTCCTCAATATAGATGACTAGCAATATATAAAGATGCAAACCAAAGAAATGATCTCCTCCTCCTCCATAGCAGACCTTTCCTCCACATGTGCGCTACATTCTGAGTGAGGGAAGTGTATCAAATGAGGAGCTCACCTCCTCTATTTATACACATCTTTGACTTGTACAATATATTAACTAGGTCGGCCCCAACTTTACAATTGGGTTAAACACCCCACTACAATTGACTAGGCCAACCCCTCTAGGGTGGTCTAACAACCCTTTGACCCACATAACACATACAGGGTCGACCCCCACTAGGGAAGTCTAATAACCCAAGTTACCACATTCCAACGGAGGAATAAACATCTCCGGATATACAGTAAGATCTCCATGGAGGAATGAAACATCTCCAGAATAATAAAGTACAAATATAATATTCTTAGAAGTTACAATATTCAACACTCCCTATTAACGAGAAGGATATTATAACCACGTCTGCAGGAGCAAGGAGTCATCGACTACATCACACATGATACATTTGTATATCATCGGAAGCTTTCTTCATTACATTATCATCACTAACTCAACCAGTTACTAGAACATCAACATCATCGTTCCGATCATAAGCATCATCATCACACGATCATCAGCATCATCTTCTAGACCATCATGATCTGCAACATCGTCATCTAGATCATTAGTATTAGTATCCACACCAATACAAGTATACACATCATCAATACAAGTATTCTCATCAATACAAGTATACATATCATCAATACAACTATCCATACATCAATACAAGTATCCTCATTAGTCAAGTATACACAATAGCAACATACTCTGCAACACACACGATCATATTACAGGATGATCAATCCCGCTCTCTTTAGGACATAGGTCCATGGATGATACAATCCAGATCACGTATCTTTTGAACTGAGGTCCATGGATGATACAGTCCTATCAACTCTAGTGATCCTTCCTTTCAGAATTACGGGATCCATCACAATCATGTTTAAGACTATCCTTCCTTTCGGAATTATAGGATTTACGGTCTAAGGATGATTAATCCCACTCAATCTCTTTTAAGACAATCCTTCCTTTCGGAATTACGGGATTTACGGTCTAAGGATGATTAGTTCCACTCAATCTCGTTTAAGACAATCCTTCCTTTCAGAATTACGGGATTTACGGTCTAAGGATGATTAGTCCCACTCAATTTATTTTAAGACAATCCTTCCTTTCAGAATTATGGGATTTACGGTCTAAGGATGATTAGTCCCATTCAATCTCTTTTAAGACAATCCTTCCTTTTGGAATTACGGGATTTACGGCCTAAGGATGATTAGTCCCACTCAACCTCTTTTAAGACAATCCTTCCTTTCGGAATTACGGGATTTACGGTCTAAGGATGATTAGTCCCACTCAATCTCTTTTAAGACACTCATTCCTTTCAGAATTACGTGATTTATGGTCTAAGGATGATTAGTCCCACTCAATCTCTTTTAAGACAATCCTTTCTTTCGAAATTACGGGATTTACGGTCTAAGGATGATGAGTCCCACTCAATCTCTTTTAAGACAATCCTTCCTTTCGAAATTATGGGATTTACGGTCTAAGGATGATTAGTCCCATTCAATCTCTTTTAAGACAATCCTTCATTTCAGAATTACGGGATTTATGGTCTAAGGATGATTAGTCCCACTCATCTCCACTAAGAAATTCATTCTCGGAGACCATACGTCTACGGATCAATTCAAGGGACCGAAGTCCGGGGACGATACAATCCCCACCTGTCCACTAAGGACTTTATTCTCGGAGACCATACGTCTATGGATCAATTCAAGGGACTGAAGTCCGGGAATGATACAATCCCCACCTGTCCATTAAGGACTTCATTCTCGGAGACATATGTCTACGGCTCACTTTAGGACTGAAGTCCAGGGATGATCCAATCCCCACATGTCCACTAAGGATTTCATTCTCGAAGACATAGGTCTACGGATCCTTTTAGAACATGTGTTCAAGGATGATGCAATCCCCTTGTCAACTTAGACCATGTCTAAGGACTATCCACCAACCTCTCTGTTGGCATCACCGATATAGGTATCCACATCATCGACTTTACTGTCGACGCAGGCAATCTCATCATAAGTGACAACATCACTCCCCCTCTCGAGGAGGGTCCTACCAAGCTTGTCTCGAAAAATACTGTTATAGCTTGAAATGACACCTCTCTGTCTGTGACAACACTTGCTTCCCTTGGTCGCATGACAACATTTTTTGAGATCAAGTTCGGTCACACAACAGGACATTTGTGGATGGAGGAGTCATTTGGGACACTAAAAATGGTTGAAATTACCTCATTCTTGACCCATTTGATGTATATGACCCTTAGCAACATTTTTCCAGACCAAACTATCTCCTGAAAATGAGCAAAAAAGCCTATTTTTGGCCATTTTTTAACAAGAGCGCGACACCACTGTTGAAATAGTAGTGCTCAAACCCTACTGAGCGCGACTCCACTGTTTAAATAATAGCGCTCAAATCCATATGTACACGACTTTGTCTACTGTAGAGTAGCATACACCCCTGTTTTGGTCAAAATCTCAAAATTTTGGGAAGTTAAGTTGGTTGGGGAACCTCCTACTCGGTTATAACTTCTTTTCCTATCCTTCACTGACTATATAAGGAGGGTAGAAGGGCCATGTGAGGGGACTAAGCCCAATTACAAAGTTATGCTAGAGGAATGGAGACCCTCATCCCCCTCTCTTGTGCTTCAGTTTTGGTAAACCCTAGCACAATTGATGAGAGGCTGGAATCCTTGGAGAACAGAAGCAAGAGACCTTGAATCTAGGTTTCGTGAAGTGCCAAGCTTGAAGGAAGGTATAACTTTATGTACTTGCTTTCATTCATTAATAAAGATCAGACGTTCTTCTCTTTCCAATATGACCTATTAATGTGTCTTAGATTTGATTACTGTTTAATTATAGTTTGATGTCTTTTTATATTATGGATATCAGTCTTATATGTGTAGTCAAATGTATTTGAGAAAGGTATCAAGTTGTTTTTCAGGTCTGGGCATTGCGACACTGGATAAGCATTGAAGAGCAAGGGAGGCAAAGCTAGGATCAACCTTCTAAATGAGGTGCCTACATATCTAAACCCTAATCTCTTCATTTATTTGTTGTACTTGCAGAATGCTTGTAAGTCTGTCTTTATCACCGTAAGTTGGTAGTTTCTCCCCTGAACTATAGGTGCATTTTCCCCACAACAGATTGGCGACTCCGTTGGGGAAAGCCTGACTGCTTAGGGGTATCCAAGGTCATTTCTTCAGTCTTTTTTGATGGTCTTTGTTCATTTTATTGATTAGGATCAGTTAGTAGGCTCTATTTGACCCTCCTCGGCTCTTACAGACCCTTCCCATCCCTTGCAAACCCTTGTGGACCCGGGTGTGGTGGTTTTAACCCAATTTTTCCAACTTTTTCCACCTGTATGCTACTATTTGTACCACACAATAGCGCCCATACGCTACTTTTCCTCTACACAGTAGCACCCATCCTGCTATGGGCGCTAGTTTTCTTCATACACAGTAGCGCTCAAAATCTGGGCTTGATTTTTTTTGAGTTTTTTGGGTTGTGGACCCAAATCTGGGGGCTGTGGCTGCATTTTTTGGGGTCCTTTATGACCCTAGGTCTGAGTTAAACCACTGTAAGTGGTCTCCCATCCTTGTACTGATCTTACATTCATCATTTGAACCTCTTTTGATCAATTTGGGCTTGTTTCAAAATTTTTGGGGTTTGTTGACCCAAATTGGGGGGTTGTGGACCTGTTTGGTGTTTTGTACCCTAATTTGAGTCTGATTGAACTTGCTTGCCCCATTTCCATTGGATTTGAAACCTCTTGAGTCTTCTTGACCCTGTTTGTATCTATTTGAGTGAAATTTCTCTTTTAGGTTGGTTTCTTATCCTCCCTTATGCTTTTAGTTTTTCTTTTGTAGTGAAAGCTCAAGTGTTTTGGCTGTTGTTCAAGACCTTGTTTGCATTGTTTATGTGCAGACCTGACTTTACCAAACCATACTTCTTCATAGGTCATTTTCTTCGTTTGGGTCTAAAAGTAGTTTTTGTACTCTTTTCCCAATGGTTGGCATGCTTACATCAATAAGAATTTGAAAGTCATATTTGGTAGCTTTTATTGTTTCATAAAGAGAACCTGAAAGTTTCTTTGCTTTGCTTTGATAGTAGGATAGTTTCAGTTTTGTTTCTTACCTTTGAAAGCATAAAGAATTTTGATTCATTTTCTGAATAGAGTACCTTGCAAGTGGCTTAAAAGATTTTAGAGTGCTTTGCATCAAAAAGAACAAGTTTTCTTTTGCATACCTAGTTGCTTGAGTAGCTGCATTCTTAGGTTTTGATTTTATTTTTGTACATTTAGACTTTATTTTTACCTTTTTTGCATTCGAAAGATTAAAAAATTGCATTTGCACATGCATTCTAGATCAGAATTTTAAGACTTGCATTGAAAAGAAAAAGATTTGTTTGGTGGTAAATATTCATTTTCAGTACTCTATCTCTATTATAACCACTCTCACACACCCACTACCTTTTTGAGTAAGCAAGTAACCTTTAAAATGAACTCTAATAAAATGTACTAGTAACATTTTCTTTTCTAGGTTACACTACACCAACTAGTCTTGGTTAGGATCTTGAGTTTAAATCACCTTAAACCACTCAAGATCACACATTACGCAAAAATCGTAGTTTGACTATCATAGGTAAATCCATTTCACTCAAAGCTTTCCTGGGATCTATGCAGTAGGTCATTGCGGGATCAGATTGTTGGGAATACTCCTCCTACTTTCTGTTTCGAGCATACGCCAGGATTGGATCACGTTTGGGGACTCTTTTGAGTTTCGGGCTCAGTTACCCTACCCACGCCTTCTGATTCGACCAGTGACTATTCCCCCAGGAGTTTTCGGTGGTGTGGTATCCTTAGTATCTGACCATAGGTTCATACACAGGTGACAGCGGAGGGTATATCTGCTGTACCTAGGACAGACGTGGGAGGAAATCCCTTGCAGGTCTTTGGGAGGGCGGTTGGGTGATTCCAGCGCTTGCACCCTTCGTCATTGTATTGTGGACCCCGGGTAACTGTTCTTCATCCTTCGTTGATCTGTTCTGGGCCTTCATCATCCTAGACTCTTCTCTAGAAGGCATCTGTTTGCCTAGTTTGATTTACCTAGGACCTTTTTTAGTGGTGTGCCCTTTGTGCTACTTGTTTTAGTTTTCCTTAGAGAACTTCTTGTTCATTTGAGCAGGAAACTATGTCTAGCATGCCGGCGAGTGCCAATCAAGGTACCCCTGTTCCGGGGGATCCTTGTGCTGTTCCATTCATTGGAAACATTGGTGCTCCCTTAATGGCTACTTTGAATCTTCCTGGATTCACCATACGGCTGCCGGTTTGGTTGTTTTCCACTCCGAATGTCTTGCATGCTCCTGACGCTTCTTTTGTGAGCACCTCAAATCAAGAGCATCAGAACCTTGTGCCTCCTTTGCCAGTAACATCTTCTCCTCCTCCTTCTACCTCATGTGGCGAAAGTAGCAATACTAGTAGCCAGCAGTCTAAAAGGAATAGACGGGGGAAGAATGGGAAGAAGATGCCAAAACAAAGGGGCAGCAACCCAACCTCTGTAAGTCATGCTGGGGGCAAGCACTCAGCCTCTACAAATAATGCAGGGGGCACCTACCCAGCCTTTGGAGGTCATGCTGGGAGAAAACTTTTAGTCACTGAAAATCATACTGAAAGTTTGTCTTCAACCATTGTTAGTCATGTTGAGGACACGTCATTGATCACTGCTAGTCATATTAATGACAAGTCACCAGTTCCTGTGAGTCATACTGGAGAGACCAGATCAACCATTGCAAGTCATGCTGAGGGAGTCGAAAAACCCAACAAACAGAAGCTTAAGTTCCCTTGTAAGTTTTGCGAGGGAGACCACCTTACTTACTTGTGCCCTGTACTTCCAGAAGTGCAAAAAGTGTGGTCCTTAGTTCAAAATTCTTCTACTTTTGAGCAACCATCCTCTGTGAGTCATGTTGGGGGCAAGCTGTCAGCTAATGCTAGTCATGCTAAGAGTACTGACGTTGTAAAGGAGTCTAAACCTATAGGACGGAAACCAAAGTTCCCTTGTAAACTTTGTAAGGGAGATCACCTTACTCACCGATGCCCTGCCATTCCAGAGGCACGAAGAGTGTGGTCCATGTCTGAAGGAACCTCTGTTCCTGAGTTGTCTATAGATTCCCTGCAGTCAGATCAACCTTTGGTTGATAAAGTGGTTGAACCAATGCAATCTTTGGTCGACCCCACTCTTCCTTCGGAGAGTGAAGTGATCAAATCGATGCAATCTTCAACTGATCCCATCAGTCCTTCAGAGATTGATGCACCTACTACTGAAGTCTTCTGCATTACCAGTTTGGATGTTCTTGAAAAAGGGGGCACTTCATCTATGCCATGTGAAACCCTACCAAGCCCTAGGGTTGTTTCCTTTGATTGGAATAGTCTAGCCGAGCCTCGTCTTCCTTCTTCGACACCTTTCCAGATAAAGGTTGATATCGGGAACCATACAGTTGATCGATGCATTGCTGATGAAGGTGCTTCTGTTAGTATCTTATCCGCTTATGCTTGGAGAGATTTGGGTTTCCCTAATGTTATTCCAGCTACTAATTGGACGTTGACCTTTGATAGAAGACCTAGTGAACCGATCGGATTCCTCCGTCAGGCACCTGTTACCTTATGTGGGAAAACAGTCTTAGTTGATTTTATGATTTTAAAGGACCCTGTGGACTTTGATATGATCCTCGGGCGTGATTACATTTATGCTATGCATGCTGTGGTGTCTACGCTTTTTTGTCACCATTGACCAGCTTGCATTCGTCGATCCTCCTTATTACCCAATTGTAGACAAGTCTGATCCCTCATCATTAGGCACTACTATGTCACATGGGAATTTTGTGGCATATTGTTCTTTGAGTTCAACTGCTACTGAGAAGGAGTCTCTGAGTTCATGCTTACCTTCTCGGGACTTGGTCCCATCTTTTGACCAAGTGACACCTCCATCTGAATGTTTAGATATGTGTTCTATCTGGGATGATATATTTCCTTCCAATGAAGTTTTCCTAGAGTCTATAGTACAGTCTGCCATTCATTTGGATGTTGATCTAGTCGCAGTTATGTCCAACCCCGGTTTGACCTTAAAGTTTGATCTTCCTACTATTGAGTCTTTGGACTCTCCTATAGATCTGCAAATCAGTGTTCCTGCTGAGTTTGATTCTGCTTCTAGAATTTTCAACTCCCATGATGATGAATTTGTTTCTGTAGATTCCATCATGTCCTTCAACTTTGATCTTCATCCCGAAGTTGATCTTGTTGATTGTAAGTCCTCGGGCTTGGGTACCATAGAGTCTTCATTTGAAAACTCTACCTTGTTTATGCCTATTGTTGATGATAGTGAAGTTGAAATTATTTCTACCAGAGTGACTTGTATCGGGTCTTTCTTTACATATGTTTTAGATATGATCCTTGTACTAATGTTTATTGGAGACAGGATTCTTAGCTGGATGTATACTTGCTTACTGGTCCTTTTTGACACCTTGTGCAACCATGTTAGGTATATTCAGAACCTTGCATATAGGTTTAGGCTTCCCTTCTGTTATGTTGCATTTGAACCTTTTGCCATCCGAATTCGCCATAGGGTCGAACCTGTTGGATATTGGTGTGTTAGCCATCTCTTTATGCATCGTGCACCAGTTCGATAGCAGAGCCTACCTAACATGGGTCACCCTAGTCAGCACCCTTCTGCCATTCTAGTGCCCATGCTGAGTTTTTCTCATAGGCTTGGGAGCCTTTTTAGATTTACCATGACTTTGAGAAGAAGCCTCATATCTTTCTTCCTCATCTATTTCTGGCCATACCTGATGAGGCTCCCATCTTTATGTTCAAGTTGTATGTGCATCTGTTATGATCTCGCTTACGCTAATGAGCCTAATCCCGGCTTCCACGATTTTAGCCCATTGTATAAGCCTCCATCTTTGATCTCATTTCTGCTAAACCCTATATCATTTTGCCCTCACAATTTGACACCTTTTACCTGGAGGAGACTCATCCTGAGTGTACTTATCTTGCTCATGTTCCTTGCATTAGGCATAGCTTTGTTCCATGCGCTTGGAGCTAGTTTCGCATGTCCTTGACACTCATCTCCTCCCATTTCAAGCATTCTTCTACCTTTACTTCGAGCTCGTTAAAAACAGTAAGTAGGTTACGAGCAATCTTCCACCTTTCCTTCGAGCTCGTTAAAAACAGTAAGGAGGATATGAGCATTTCTTTCATCTTCACTTCGAGCTCATTAAAAACAGTAAGGAAGTTGTGAGCATTTTCTGTATCTCCTTTGAGCTCGTTAAAAACAGTAAGGAGGTCATGAGTTTACTTTTCTGGACTCATTAAACCTTTACAGAAAAGATCCATATGGAGTTCTTTTAAGCCCTTTTCAGACTCCTTAAATAGAAAAAGTTTGCCGAGCATAGTTGTCTTTTCGGGCTCGTTAAATTAACTGAACCGACATCCACTTAGGTATAGAAATACCCCTTTTCCGGGCCTTGGTGGATAATTTACGGAAAATGTATACTCTAGGTATACTCTTGTATGCGCTAGAAGAGTTCTTCTTCCATCATTTTACACTTTTTCGGGGAAGGAGACGAACTTTACAAAAAAGGACCTTTGGAGTCGTCTTTAGGGTTTTCAGACTCTCGAAATGTGAAAACACCAAGCGAGCATTCACCTACTCGGGCTCGATGTGAAATCCATGACATGGTTGATAGAGGACTTTTTAAGTTTTTCAAATCTATAAGAAAGAAAACACCGCCGAGCATAGACGAATCCGGGCTCGATATAAAATCCACGGATAGGTGTATGGAGTTTTCTTCTAGGTTTTTCAGACTCCTTAAATATGAAAATGTCGTCGAGCATGCTTTAGTTCTTTGTCAAGCTCGTTAAAAAATGAAAAAGGAAAGGGAAGGGAATAATGTTAAAATATCTTTCAATATGATGGCAGCAAGTCAACTATTTCCTTGAACAAAGCACCTTTTTTGAGTCTATCAAACAAGTTGAGTTCTAGCGTTGGCCTTAGGATAAACTGATCTCAGAGTTCTTACTCCTCCGTTTGGTTAGTCTTCCAATCATATGGAGAATCTGTTAATGTATCATACATTACAGACTTGCGTCGTGGTTTCTTTGTGTTAAAAGCTACCTAAGTCACTCTTGTGTTGTGCTCACTGTTCAAGGATACAACCTGTGTCGACCATTCTGTAGTTGCCTTGACCTCATGTGTCGGCCATTCCTTGGTGTCAGTATGTTTCATCATGTGTTCAGTCCTACTCCAAATCAGCTCATACATGTTGAGTGTCCCTCGTGTTGGATGATGGAGGATGCATTAAGGCCTCCCTTCCAACGGACTTCTTCCCATCGACTTCAACTCATTGTACTCTAGGAATGAAGTTTAGAGTTTCGGTTAGTACCTTGGGGATTGCAATCATTAGTGGCAGTTTCCCTCGCTATTGAATAGATGGGAATACATCAATGTCTCCTATCTGATGGATTCTTCAAGTGTTCGACGGCAAGACCATCTATTCGCACTTGCTTGAATGTACTAGGTACCTTGGGTTCCATTTTCATTATTGGTGGACACCCTCGCATTTGTTAACGGTATACATCAATGACCGGTAATCAAACAATACCTCCCATGTTCGACAACAACTCATTTATTCGCATGGATAGGTTTGTACCTTGGGTTGTTTTTGGATGAAGACCTTGGGATCCTCGATAGAATGACCTCATTTATGCTATCTCCCAAGTTGCGCAATACTGAGCCACACTCTTTTTGGCTCTTGATGAGACATAGATCCAGCTTGTTCTCTATGGCTATGTTCTCCATTTTTGACATAGATCCACCTTGTATTTATGTGGCTATGTTTACACTTATGTTCTTCATGGATCCACTCTTGTATTCTAGTGGCCATGATATATGCATCAGTATTTGGATCATTATTGTATCCTCTTGGAGGTCATGTTCCACCATTTGAACATGGACAACTATCCCAAGGATGAGTTTGTCTGACATTGCCTTTGCTTTCAGGTACTTCATTTGAGCCTATGATTCTTGGTTTCTCCGTTCCTCCATGATTCAACTCTTTGTTATTTATAATGTATTTCGGCCATCGTTTCCCGCACTCCCTCTGACCTCATACATTAGGGGGCATCTGTTATAGCTTGAAATAGTAGTGCTCAAACCCTACTGAGCGTGACTCCACTGTTTAAATAATAGCGCTCAAATCCATATGTACGCGACTTTGTCTACTGTAGAGTAGCGTACACCCCTATTTTGGTCAAAATCTCAAAATTTTGGGAAGTTAAGTTGGTTGGGGAACCTCCTACTCGGTTATAACTTCTTTTCCTATCCTTCACTGACTATATAAGAAGGGTAGAAGGGCCATGTGAGGGGACTAAGCCCAATTACAAAGTTATGCTGGAGGAATGGAGACCCTAATCCCCCTCTCTTGTGCTTCAGTTTTGGTAAACCATAGCACAATTGATTAGAGGCTGGAATCCTTGGAGAACAGAAGCAGGAGACTTTGAATCTAGGTTTCGTGAAGTGTCAAGCTTGAAGGAAGGTATAACTTTATGTACTTGCTTTCATTCATTAATAAAGATCAAACGTTCTTCTCTTTCCAAATATGACCTATTAATGTGTCTTACATTTGATTACTGTTTGATTATAGTTTGATGTCTCTTTATACTATGGATATCAGTCTTATATGTGTAGTCAAATGTATTTGAGAAAGGTATCAAGTTGTTTTTCAGGTCTGGGCATTGCGACACTGGATAAGCATTGAAGAGCGAGGGAGGCAAAGGTAGGATCAAGCTTCTGAATGAGGTGCCTACATCTCTAAACCCTAATCTCTTCATTTATTTGTTTTACTTGCAGAATGCTTGTAAGTCTGTCTTTATCACCGTAAGTTGGTAGTTTCTCCCCTGAACTATAGGTGCATTTTCCCCACAACAAATACTCAAACTTTACTTAAGGTAGAGGTTTGGTTAGTACATCAGTAACTTGTTACAAATTCAAACTTTATAGTTCCTTTCTGCACCATATCATGGAACACTGGATTCTCTGCCATCTTAATACAACTCTGTTTGTCACATAGGATCACAGTTGGGTCTATCTCTAAGTCAAACAATCCAGAAGCCATACTGCTTCACAACTAGCAGAGCAACCAGCCATATATTCCACTTGTGCTGAGAGCCACACTAGACTGCTTCCAGCTAAACCACGAGATCATGGCTGATCCCAAACAATAACATCCTCTCGATGTGTTCTTCCTGTCTAATACACTTTCTGCTCAATCAACATCTGTGTAGCCATCTGAAGTCGTGATCTCCAAGATAGCATAGATCAAAGTCTATCGTATCCTTTAGGTACCTCGTCACATGCTTTGCAACTATCAGGTGAACACATTTAGTTTCCACTAGATACTGACTCAAGGTGTTCAGAACAAAGCATATATCTGACTTAGTATTTGTTAGATACATCAATGACCCAATAATTTGTCTGTACAGAGTTATATCCACTAACTCTGATGAGTCATCCACTAACAGCTTCAAGTTGGAATCCATTAGAGTGGTCATTCCAACATATCAAGTCCTTCTAAATATTTCTCGGCATGCTTTCCCTGGTTGAGAAAGATTCCTTCTGAGCCTTTCCATACTTCCAGAACTAGGAAGTAATGCATCAATTTGAGATCTTTCATTTTCATTTCTGCAGCCATCTATCTGTGCCATCTCTCGTTAGATGGGTCTACTGATATGAGCCTCAATATCATTCGAACTATGTGCTGAGTTCCTTCTTGCATCCATGTCATCTGTGTATAGAAACCATATTCAACCTTGTAGCAAAGGTTGAGATCCACATCACCCATGGTGATCATTAAGCTCATCATTTGACTATCGATCTTGGGTACCCATACAGAACCTGATTCACACTTCTTCTTTAATTACACCATTAAGAGAATGGTCTTATCTAGTCACTTGGAGCAAACATCTCGTCATGATTCTCTTCCTCTTTCTAAGAGAATCTTCTATCCATGAGCCTTTTATATTTTGTTTGATTTGTAAATCTTCTTGTTGAATATCCATCACTTGTTCGGTGTTCATCATTCTTCATGATCTTTCCTACATATCAAAATTAAGTACATGATTAGTAATACTTCATAATCATCAAATCATATTTACATGATAACCTATTATGCATATAGATATCATTTACATAGTTATGCAACTATTTTGATCAATACTTTGGCACAACACTTTCCCATATCATGTATGCATATAGTGGCTATCTAGATGCCTTCCATCTCTACCAGAACATACTATCGAGAGTGTGCACAGCTCTCAGCATGTCAGCAAAGAGGTTTCATTCTAGACAAGCAACAATGGAATGTTTGTCCAACTTACCAATCATATGCATATTAGTAGTATACTGTTCAACGCTCTATGAATGTTTACACTTAGCATGATATATTCTAGGAATACAAATAACCTATTAAAAGCAATATCATTTACTATTTCAAATAACAACTCAAATACTTATCTTTTATGTTTCTGTGGTTGCCTCCCGCTTGATCTTCTATATGTTTTTTGAACTTATATTCATTCTGTACCATTGTGCATGCTCAAGTGTGCACTAGTGTCATCTTCATGATCTCATACACAAACATACATTCATTAGTATATTATAATCTTGAATATGTATAGCCATGATCATAGATAATAAACATTAGTATTCAAGGTTTCAAGGAAGTCTTCTTTTACTCATGCATCAATCAAGATAAGAGACATAATATTCATAAACCCTTGATTACTAACTTTATGAATAAGCATAACCATTCATACCAAGTATACTTATATAAGGGATCCTAACACAAAGTAAGATTCTAACTTGATATAGGAAAACATACTTGGATTAGTATACCTGCTTAGTTATGTCTAACATACCTAATCAATATCTTTTTTGTTCGCTTCAATGATTTAGAGATCCTGTGCTGAAACCTGCATATCTCATAGGTTAAGCATAATAGAACAAAGTCATACATAGCTCGTATGTAGAACTTCTATGTGATCAAGGATTATGGATGAGTCTTTGTCTTCATGTTGTCATGGTCATGGAACTTGATTTGTCTTTCGTGATGTACCTGTATCTTGTTAGCAGACAACATCAACCTCATACAACACCACAGTGCATTAGTACAATCATATAACCCTAATCAATGAATGTCTTCTATCATTCACATGTATTCATACTTTTATTAGGATGATAAGACAAATCTAACATTAATCAAGATTGTACTAATAAATAATATGAAGACAAACATATTATGAACTTAATCAAGAATCAGATTTCAAGACATACCTATACCTCCTTAAGGCATACTTGTCGAGACTTCTTGTAGTCTTCTTATATAAGGCCTTAGCCTCAACTCCCCCTGGAACCTGATCTGGAGCTTGATTAGGGTTTGTTAGAGAAACCCTAAAAAATTCAATCTTTGACTTTCACACTTCTGAATGTGTGATATCCCTCCTTTATGACCTGTTATGGTAAAAATGAAAAAAACATTGTTGTACACTCGGTTACTAGTCAGGAGCTCAAGGCCAAGGCCCCACCAATGGACCTCGAGCGATTTATATGTTTATAAGTCTTAAAAGGTTAAAAGATGCTATTGTGACTAAACGACAAGTAACCTAACGGATAGTGACTAGGAAGCCATGTGATCGGTTGACCATATCATGACTTATCATATTCGATTTTGATGAGTGGAGATATAAGTTCGTCCTTGTAGGATTATTATTCACCTTAAGTATCCAGCTAAGATACTATGGCCTAAGTTATTCTAATCCTAATATGACTAAGCTATAAAAGTAGATATTATAATCATTTGACCATGGCATTAAAAGTCGAGATATATATATATATATATCTTTATTGAAATAAAAACTTACCTTTGTATATTGTGTTAATAAGCATGACACATATATTATACTAAGATTATATATATGTATCGACATAATATAGGCTATTTTGGAAGAGAGGTCTATACACTGTAATAGAGCCTTGGAACTATTATATAACTTTTCTTTTAAAGGAGAACATACCACTCTAAATTATGGGAGAAGACGTGTAGCTATTATTAGAAGTTTGGTAGTAGAATGAGAAGTAAACTAAGTTTTAGCTCAGGCCTTGTGATACTACGGTTGTTGATGAAGAGTGTGGAGGAGGAATCCGAGAGAGTTTTTATAGCTTGTTGTCTCCTTAGTGGAGCTCGTAAAATCCTAACTACCATCAGCGTGTATTTTCTTCCTTCGACATCTGTCTTCCATTATACCCACGATCCTCGACCACCAGTTAACTCGACAAGATATAGAAAATAGTTTTAAAAAAGGGCGAAATGAGGTTTTAAGGGGGAACAGGATCGCGGCGCATGGAGGAATTTCCTCTGTATTATTGTTGTCACTTCCTTTTATTTCGGGGAAATTCTATAAGGCATTTTTGGCGTTGAGATTGGGAAGGGGGGACGGTGCACCGGAAAATGAATAAGAAATGACCTCTGGCACGCGGCAGGGGAATCAACAACTGCTTAGTGAGGTTAATCTCCGCATCAACACAGTAGTATTTTCGAGATTGCTACAGGGATGTTGATCTCTGTCGCAACAGTACTGGTGATTCTTTTGACCTCCGTCTAAAGTAAGCCTCTGCGTGGAAAGAAGTATGGCCGTCATGGCCTTGTGTTATAACATAATCCTACCAGAAGGGATGGTGCAAGTGTAATATGAGCAAAGGCAGTATTGAGAAAGGCGTTTTCCTCTGGGGAAGAAAAGCAAAGGCACATGCCTCACATGTTCTACAGTAGAGAGCATCAATATAGTTTCCGTTGACTGTGGGCTGTTGAGGAACAAAGAAGGTATTCTGTCAGCTTGGCGCTTGGACATTGATTGTTGACTTGGATTTTGTATTGACGTCTTCTCAGAAGGTATGAGTTCTTCTTTGGTCCCTTCTTTTTCTTGATGGGATTAATCCTTGTAGGATCGATAGCATTTATCTCCCATTTAAATTAGGAAGGGCACAAACCATTTTTTCCTTATTGCTTTGAAATATTTTTAAATGGAAACTACAGCCTTCGACTTCTGTAGAGACTGTCTTTTAGTGTTGAGCTTGTCCTAAAAAGCAATCTCCCTAATCACGCCTTATTTGTTTAAATATACTGGTGGAGTTACTCTTGAGAGCCGATCCCCAAGTCTGTGGAGGAGATTGGTTTATACTAGGTGGGTTTTTAGGCTATTCATTATCTGTGTTCTCAGATTAGAGTTGCTTCCTTCAGTAGGGTTTACAATCTTTAGGTAAGCTGTTGTTACACGATCACAATGATCTTATTAGAGAGTCATTTCTATAATTCCGTTGGATGATAAACCGATTGCAACGGAGGAATTACTACCTGTATTTTTGCCTTACATTTCAAAACTCCTTTAAGAGCTGAGTCTCTCATAAGGTGCACATTCCTTTTTTGTATTCTTGGGTTTCGCTCTTGCTGTACCGATTGGTGATTTCTACATTGGTTGTGGAAGTCTTCCCTAGAAGGGATCCGAATACAGTAAATGAATCTTAGGATCGATCTCTGTTGTTTTGATCACGGTTTATGGGCAGCCGAGATCAACATTACATCTGTGGATGCATAGTAGAGATCACCAGTACATTTATAGATGCGTAGCAGAGAGCCAAAATCCATTCCATTGTTGTGATATGACCACTATACCTGAATTTATATTTTGTTACCAGTGCAGGGCATTGATTTTTCCTAATGTATTCATAATGATAATTATTACCACAAATACATTTGGATGCTTTTGGTATTTTGGATCCAGTTTTTAATTATTTGACTTTGTAGCGAAGTAATAGATCGGTAGTTGGTCTAGACTTGATATATATATATTATAATAATATATATATACTATATGTATAGAGGAATGTCTCACTTTGGTACTGTATGATCTCGGTTAGGTTAGCTATTGCTGCAGCAAAGTCACAGATCTTTACCCGATCCACATAATTCTGTATATAAATCTGTTTCTTGATAGAATGTAACTCTCAGTGATTAACTTGAAGGAGGGTTTAGGTAATCCTTCTTGGTTAAATTTTTGTATAAAAAGATTCATACAATATCCCTTGGCCGATAAAAGAGTTTCATAGGTTGCCCGAGTGTATCTCAAGAAAGGTTTTAAGGGTAAGTTATGAGCTTTATGGTCACAAGTGTGATTGATGATTAGGAATACTTGGATTAAATCCTCATAATTGTGGATTAATAATATGGGTTATACTATCCCTTTATTTTTGTAGTCAACATTAGGAGGTGGTTAATAATATATGAATATTATTATGTGGTCAACCTTATCTAGTAATGTTGGACATTAACATTGATTTATACATAGATTCATTAAATGAAAGTGCATCCAATTTATTATGTTATGTTTGGTATGGCATATTGGATACATGACATGGTCTTTTATTGATATGTCTTTAAAGAAAAGAGGATAAGTATTTAATGGACATACATTGTCGAATAGAATTGGTTAATCTACTCCTTAGTTGTTTCAAGGATATTGTTGTTAAGATGTAATAAGCTATTACATACATAGACTTAGGAGGCTCCTGTATTTTCTAAGTTAGTCCGTTGGAAGTTCTGAATATGCTCTCTATCTAAAAGAGAGACCCGAGCAAGTGGAAAGCCATTGTTATATGGCAGATTGTAACCCTTGAATTGATGAATAATAATAAGATATGACCCTCTTTGGTGGACGTAGCCCCTCTTGGGCGAACCACGTGAAATAACGTCTCTCTCTTGTATGATCATGATGGTTATGATGGTTGGTGGTGTTGAATGCTTCTTTTTAAAATGATGGTTATGTACTATTATATTTTTGTTTAGTTTCCAATATTATGTTTACACCTTGCATGAAGGTATCATGGTAGAGTAGTTGATTTGTAGTCTCATGCGTTTGATTAATAAGGGTCCCCTTTATCGGGTAGTTATGATAACTTGGATTATATATATGTTTTGCTCCCCTTGCGTCTTGTATTGATATATATATTGAGAGTTTTAATTACTTAAGTAGAATGTTAGAATTTCTCATGGGTAGAATTGATGATGCATGAGGAATTTTTTTTTTTAATCGTTGTTTTACTCACGGAAGTATGGTAAGAATTTCTTAAATTTACTACTTCAGTAACTCACATATATGGGCATGTTACAGAATGGATGGAAGGATGTGTCTTGCTGAGCTGATCAAACTTGCGTACTTTAATTTTGAAATCTCCAAAATTTGACCCCTCAAAATTGCCTTCGAAACTTCTGGATCTTCTCGACAAAATCCTGAACTAGGGTTTGATGAATCCCACCCTCCTGCCCAATCAAAAGGTTTGATCCAAAGCTCTAAACTCTTATTTTTCTGAGGAGCTTCCAACTGTGGTCACAGACTTCAAAAATTCCAACTTTTGTTGAAGCCCTAATTTTCCATCTTTCCGATCAAAATCCTGAACTGGGGTTTGATCAAGCTTGGTCTTCTACCCAACCAAAAAATTCGATCTTGGTCTCTAAATTTCGATTTTCTTGGGCATCATTCAGCCATGGACTCCGATTCCAAAAATTCTAGCTTTCTCTGAAACCCTAAATTCTAGAAGCCATGAATGGAGGTGCTCCAAAAATAATTCTGTTTTGATAGAAATATGTACCTGATTGTTTTTGTTGTAACTCTGAATTTTTTTATCCATAGGGTCTGAATTTTTTTTTCTATGGTAGCTTGACCTGTCATCTTTCCATCCCGATAGGTTTGACCTCAATTGGATTTTCTGAGAGAGAGTTATGCCAAGTGTTGCAACGTGACCTGTTTATGGGATAAAACAGGAGAGCCAACTTGTACGGCGTGCCACGTGTTACTGGTTCAACTTCGGCCTCTGAAAACGTTTCTTAAGATAGTATCATCTGTGTACTACCTATCAATTTTTACGAAATTTCATTTGGAGCTTCCTAGCCCAAGTTAGGACCTTTTTTGTCAAAGTCACCTGATTATGACTGAGATCTGGAAGAGGCAGAAACCCTAACTTGTACTGATCATAACTCACAAAGTACAATGAATATAAGAGTTCACTTTGGACACAAGGTACATGGGGATGTTATCTACTACTTGTAAACGTTTCAGATCCTGAACCTTCGCCAAACTGGATTTATAGTGAAAGTTCCACGATGACTGGTTTTTGCTATATAAAACCCTAACCTTCAAATTGTCACAAGAGAAGCAAGTGTCGTAAGTGTCATACATTGCCTTCCTTCAGGTTAGCTCTGATACCATGTTAAGATTCAATATTATAAGATAGAAAATAGCAGCATTACATTCCATTTCACAATAATAGCATATACAGGATCACTAAAGAAACAACAAGCACAGCATAAACACAAGAGACATAGATTTATCCTGGGAAACCCTCATGGGGTAGAAAACCCAGCAAAGCTTCCTCAATATAAATGACCAGCAATATACAAAGATGAAAACCAAAGACATGATCTCCTCCTCCTCCATAGCAGACCTCTCCTCCACATGTGCACTACATTCTGAGTGAGGGAAGTGTATCAAATGAGGAGCTCACCTCCTCTATTTATACACATCTCTGACTTGTACAATATGTTAACTAGGTCGGCCCCAACTTTACCATTGGGTTAAACACCCCACTACAATTGACTGGGCCGACCCCTCTAGGGTGGTCTAACAACCCTTTGATCCACATAACACATACAGGGCGACCCCCACTAGGGAAGTCTAATAACCCAAGTTACCACATTCTGTCGGAGGAATAAACATCTCCGGATATACAATAAGATCTCCACGGAGGAATGAAACATCTCCAGAATAATAAAGTACAAATATAATATTCTTAGAAGTTACAATATTCAACAGTATTGATATTCTACACATGCTTGATATATGAATTTATCGTACCTTTTGATTTTCAATGTATAATTGCTATGCGGAAGTATTGGGTATTGAAAACATGATAAGCATATCCTATGGTTCGAATTACAATACATATATGCTATGTGAACTAGGACATGGTTTGAAACTTATAGCGTGAATGTATTATCAAGATATAATGATATCTTATGGTTGAAACTATACAACGGTCGTAATAAGGTAGTGATAATATATTTCCGATGGTTTGAAAACTATGCCACGGGTTGGATTATAGTTGTAATGTAGTAGTGATATAATCCCGAGATCACGCTGTAACCCTAACTTAGCGCTGTCATGAATTTAATGTTGTTGCAGTTGAGGGTGTGGCAAATGATATGTGAGATTCAACATTAAATGTAACCCTGTGTGATGGTACTGGTTTGCTTTGATGGCTCCTACGTGTTACTGGATCCACGTGATATAGTTATAAGAATGGTGATAGTTCATCGAGCTGTAAGCTCAGCCCTGGTGATATGGCACTCCAACTGTGCTGGTTAATTATTGAGGTTATTAATGGTGCTTGGTCATATCTCTGCCTTGGTACTATTGTGGCTTTTCTGTCCAAATATTGATCATTGATCTGTTGCCTCGATCATTGAGATCTAAAACCCTAAGACAGTCTCGCAATAACGTTTGTTGTTTGCCTTAACGCATTCATTTGGTGTTTTTGTTTGGGGAAGAGGCCGACAGGCCGCTGGTTAGCAGGGATCGACCCTGGGTGGTTTGTGATGGCTCTGTAACTGCAAACTCTGAAATTTTGATGGTGAAACTTACTGTATAACTTGCTTGGGTTTGGAAGTTGTAAGGCAATGAATCCCTGTGGCTTTCGTCATATGACAGGTTTAGGTTTTCGGTGATATTAAACTCCAAGTTTGATAAAAGTTTAGTTGCATGCTGCTTTGTTGCATTGGTTGGAGGAATTGGAAGCATGAAGCATTCCATCTCTCTGTTAATATGAAGGTAAACTCAACTCGTCACGCTGTCTGTTTAATACAGTTTTGGTTAATCAAGAAATTGTTTGGAACCAGTTATAACTTCTGAGTGATTGTGTGGCAGGTACTGCTTTCTTTCGGATATTACAGTGTTGGGTTTGATGGCAATGGATAGCATGCTATAAATGGTAAGCCCCGGTAGCAAACCCTCCGTAGGTTCTCCTAGCAGTTTTGTGGAAAACATTTGAAGTTGCAACAACTTGTCCTGGAAATCGTGGTTCGAAACCCATGTTGCTTTGTGTTGCGCCTGTGTTAGGATACTTCTCAGTTTGCAGAGTCAATGTAATAGTTTTGTAGAGTTACTGTACAGTGTTTTGGGTTCTAAGTTTGTACTGGGCAATATTCCTCTGTTTTAAAGGGTTTCAAACTCTGTTGAGTTGATAATAAAAGTATGTTTCCAAATCTATGTTGCAATAACTGTTTTGTGTTCGTTTGTTTTGGGGTTTGGCCCATGAACAAAACCTGTGACTCGTCGATTTATAAAATGGAAAGAATTTGTGTGTTAACAAACCTCTGCATTGGAATTTGATGTAATACGATAATAGTTGTCCAACTAGGTTTTAACACACCTGTTGCTATCATTTTCTTTATGGACTGTGAACTTATGAAATGTTTAAACATCGGGAAAGGAAATCGTGTGCTATGTATGAATAATGATAATACTACTACTATCTTTTAAACAATGGTTATGTGTTTGTAATACATGATAGGCTTCGGCCTATATGCAGCTTCGTCGATTTGTAAGAAATGTTTGGGTTTTTGATCTATAAGCCTTGTCATGATTTAGGGTTTGGCTCTATTTAAAATGTATGGATATTTAGCTAACTTGCCAATAGGCCCTCGGCAATCCATACTTGTTTTTACTTCTGCAATTTAGAGGCATTCTATTGTTAATAAAATAATGAAACTATGTAATGATAGGAAGCTTGTTTAACTAGCTCGATTCTGTAGAAAAGAATGCGTTTGTGTAATTTTTGTTTTATGGCGTACGGAACATGTGTTTGGACAATAGTTGAAAACTATTTAAATAAAAGATATCTTTAATATACTTGCTGCTATCGTTCGATAATAAGTTCAGTAGTTTGAAGTTTGTTTTTTGAAAGTGAAATATGTAACCCTATGTTTGTGATATGAGACTTCTGTTTGCTTATATATCCTGTAAGTACAGTAATGGAAATAACAGTAGATTATAGTAAACTTTGAGAAGAAAATAAATGGAAACTATAAACCCTAAATTGAAACTTGAAAATGACATATCAGTTCTGTATGATGAGATTATGCAATCATTTTTAATTCTGTATCAACAATGATCTCAATAATAATTATAAAGCACAAAAATAATCTTTTAAGACAATAAACTTCTATTTGATGAAATAAAATATAGAAGTAAGAACAGTAATGTAAATAAATGCAGAAAATAATACTAATTACTATCAGTAGATAAATTAACAGAATATACAGAATGGTACTTCCATCATCTTGGCAATTTTCCTATCATATCTATCTACCTTAATCTGTCTTTGTACTAGAGTACGATGCTGTTCCTTTTTGCATGGGGAAAAATGCGGAGGCTGTTATATTCAATCAAATCAAATTCATACAGAATTATCGATTTACTCAAGAAACTGAAGTAAACTTATGAAATAGACAGTAAAAGTTAAATAGACAACAAAACTTTAAAATATACAAAATAGATAAGACAATGGAACCTGTAAATGACGATAGGGCTGACAAACACCCAAGGAGGCATGTTCCTCCCAACCTATTCCAGAAGAAGTAGCTCAACTGCTAGCTTCTTGTGAACCCCCGAGCCTGATTACTGAACCAATAAGTGGGTGGAATCTGTGTAGAATCAAGGCACTCAAAAATTCCTTCTGCACTCAGCATCAACCTCCTGAAATAACATGCCTTCTCCAGTCGACATCAACCTCCTGAACTCAATAAGAGTTTGGAAGAATCACAACATGATCAACAACATAGCATATCCCCTCATCAAATCTCTTGGGTGCAAACACAGCAAAACCCCATGGTAAATTTCCTCGTCAGGAAAAGTGATGAACCTCAGTTCAGAATTTGATGGCTATTATATAGATTGCCTAGGTCTTTTAGTGGTCAGTTTGGAATAAATGAGCCTCAAGCTCCAGTCCAATCTTTCAGGGCACTATGACCACATTTCAAGGGATTTGTCCCATACCAACAGCTAGTTAGTTGCATCATGATGCTGCCACTTGTCCATTTCCTTCTACCCCAGATTCCATTCCACCTAGTGGTTCAGTAACCACTCTTTCAACAGTCCTCTTAGGTGTTTATCTCCTATTTTATTTGTTTAATAATAATGTATTGTGCAAATTACAGTCATCCTTGGACACGTGTCCAACATAAAACTTTACAATAAAATTTATAATAATGTTTTCTAACACAAAATGTTTTCCAGCAAAAAGGGTATCTTACAAACACCCCCACTTAAGCTCAACATCGTCCTCGATGTTTCTTATTCATCATCAAGTTCCTCATGGAACAGAACTAGATATGCTGCCCGCATATTACTTTCCTACTCCCAGGTAGCTTCATCAAGGCTAAGGTGCTTCCATTGCACCTTTACCTGCCCTATGGTGCGATTCCGAAGCATAATTTCCCTCCGGTCGAGAATACAGTCCGGTTCCACCTGAAAATATCCTTCGGGTTCCACCTGTATGTCATTCCAATTCAACACATGAGTAGCATCGTGCACATACTTCTTTAAAACAGAAAAGTGAAAAACATTGTGGATTTTTAAGTTATATGGCAATGCCAATTGATATGAAACAGCTCCAATCCTTCATAGGATTTTGAATGGTCCACAATACCTTGGTGCTAATTTAGCACAGCTCCCAATCTTCAAAGAACTTTTCTTGGGCTTTACCTTTATAAAAACATGGTCTCCTACCTGAAATTCTCTTTCAGTGCGTTTCAAATCAGCATAGCTTTTCTGCCGATCTTGGGCAACCTTTAAGTTACCTAGAACTTGTTTCATGGTTAGCTCCATTTCTTTCAATAAATCTGGTTCTAACATCAATTTGTCTACAGGATTATCCCAAGAAATTGGAGTACAACATTTCCTTCCAGACAAAATCTCAAATGGGCTCAACTTAGCAGATACTTGATAATTATTATTGTAGGCAAATTCTGCTAAATGTAAACAATCTTCCCACTTTGATGGCTAATCTTTAACATACAATCTTAACATGTTTTCTAAAATCTGATTTACCCTTTCTGTTTGACCATCATATTGTGGGTGGAAAGAAGTGTTGAAATTTAGTTTAGTATTTAATCCTTTAAATAGTGCTGTCCAAAAATTGTTGGTGAACTGAGAGTCCCGGTCTGAAATAATTACCTTTGGAATTCCATGCAAGCGAAAAATTTGCTTCATGAAAATATCTGCAATGTTTGAAGCCTTGAAAATAGTCTTAATAGGAATAAAATGAGCAGCTTTACTAAGTTTATCAACAACAACCATGATTGAGTCATTCTGCTTCTGATTTTTAGGCAAACTTGTAATAAAATCAATGCTTATAATTTCTCATTTCCATTCTGGAATTGGTAAGGGCTGCAATATCCCAGCTGGATGTTGGTGTTCAGCTTTGATAGTCTGACATTCAAAACATCTAGATATATATTCAACAACTTCACTCTTCATGTTGGGCCAAAAATACTCCTTTCTTAACATAGTTATCATTTTCTGATAACCAGGATGCCCTGAATAAGGTCTCTTGTGAACTTCATCTAAAATCAACAACTTAACCTTCGAAAAATTAGGTACATAAATTCTGTTTTTATATGTTAAGAAGCCTTTTTCATTAATTCTATAATCTGTTATAAAATTTTCAGATGAATTTTCAGCCACTTTGTCATGTAATTTTTTGTAATATTTGTCTTGCTTAATTCCTTCTTCGATCTGATTTTCCAGATCAGTTTTAAAAGTACTGATTGCTGCCACAAAACTCAATCTAACATTTATGCTCAATGCATCAACAACCTTATTCTCCTTTCCATTAATGTGATGGATCTCAAAATCGTACTCGCTAAGGAAAGCTAACCACCTAGCTTGCCTTGCGTTAAGATTTGTTTGATCCAATAAATATTTTAAACCCTTATTATCAATCATTAAAATGAATTTTCTTCCAATCAAGTGATGGCGCCACATTTTTAAATCATGTATCATGGCTTCCAACTCAAGATCATATATTGCATAATTCTTTTCATGTATTTTTAACTTCCTTGACTCAAAAGCAATTGCATGACCTTCCTAACTTAAGACCCCTCCAAGTCCTTTGTTGCATGCATCCATGCATACGATGAAATCCTTATTAGGATCTACAATTTTTAAGATGGGTGTAGTAGTTAATAACTCTTTTAACTTATTAAAATTGTCTTGACACTTTTGATCCCATACGAATTTCTTTCCTTTCTTCTCCAAAGAAGTGATGGGGTTAGTAATTCTAGAGAACCCTTCAATAAACTTTCTATAATACCCCGTTATTCCCATGAATGACCATACATCAGTTACGTCTTTTGGGACAAGCCATAAATTAATTGCTTTTATGTTATTAGGATCAACATAAATACCATCTTTAGAAATTATATGACCCAAATACTGAATTTTATCTTTATAAAAATCACACTTACTGAACATAGCATAGAGCTGATGTTCTCTAAGTACTTGTAAAATGATTTTTAAATGTTCGTCATGCTCTTCTTTAGTTTTTGAGTGAATCAGAATATCATCAATGAATACCACTATGAACTTATCCAAATATTTATGTAGAACGTTGTTCATTAAACACATGAACACTTCTGGTGCGTTAGTTAGCCCAAAAGGCATAACTGCGAACTCATAGTGTCCATAACGGGTTCTGAATGCAGTTTTGAATATGTCCTCGTCTTTTATCCATACTTGATGATAACGTGACCTTAGATCAATTTTAGTGAATATCTCTGCTCCGCGTACTTGATCAAATAGATCGTCTATGCAGGGTTAGGGATATCGGTTCTTAATTGTCATTTTATTAAGCTGACGGTAGTCAATGCACAAACGCATGGTACCGTCCTTCTTTTTAACAAATATTACTGGTGCTACCCCAGGAGACACACTGGGCCTTATGTAGTTTTTATCTATTAATTCTTTCAGCTAAGATTTGAACTCATTTAACTCCAGAATATTCATCCTCTAGGGGGCCTTCGAGTTTGGTACCGCACCAGGTACTAACTCAATGGTGAAATCAAGTTCTCTTTTCAGAGGTAATCCTGGAATTTCTTCCAGGATTACATCAAAAAAGTCTCTAAGTATGGGAATTTCCTCTAGCTTTAACTTGTCTTCTTTAGATGTGCACTCGTCATTAATAACATTAACATGAAACATTTTACAACCTTTTCTAGCAGCTCTCTTTACTTGTAGAGCAGAACTCTGTCTTACTGAAATCTTTCTATGAATTCCTTTTACTCTTTTTGAATTACCTTCATTATTTAGACATGTAAAAAGTTTATCATAACAATTCAGTAAAACTCTATGATGTTCAAGCCAATCCATACCAATCAACAAATCATATGACCCTAAGGGTAAAACATTCAGATTAATTTGCGTTTTTAGCTGACTTAAAAATACTTCACAATTCTTGACTTAATCTGTAACCCTTCTTTTAGTTCCTGTTGCAAGCTGAACTAACCATGCATTATCAAATTTCTCTATTTTTAACTTGCAACGGTTTACTAAAGTAGGTGAAACATAACTTAGATTTGCACCTGGATCTATTAAAATAGAAATAGACTCGTTTTGTATCATACCTTCAATTTCGACCATGGATGTTTGATGGTTCGCTTGATGGTTCTCCAATGCTGCATTTATCCTAGGAATTTATCTTGCGATATCTCCAACTGTAGGTTCTGCTTGCATAGTATGAATATTGTTGGCTATCCTCTTGTTGCATGGGAAATTTGCTCTCTTATGTGGTCCGCCACATTCATAGCACTTTATGGGTCCTTTCTGCTCAGCATATCTGTTATTGTTGTTATTGTTATTGCTGTGATTATTATTATTATGTACATTTCTTGCAGCAGCAGAGTTCTAAGATGCATTATTCCAGTAATTATTAGGAAAATTTATGTTACTAAAATTTTTCTTAAAACCTCCAGCATTATGATTAAAATTCCTCTTTTTATAGTCATATTGATTAGTCTTACTGTTCTTCCAGCCAGTTGTTCCTTCTCTTTTTATGTTTTGATCAAAAAAAAAATTTCCTTCCTCATGGCCTCTTCCAAAGTGGAAGGATTATCATACTCAATACAATCTTTTATATTAAAAGGTAAACAACTGAGAAACCTTTGTACTTTAGGCTTTTACTCAACCATGTAGGGTACATACCTCAGCAAGCTAAGGAACTTGCTACACAGTTCTTTCATGTTCATTGTACCCAACTTTAAGTTGTAAAACTCCTTTGACTTATCTTCAAAATATTATTCCGACAAAAACTTCTTTTTAAACAAAGTTTTAAACATAGTCCAACTTACTTCTTTTTCTTTTATACTCTTGATCCTTTTAAGATCCTGCCACCAGATATTTGCCTTCCCAGTCAGATTGTAAATAGCCATCTTCGCTTTCAGTTGAGAAGAGTAGTCATAAATATTAAAGTACTTCTTCATTCCTGACAGCCAAGCTTCTGTTGTCTCACCCTTCTCACTTTCGCCATTAAAGGTGGGTGGCTTAATCTTTTTAAATTCCCCAGTAATCTGTTCATGATGCTTATGTTTTATCTTTTTAGAGCAACATTCACTGTTACTGCTGTCATAATTAATATCATCATTACTTGTATTAGATTTAGAAGAAGAGTAACTGTTCCTTTTATCATTTCTTGTTTTCTTATGCTTATGTTGGTGGGACATTATTTCAGAATCAGCCTTCAATTCTGATTTTCTACCTCTTTCATCACTATGATAGTTTCCTTTTAAATTATGTTGTAACTCTTCCTGTACCTTAAGGATCCGTTCATTTTCTTCTTTAACAGCTTTTAATTCAAATTTTAAATCCTGCACAGTGCATAAAATTTTAGAAGACTAGTTGTTTAACTCGACATAAATTCCTTCAGAATTATTATGATTAATACGTTCATTACGAGGAGATCTGTCCTCTGCTGATTCTTCTGGTATTTCCATACCTGCAATTCAAAGGTCAATCTGTTCTGTGCAAAAATAAAATTAAGTTATAAAAGTTAGTAACATAAGCTTTCTGATTTGTTTTCTGTTTGCGCGCATGAACATAAATCAGGCCTAGAGTTTGAACTTGCACTCTGATACCACATGTAACATCCCAAAAATCGCAAAAATTAAAATTTTTTGATATTGCCTAATTCATAAGAGAAATGCTATCTGCAAAATTAAACTTATTTAACTAAAAGATAATAACAGCTTAATAAAATTATCGTATTTATTCTTGAACATAAAAATATACTTGATTATAAATAAGATGCGACAGAACAATGTTTATTTCGTTATGTGTAATGATCTGGTAACAATACTGATGAATTGTTTGCATATTTTTGAAGGGGTTCCTACAGGGTGCCCTTAGGTTTACTTAGCTTTGATAGCTAAAGCATTGGATTCTTTTCTTTCACAGATCTGTAGGTAAGGTAATAGAGTGATTCCAGTTATTCAAGACAAGTTATAAGCTTCAGCTAGTCCTCTCTGTTTTTAAGATAAATGTATATACTGCCGTGCATGAAGGTAGCGCTGGTATGAAGTTCCCAACTTTCTTGATCAACTTGTATCGTTTTATACTAACACTTGTAGATGTTTACACTATGCTTCTGTCATAACTTTTGGAAGATTCATTAGAATTACATCTTATAATAACAAATTGTGAAAAAACAACAAGATTGAACTAGATTTACTTTAGTGAAAGTGATAACAGAAATCTTAAAATGATATCCAAATTATGACATGGATGAACATTGATTGATCTTGGTAAATAATATAAGTTGACCATTTATATCTATATGGCGTATCGAAATCATTCAAATTTATAGATGTATTGTAAAAGTCCTGTTAGGTCACCTTATAGGCAAGATGTTGCCTAGTTGAAGTGATTGCGACAATATTCCAAATGTTATCCAACCTTAGCTTTCTAAGCGGATTAATGTTAGAGTTTATAATGCATTATCGTTATGCAAAATGTCTTAAATTGTGAAATCATAATGCATTCTATTGTATGAATGAACTATATGTTTAAATTTTAAGTGCCTACAAATTGATGCTTGTATTGATATTCTACACATGCTTGATATATGAATCTATCGTAGCTTTTGATTTGGAATGTATAATTGCTATGCGAATGTATTGGGTATTGAAAACATGATAAGAATATCCTATGGTTTGAATTACAATACATATATGCTATGTGAACTAGGACATGGTTTGAAATGTATAGCGTGAATGTATTATCGTGATATAATGATATGTTATGGTTGAAACTATACAATGGTCATAATAAGGTAGTGATAATATATTTCCTATGATTTGAAAACTATGCCACGGGTTGAATTACAGTTGTAATATAGTAGTGATATAATCCCTAGATCATGATGTAGCCCTAACTTGGCGCTGTCATGAATTTAATGTTGTTGCAGTAGAGGGTCTGGCAAATGATACGTGAGATTCAACATTAAATGTAACCCTGTGTGATGGTAGCGGTTTTCTTTGATGGCTCCTACGTGTTAGTGGCTCCACGTGATATAGTTGTAAGAATGGTGATAGTTCGCCGAGCTGTAAGCTCAACCCTGGTGATATGGCACTCCAACTGTTCTGGTTAATTATTGAGGTTATTAATGGTGCTTGATCGTATCTCTGCCTTGGTACTGTCGTGGCTTTGCTGGCCAAATCTTGATCGTTGATCTATTTCCTCGATCATTGAGATTTGAAACCCTAAGGCAGTCTCGCAATAACGTTTGTTGTTTTCCTTAATGCATTCATTTGGTGTTTTTGTTTGGGGAAGAGGCCGATAGGCCGCTGGTTAGTAGGGCTCGACCCTGGGTGGTTTGTGATGGCTCTGTAACTGCAAACTCTGAAATTTTGATGGTGAAACTTACTGTATAACTTGCTTGGGTTTGGAAGTTGTAAAGCAATGAAGCGATGTGGCTTTCGTCGTGTGACAGGTTTAGGTTTTCAGTGAGATTAAATTCCAGGTTTGATAAAAGTTCAGTTGCATGCTGATTTGTTGCATTGGTTGGAGGAATTGGAAGCATGAAGCATTCCATCCGTCTGTTAATATGAAGGTAAAATCGACTCATCACGCTGTTTGTTTAATACAGTTTTGGTTAATCAAGTAATTGTTTGGAACCAGTTATAACTTCTGAGCGATTGTGTGGGAGGTACTGCTTTCTTTTGGATATTACAGTGCTGGGTTTGATGGCAATGGATAACACGCTATAAAATGGTAAGCGTCGGAGGCAAACCCTCCGTAGGTTCTCCTGGTAGTTTTGTGGCAAACGTTTGAAGTTGTAACAACTTGTCCAATCGTGGTTCGAAACCCATGTTGCTTTGTGTTACGCCTGTGTTAGGATACTTCTAGGTTTGCAGAGTCAATGTAATAGTTTTCTAGAGTTACTGTATAGTGTTTTGGATTCTAAGTTTGTACTGGGCAATGTTCCTCCGTTTTAAAGGGTTTCAAACTTTGTTGAGTTGATAATAAAAGTATGTTTCCAAATCTATGTTGCAGTAACTGTTTTGTGTTCGTTTTTTTGGGGCTTGGCCCATGAACAAAACCTGTGACTCGTCGATTTATAAAATGGAAAGAATTTGTGTGTTAACAAACCTTTGTGTTCGAATTTGATGTAATACGATAATAGTTGTGCAACTAGGTTTTAACACACCTGTTGATATTGTTTTCTTTATGGACTGTGAACTTATGAAATGTTTGAACATTGGGAAAGGAAATCGTGTGCTATGTATGAATAATGATAATACTACTACTGTCTTTTAAACAATGGTTATGTGTTTGTAATACATGATAGGCTTCGACCTATATGCAGCTTCGTCGATTTGTAACAAATGTTTGGGTTTTCAATCTATAAGCCTTGTCATGATTTAGGGTTTGGCTTTGTTTAAAATGTATGGATATTTAGTTGACTTTCCAACAGGCCCTCGATAATCCATACTTTTTTTTACTTCTGCAATTTAGAGGCATTCTATTGTTAATAAAATAATGAAACTATGTAATGATAGGAAGCTTGTTTAACTAGCTCGATTCTGTAGAAAAGAATGCGTTTGTGTAATTTTTGTTTTATGGCTAAAGGAACATGTGTTTGGACAATAGTTGAAAACTATTTAAATAAAAGATATCTTTAATATCCTTGCTGCTATCGTTCAATAATAAGTTCAGTAGTTTGAAGTTCATTTTTTGAAAGTTAAATATGTAACCCTAGGTTTGTGATATGAGACTTCTGTTTTCTTATCTATCCTGTAAGTACAGTAATGGAAATAACAGTAGATTATAGTAAAATTTGAGAAGAAAATAAATGGAAACTATAAACCCTAAATTGAAACTTGAAAATGACATATCAGTTCTGTATGATGAGATTATGCAATCATTTTTAATTCTGTATCAGCAATGATCTCAATAATAATTATAAAGCACATAAATAATCTTTTAAGGCAATAAACTTCTATTTGATGAAACAAAATATAGAAGTAAGAACAGTAATGTAAATAAATGCAGAAAATAATACTAATTACTATCAGTAGATAAATTAACAGAATATACAGAATGGTACTTCCATCATCTTGGCAATTTTCCTATCATATCTATCTACCTTAATTTGTCTATGTACTAGAGTACAATGTTGTTCCTTTTTGCATGGGAAAAAATGCAGAGGCTATTTTATTCAATCAAATCAAATTCATACAGAATTATTAATTTACTCAGGAAACTGAAATAAACTTATGAAATAAAAAGTAAAAGTTAAATAGACAACAAAACTTTAAAATATACAAAATAGATAAGACAATGGAACCTGTAAATGACGATAGGGCCGACAAAGACCCGAGGAGGCATGTTCCTACCAACCTATTCCAGAAGAAGTAGCTCAACTGTTAGCTTCTTGTGAACCCTCGAGCCTGATTACTGAATCAATAAGTGGGTGGAATCTGTGTAGAAGCAAGGCACTCAAAAATTCCTTCTGCACTCAGCATCAACCTCCTGAAATAACATGCCTTCTCCAGTCGACATCAACCTCCTGAGCTCAATAAGAGTTTGGAAGACTCACAACATGATCAACAACATAGCATATCCCCTCATCAAATCTCTTGGGTGCAAACACAGCAAAACACCAAGGTAAATTTCCTCTTCAGGAAAAGTGATGAACCTCAGTTCAAAATTTGATGGTTATTATATAGACTGCCTAGGTCTTTTAGTGGTCAGTTTGGAATAAATGAGCCTCAAGCTCCAGTCCCATCTTTTAGGGAACTATGACCACATTTCAAGGGAGTTGTGCCATACCAACAGCTAGTTGGTTGCATCATGATGCTGCCACTTGTCCATTTCCTTCTACCCCAGATTCCATTCCACCTAGTTGTTCAGTAACCACTCTTTCAACAATCCTCTTAGTTGTTTGTCTCCTATTTTATTTATTTAATAATAATATATTGTACAAATTACAGTCATCCTTGGACACCTATCCAACATAAAACTTTACAATAAAAGTTATCATAATGTTTTCTAACACAAAATGTTTTCCAGCAAAAAGGGTATGTTACATTACATATACACCTTCATCCTGGAGTAGTATATTGAAATCGAAATGCCCAGAAATTATACCAAATAACTTGGAACACCATATTATCGTTATCATTGTTTTCTTTATGGTCTGAGCTATTTTTAGGGTGTTGGTCCAAAAGAGACCATAATAGAACAAGTTTAGTAAGAACATCCTCTCTGAACTTCTGAAAAACTTGGTGGGAAATGAATCATTTTATACTTAAACCCTATCCAATAGATTTTCTATTTAGACAATTATATCTGATCTATCTTCATGCCCAAGCATGGTGACCCTATTAAAATATTAATTGTCTTAATGGGATGATAAACATCATTCTGACTCTATTAAAAAGATTAACATGCTTGATGCGATGATAAACATCAAGACATAAATAAATGAATTTCTACATCAAGATATAAGTAAAGCAATTGCTCAAATTAAAAGTTATAGTCATTCGAAAGAGTTATTCCTTCTCTCCATGAATAATAGAACTATTTTAATTATTTCATAAACAGAATGGTCATTCTTCACCTCAGATTGTTACTATCTCTCAGAATTGAAAATAATATTTTTCACCTACAAGTTTTCGGAGAAGTCACAGATTGTATTACAGAAAGGAAAATATGTCTAAATATTTAAATAGAGCCTTTACTGGAAAAGTGTTAAGACTGAAAAGTTATTTTTTCTAAGGTTTCCTTTTCGCACATATTCAGGGAAAGGAAGAGTGATACCTACTCTCTTTCAAAGATGGGAATGGAAATGAGGAAGGGAGAGTAGTACATATCTGAAGAATTAAATTGTGTTTCCAAAGGTTTCTTTCACCCTCTAATCTTTGAACCACTATGAAAAGAAAATGATGGTTTCAGATATATGAAGCAGTGGAAGGGTGAAGAGCTATGTTGTTTTTTTTTAATGATGCTAAAGTGAAAATAAGTTATGATTTTACTTGCTATGTGGTGCTTTACATTTCGATAAAACTAGTAATGCCTGAAATATCAAAGATATGAAGAGAACAAATTAATCATATTGTTTCTTTTTTGATTTTGGATTTTTATGACTGTTATCTTTTTTTCCTATTTTGTCCTATTGGATCTTTATTATGCCTCATGTGGTATAAATGAATGGAATCAGTTGGACAAAATCATGAATTAGACTCATGTTTTCAGCTTGCATGTTTTTTGGAATTGTTAAACATGCATCAAGAAAATATTGAGCACATCAAGAAAATATAGAGAATAGAAAAACCGTCAGAAAAGGTTCACTCTATATTTTCCATTAATGAGAAAGATGAATTGTGTTCAATATGTACATAGACATACATATATAATACAAAAAGACCATAGCTGTCATTTAACTGAATAACAGTTAGGTAATCCAACTAAATATGATTAGAGTTTTCAACATCCTCCCTTAATCATAAGTTCACCTATAAAACCACCACATCTTGACAACTAGCTATGTGTCAAGCGAATATTGAGAGTGTTTAAGATCCTCTCAGAAACTTGAAAAAAAATAAGAAGATGAATACTTCTATTAAATTGACGGTTTCAAGTTGACCATAAACTATCAAGAACTCAAAATCTATTGAAGAGGTGGTTTAAGGATGACCACTAACCAAGAGATGGTTTCAAGATTACCACTAACCAACAATGAGGTCATTTTAGGCTCTCAGCCAATTCTGTTGATGGATGTTGAAAATTTGGTGCAGGGGTTCGGCGATTTCTGAAGGAGGAAGGACTAACAGTTACCATGGCTGCAAGATTGGGGGAGGTTTTCAAGCCCCCCCTTTTGATCCTCCTTGGGGGCTCCAGATCGGGGCATCCCGATCCCAATTGAGGTAATGGGAGAAGAAGGAACAATTACCCAGGCCCCAAAAATGAAAGACACTCCAATTGGGAGGAAGTCTTGCCAATGCATACCAAAATCGGCCTTAACACCCTCAATTGAGATCAAATCTAGCAAGCTGAGGGATAAGATCTGATACATGCAAGATCATGCACTTATACGAAAATTTATGGAATGTTACCTTCAGAAAAATCCCTAGTCTCTTGGATAAACTCGACCTCGAAACCACAAGGTCACTATGATCTACAAATGGGTTCAAAAGGATTTTTTACCATCTATTTCCTAAGCATGGAAGAGAGAAACAGAGTGCCAGATGGAGGCCCTTATTTCTTCTACTATGAAGGCATGTTCTTAATACCATGGAAGGAGAAGTTATGTCTAGATAAAGAGGATATGAGATATGCTCTGTTATGGATCCGTCTGTAGTCTCTCCCAAGCGAATACTGGGACTCAAAATTTTTGGAAGATATCAGGAACAACTTGGGATCCTTCATAAAAATATAAAAGAAATCCAAGGCACAACGATACATGGCCAATGCAAGGATATGTGTTTACACAAATCTATCCAAAGAACTACCAAAAGCCATCAAAATTTCATAGGAAGACGATGATTGGCTTCAAACCCTAGATTATGAACAAATCCCATTCAGAAGTCTGGATTCCATGAATATGGAAATTTTTTCAGAGAATTCCCTATGAACACTCCAAAATCCCCTCCTAAGAAGGATGAGGAAAAGATGGATCAAGGGTTGACTAGGCTTTCTATGCGTACAAAAAAGGAGGAAGAAAACAAGAAAATATGGAAGTCCCTAAGAAGATTTTAACATCCAATCAATTTGAAGCACTAGGAGATCAATCGAAGGAAAACATCACTACATCACCTAAAGAGAACCAACACAAACCGGACAGACAGGAAGAGAAGGACGAAAATACGAAGGAAAAAAATTTTGCGGTGGTAGAAAACCCCAATGAAGACCTAGATAGGGACCAGGAGAAGAAACTGAAGATATGGATATTGGAGATCTAGATCTAGATGGCATTGAACAAACCTGCAAAGATGCAGAAAAAGGATATGTCCCCAAGGAGCAAGTAGTTCTACTAAAGGAGGCTATCATCAAAGCAAGGGAAAGAAACCATCTTGGAATCAATTCAGGTTCCCATAAAGAATACAAGAGAAAGCATGAAGATATAATCAGGAAGCCGGGAAGGAATTCCAATAGGCAACGTATTTCGGCAGCACGTTTAAAGCTGATTCAATCAGGTTAGTACCCTACCATTAGGGATACACTAGGTTTATAAATATTTCTATCTTTTAATGAAGATTATATCCTGGAATATAAGAGGTATTAATAGCCCTCAAAAAGTAAATATCTTAAGAAAAAATATTCAGAAGACAAATTCGACCATTTTTTTCCTCCAAGAAACAAAGTGTTTGGTGAACCAGCTACAGGAAACAGGGAAAACGATTTGGAAAAGAAGTGAAGGAATGGGTATGGATGCTATAGGAATGGAAGGAGGCTTGGGAATTCTATGGGATCCCAACAAAGTAACTGTGTCTAGATTCTATTGAAATCATTGGTTCCTCTCAATAGAATTTGGAGTAATTGGCTTCCCAGTCTCTGGATTCTTAACTAATGTTTATGGCCCTCACACACCTCGTGAAAAATTGGATTTCATTGATTCCCTTCAGAAAATTTTGGACTGGACTGGGGGAAAACATTGGATCATGGGAGGAGACTTCAATCTCATTACCCCTTTAGAGGAAAAAAAGGCATAAGTCATAGACTAGAGGAAGAATGTGATCGCTTTAGAGATACCATTTAATACCTGAGGATCGTGGACGTTATCCCGAGGAAAGGAAGATTCACGTGGAAAAATAAATGAAAAGGATATCGCCACATTGCTTCTCTCTTGGACCACTTCTTTTTTTCCAAATCAGTTGCAGAATCTAGAAGTGAAATCTTGGCGTCCGTTCTACCGACTGCTGGCTCTGACCATTGGCCAGTGGAATTTTGGTGGAGCGAGCTAGGGTCACAATTCAAAAATCCCTTTCGATTTGAACAATTCTTGTTAGGCCATCGAGAGTTCAAATAAAACGTTGAGTAATGGTGGGTTGATCTAAGCAAAGGGGAGGGCCAAAGTATGTATAAGTTCCAACAAAAAATGAAAGGACTTAAAGAAAAGATAAAAAATGGAACAAGGAAGAGTTTGGGGATATCTTCACATATAAAAAAATCCTAGAACCAGGTTGGAGGAAATACAGAAACTTGGCATGAATACATGATACACAACCAAGCTTTGGGATGAAGAAGCAAGAGTGTGTAACAGGATGGTGGAGAGGGAATGATAGGAGGAAATTCTCTCGCACCAAAAAGCTAGAGTTAATTGGATAAAATATGGGGAAAGAAACACTAAATTCTTTCACATATCAGTCATCCAGAACCGGTCGCAAAATAGAATGCTTAAGATAAAAAATATCAATGGAGAAATATTAGAACCATGGAGGAGATTGAGAAGAAACTTGGAAACCATTTTCAGGATATCATGACTGAACTTATACAGGATAGAGACGAGGATATTGAGCTAATTGTTGATGTATTTGTAACTCCGGAAGATATTTACTTGTATATTGTATTTATTACATTTGTACTTTATTGTATCCCCAATGGAGATGTATTATTCCTCCGATTAGAAGTGTCGTCATTTGTATTTGCAAGTGTTGCAAGTTACATTGTAAGTGTCGTAACTTATATTTGATGGGTTATTAGACCACCTTGGTGGGGTTGACCCTATATGAGTCATGTTGATGGGTTATTAGGATTCCTTAGGAAGTCATCCGAGTTAGGGTTAAAGGCAGGTCAAGTCCTTGTATAAATAGAGAGTGTGACTCTCTCATTCTATTCATTCACTCACTCACTCACTTCACATTAGTGAGAGAGAGGAGGAGTGCGCACAAGTGGAGGAGGAGAAGCTACTAGGATACTATCTCTTGTTTTGGGTTTTTATCTTTTTTATCTTTGTATTGGTGCTCATCTATCTCTGAGGAAGTTGCAGGGTTTTTCACCTTTTGGTTTTCCCCGATGAAATGCTTTGTGTCTCTTGTCTCTTGTGTTTTATATGCTATACATGTTGTTCTCTCAATTAAGATCCTAGATCATATTGAATTAAATGATGAAAAACTAACATGGTATCAAATCGTTCTTGAAGGAGGGCATTGTATGGAATTTACGACACTTGTTGCACTTGCGACAAATTGGAAGCTAGGGCTTGATATAGTAAAAACTAGTCATCGTGGAACTTTCTCTATAAATTAGTTTTGGCGAAGGTTCAGGATCTGAAAATTTTATAGGCCGAAGATGAAATGTTCATGTACCTTGTGTCAGAAGATCAACCTCAGATTCAATGTACTATGTGAGATATGATTCGTACAATTTAGGGTTTCTGCGTCTTCCAGAATGTAGCCCTAAACAAGTGACCTAGGAAAAAAGGTCATATCTCGGGCTAGGAAGCTCCAAATGGAATTCCATAAAAAGTGACAGTTAGGGTAAAGAATTTAGTTTCACAGGTCCGAGTTTTAGAGGCCGAAGGTTAAACAGTGACACGTGGCACTCTATACAAGTTCTCTATGTTGTTTCAACCCATAAACAGGTCATGTTGCGACACTTGGCATATCTATATCATGGAGAATCCATTGAAGCTCAGACTTATGGGGTTGAAAAGATGATAGGTCATTCTACGACAGGCCAAAGTTTCAGACCCCGAGGATCCGAAATTTTAGAGATACTTTAGAAACAATATGTCATATATTTATGTTAAAACAGAATTGGATTCTGAGCATTTCCATTTTTGGCTTGTCACTGGTGCGGGAAATTAGGGCTTTTGACAGAAGTGGAATTTTGGAGTTCTCTCAGCATAGGATTGATCTCCTCAACAAAATAGAAATTTAGAGACCAAGATCAATTTTTTTGGTCTGGTAGAACCCCGAGATCTATCAAACCCTAGTTTGGGTTTTGGATTAGAAAACCAGAAAACGAGAATTTGACAGAAGCTGCAGATCTGAATCTCGCAGGTCAATTTTGGAGGGTCAATTTTTGGAGTTTTCGAAATATGAGCACACCAACTTGCTCGCCTCCGTTAATTAAATCTCCCTATCCACACAGAAGTTTGAAATTCCAAGTTTGTATTTTTAGGGTTTCTCTGCCAAACCCTAGCCAGCTCCAAATCAAGTTTTAGCAAATCAAAGTGGATTGGGTTAATCCTAAAAGAGAATGCATTGGACACCTACATAAGTGAAGAAGTTCCAGTTCCAGATGGAGATGAGTCTAAGGCCTTACATAAGAAGACTACAAGCAATCCCGATAGGTATGACTTGAGGAGATACAGGTATGTTTTGAAATCTGTTCATGATTAAGTATGTCTTCATATTATTGAGGTTAGTACAATCTTTATTAATTTTAGACTTGTCTTATCACCTTAGTAAAAGTATGAATGCATGTGAATGATAGAAGACATTCATTGATTAGGGTTATGACACTTATGATTGTACTAATGCACTATGGTGTTGTATGAGGATGATGTTGTCCGCTAACATGAAAGGTACATCAAGAAAGACAAATCAAGTTCTAGATCAACAACATATGACCATGGTGACATGAACACAAAGACTCATCCATAGCCATTGAACACATAGAAGCTCTACTTACGCGGTATGTATAATTTGGTTCTACAATGTTTAACTTACGAGATATGTAGGTTACTAGCACAAGGTCTCTAAGTCATTGAAGAGAACAAAGAAGACATTGTTTGGGTATGTTAGACATAAATCACAAACATGATAATACAGGTATGTTTTCCCTATATCGAGTTAGAATCCTTCCTTGTGTTAGGGTCTCATATAAGTATACTTTCGTATGATTGATAATGATTATTCATGAAGTTATAGGCTTGAATAATCATGGGTTTATGCATATTATGCTTCTTACTTTGATTGATGATATGACAAACCAGAAGAGTCCCATGGTCAAATAAGAATATGCATGAGTAAAAGAACTCCTCCCTGAAACCTTGAAATACTAACGCTTGTGATAAATTACCTGTGTATGAAATTACCATGACCATACATGTTTAAGACTATTTAGAATCATAATGTTTTGATAGTATTGAGATTATACTAATGAAGTTCCTGCAAGGAAGTAAAGATTGAGAGGGAGTCCACCCAACAACTAAAGAAAGATAAGTATTTTAATTATCATTTCTTGTATATATGATTACTTAAATGATGTTTTTAAGTCATGTACATACTTATGTTCCTAGATTTAGGATGTATATTATTCATATTAGAAAAGTTGCATTAATGAACAAGATACTACTAATATGCAAGTAATGGGTAAGTGGCCTATGGTACTGTACAACATTCCATTGCTACTTATCTAGAATGAAACCTCTTTGCTGAAATGTTGGGAGTTGTGCACACTCTTAACAATGTTCTGGTAGATATGGAAGGAATCTAGAAAGTTACCATATGAATACGAGATATGGATGCATGTTGTATTGAAGCATTGGCTAAGATAATTGCAGACTGTATGACATATGTCCTTATGTGTAAGATTTTGTTCTGAAAACTATGAGAAGTTTCTAATCATGCAATTGAATTTGAATTGTAGGAAAGATTGTGTACAATCACCTACAAAAGAAGGACAACAACATTTGTTCCAGCAACGAAGTTCAAGAAGACTATCTATTGAAGATATTGAAGAATCTGAAGTTCCCAGGATCCGAGATGCAGTAATGGAAGGATTCCATGATCGAGGAGTAACAGTCAATCATGAAGAATGATGTTTGTGATGTGGTCCCAAGACCAGAAGGGAAGTCTGTTGTGACTTCCAAGTGGATCTACAAGATCAAGCATGCTGCAGATGGTAGCATAGATAAATACAAGGCAAGGTTTGTGGCTCATGGCTTCTCCCAGAAAGAAGGGATATATTATGAAGAAACGTTTGCACCTATAGCTAGATACTCTTCCATCAAAACAATACTTGTTCTGGCTACAGTGATGAAGTGGAGAATACACAAGATGGATGTGAAGACAACTTTCTTGAATGGTGTAGTCGAAGAGGAAGTGTATGTGGATCAGCCACTCGGTTTTGAGACACATGACAGGGAGTCATATGTGTGCAAATTGAAGAAGGCCTTGTATGGTTTGAAACAGGCACCCAGGACATGGTACGACAGGATAGACAGCTTCCTATCAAGTTTTGGCTTTAACAAGAGTAAATTGGATTTCAACCTTTACTACAAGGTTGAGGAAGGAAATCTAGTGATACTCCTACTGTATGTAGATGACCTGTTTGTGACAGGTGAGGATAGGTTGATTGTCGACACGAAGAGGAAGATTGCTGTCAAGTTCGAGATAAAGGACTTGGGTATGATGCATTACTTTCTAGGTATGGAGTGCAGATGGAATCTTCCTTGGACAAGGGAAGTATGCAGTATAGATCCTGAAGCGGTTCGATATTATGGACTGCAAGGCCATGGCCACACCTATGGAATCAAACCTGAAGCTATTGAGTGATGCTTCATCAGAGTCGGTTGATGCCATGCTGTATCGTCAGATGATTGGGTCCTTGATGTACCTGATGAACACGAGACCAGATATTTGCTTTGAGGTGAACACTTTGGCCAGTTCCTAACAGATCCTATACATGTTCACTTGATTGTTGCACTAGTACAAAATGAGAGATAAGTGACTAGGCGACTAAAACATTTAGTCACCACAGTTTTTTCAAGGGATAGACAACCAAAATTCCACAATTTTAAGTGATCCAACTAAAAATGACTAAGATAAACGACTGATTTAGTCACAAGATAAAATATACGACTAGATAGCAAGTGACTAAAATAAAAATGACTAACATAAACAACTAATTTAGTCACATGAATACAAATATGACTAGCTAACACTGACTAAGAATATGAATAAGTCGTTTATTTTAGTAATTTTTAGTTACGTCAGTTTGGAAATGATAAATTACAATTTTGACAATGAATTTGTACAATTTAGAAAATTTTAACACTATATATGGATTCAAAGACCCTTTAAAATATGTTGATGCTCAACATCGACTTGTTCCAAAGTGTCGGAACATGATGACAAGGATGACAAAATTAATTTTTTTTGCAAGATCATTATGACTATAGCATCACATCCTATTCGATTTGCTTGTTGTGTCCATACCTTTTTTCACCATTTTCATTGTCATATGACCCCCTCGGCAGGTCCCACCAAGTTACATTTTCCTTGTTACCATGTCATGGTCGAGTCAATTTATGGGGATTTGTTCTCTTTTCATATGGTCATTTTCATGTTAGTTACTCAGTACCATTGTGTTCATCTGATCACTTTTATCACGCTCAAATTTTGTTTGGCCAAAACCATCACCGTTTGACCCTTTCGGCAGCCAGTCAAAGTTTCGACAAGTTGGAGTAAATTGTGTCTTGTCAGTTAAAATCCACCATTTTTTGCATCCATCGATAAAATTTCCAATCAAGTCTATCATCAGTTTTCTAACCTTATCTATGTCTAGAAATATCGATAATATCCCCCGGCATGTCGTTGTGCAAAATAACCATTGTCCTCCAATTTAAAAAATAAATAAAGATTTTCCCTTTCCATTTCCCTTTAAACTCTATATCTTTTTATAATCCCTTTTCCCTTAAATAATCTTTTCCGTTTTACATTTTATTTTCTAATATTTTAAGGAATAAATTTACTATTTAATTTTTTACTATTTAAAAAACAAAATTCCTTATTATTAAATTTAATTATGATCTAAAACTTTTAAAAATAAAACTTATTATTAGGAGAATGGAATTTCCTTACTATCCATATTTTGGGAAAAGCATAGAGGAATGGGGTATGGAGGCCTCTTCCTATCCGCTAAATGGTAGGACCTTCTCCATACCTTTAGAGTGATGGTGTTGCACGTTTGCTAGAGGTCATTAAACAAAAGCTTGAAAAATTCATGGGAAGCTACACCAACGTTGTTTTAGTGGTTTCATCCCTTTTTTTTCATAGTTAATTTGTATTAACAATATATTTTAATATATAGGTATATATATTTAATTATATTTTAAATATGATATTATAGTATGTTAATATATACAAATGTTAATATATAATTAATATGTTAAGCTTATAGATAATATTAATATATTATGTGTTTAATATATAAATATATTATAGTAAAACATTTTATTATATATAATATAATAATATTAACAAATTTTTAAAAATCAAATTCATATTGGCAGACAAATATTTGGGCTGAAGAAAAACTAGGGGGACAGAAAAATTGGGGGAGTTTTGCTAAGGCCAAGTAGGCTCTTATGGAGTGTTCAGACTTTCTTGGTTTTGTTTCAATTTAGACTTCTGTTGGCAGAAGTAGGGTTTGGTCCTTTACTAGTTTTCATTGAGATTTTTACCAGACCTATAAACCACCACCACTTTAGGCGTAAGCCTGAAACCCATTGCATGATTTGAAATTACAATGAATCCCATCACTTCTAGTTGCATTTGCTCAACACACGGAAGTAAATAAGGAGTATAGAGTAAATCGAGAGCACTCCTCAAGGGAACTAGTTTATACCATAAGGTATGCTCTTTCATTAAACCTTTTTATTGTTAGGAAACATCTGCATTATTTTATTTTGGTAATGAGTTTAATATTCTTATGTTTGCTTCTGTTGAATATGGACTTTCACAAGTACATAGCTATGAACTTATAAGAATAAGAAGGAGATGGAAGTTGTGAGGGTTTAGATAGGTAAAATTTTCTATTGACGGCTAGCTTGTTACCAGTCTGATTCCTTTGTTTTTTAGTTTGTTGAACCTTTACACTTTGTTTTCACAGTCAATAAAGGTATCATGGAGTGTTGTATGTCAGCTAACTACAAAGAATGCAGGATATTCTTCCTCAATTTATGACTCTAGGGTTCTCATTATAACCCTACTGACTATACTCCTTTCTATATGTATGAATAAATTGGAACAAGCCCTATCGAGGTCGTATGCTTTCCCTCCCCTTTCATACAAGACAGATCTAGGCACTGTGAATCAAGAAAATATTATGAGAAAATTTGATGTTCTTCATATTTGAATGGAAATCCTTTATGGTATACCCCTTCCAATAGGTTGCTCCTAATAGATAGTGGTAGGATTAGGGAAATATGTTGGTTATGCTCCCTTTCTTATCTTCATTTCTCTTTGAAACATTCAAGTTCCCTATAGTAGCATGGGTTTCTCCATTAAACCTCTCCCATTTGAATTTTCTCATTTTCTCCCATTCATATTTTCTACCAACCTCGCTCTAATATCCTTGGGAGCACTTTTGAGGATTTGGATTTAAGATGGAAGATGAAGATTATTCTATTCCAACATGCCCATATGACATCTTGACCTACTCCTCCTTCTTATTCTCTGTTTATTGATCATCTAAAATTTGTATGAAGGGTTTTTCCATTGCCATATGTGTTAAGCATGAGTTGCATATTCAATCATATCATCTTCCTCATTGTTAGGGCACAAATTTTTAAGACATCCATACTCTCTAAACTTTGTATATATGTTAGATTTCCTATATTAAGCATCAGTAACCTGTATCTCATACTGTTTGGGAGGCCCTCTTCTAAATCAAACTCCTCAAAGTTTTTTACAATTTTTAAATTTTCTATCTTATATATTCTTGTTTCTTTCTTATATATTTTATATATTTGAGATCATATTGATTTTAATATTTTTCCCTCCAAATAGCACTCATGACTCAAATCTCGGGTTCCACATTGCCAAAATGTTAATGAACTGGGACTCATGGAGTGCCTGGAGATGTCTCAGATTTGAATTTTGAAAGCGGAGTTGTTGTTTTGGTATTCTGTGGGCCAATTAAATTCGGCATATGGCTAGGATTCGAACTTTGGTCCAATCACATACGAGATCTATGTAATATAAGCATTTGTCGATCGAGCGATGAGGGTTTGGTTGTTTTTGAGAGAGAGTGGGGTTTTGAACATGTGATCTATCGAAATGATGGTTAACAGGCCATCGTGAGAGAGTATTAAGTACATTACGACAAGGAGACAATTTTTCATCTCCAATGATGACACCCATTAATTGCATTCCAGGGTCGCTGCTCCCAGTGCCGAGGACTATTCCAGCGATGACACTATTTTTTCTCTGTAAGTTTACTTAGATATTCCATTTAATGCTCCATTTCACATGCATTCAGTAGAAAATGTGGGTAGAGCACCGGCCAGTCATAAAATTATCTTATTTTTTTGTCCCCACAGCTCTCCAAATTTTTAGAATTTCATTTCCTATGAGTGTGTTCAGGGAAGAAAGGTGGTTATCATACTATGTTAACAGATGTGAACAGAGAAATGAGCCACAACAATTTCAGGGTAGAAATGTGAACACAACAACAAATTTTGAAGGAATACTACCCAAGAAGAAGACTTGAATGTCGCCCTAAATGGGGGTTTTCAAGTGTAGATTGTGGAAAAAGAAGGGGAAATTTGTTCCCTCTAGTAGAAGCCTAGAAGTTAATGACCGAGAAGTCATGGAGTGCCTAGAGATGTCTCAGATTTGAATTTTGAAAGCGGAGTTGTTCTTATGGAATTCTATGGGCCAATTACATTTGGCATATGGCCAGGATTCGAACTCTGGGCCAATCACATATGAGATCTATGTAATATAAGCATTTGTTGATCGAGCGATGAGGGGTTGGTTGTTTTTTAGATCGAGTGGATTTTTGAACCTGCGATCTATCAAAATGATGGTTAATAGGCCACCGTGAGAGAGTATTAAGTACATTAGGACAAGGGCACAATTTTTCATCTCTAATGACGGCACCCCTTAATTGCATTCCAAGGCCATTGCTCCCAATGCCGAGGACTATTCCAACGATGGCACTGTTTTTTCTCTGTAAGTTTACTCACATATTCCATTTAATGCTCCATTCCACACGAATTCAGTAGAAAATGTGGGTAGAGCACCAGCCATTAATCAAATTATCTTATTTTATCTTATCTAATTTTTTGTCTCCATAGCTCTCCAAGTTTTTAGAATTGCATTTCCTATGAGTATGTTCAGGGTAGAAAGGTGGTCATCATACTATGTTAATAGATGCGGACATAGAACTAAGCCACAAAAATTTCAAGGTATAAATTTGAACACAACAGCAACTTTTGAAGGAATACTGCCCAAGAAGAAGACTTGAATATCGCCCTAAATGGGGTTTTTCAAGTGCAGATTGTGACGAAAGCAGGGGAAATTTGTGCCTCTAGTATACTAATGTTTCTTAGATTGAACAAAGGTAATTGCATTATGTTTAAAAAAAATACTCTTTATAGTTTGGCATTACCTTTAATATTAACACATGCACACAACTTCCCATCATATATGCAATGCAATTGAGAGAGGTAGCAGTAAGTACGTTCCCTAATGTCTCTAGGATATAAATACCATTCTGTGAAATTCTATAAATGTTTTTATTGTTGTTCTAATCAAGTTTTGATCGGGTTCATGATTTAAAATGTTGATATTCCAAGTATTATCTCACAAGTAGATGGCATTGAGCTTCATTTGCTCATCACAATATGTGCAATAATAATCAGATCAACAGAGGATCATAAATTCTTAAATTAACTAGGTGATTTTAAAATGACCATAAAGATGCTAATTTGGATTACAAAATATGAAGATGTTTTCACAAATAGAGCTGAGATGGTTCCAAAAAAAATACGTACTAAATCCTTGAAAGTTGATAGAACAAAATGAAAAAAAACAGAGCTGAGATGGTCTTCCTTGAGCCTATAATCAGTCTGAATATGATATATACAAAACATGTTCTAATAAGTCTGAACATGATATACATCCAAAGGTGAGGACCACCAGGGTGTCCAGTTTAGAGGGCATGGGAGTAAAAATTATATATACAATGGTGATGACCACCAAGGTGTCCATTTTGGCGTGTAAAGTAAACCTTTAAACTGAAAAACAAGCTAACAGAAAATAAGTAAAACCTAGATGTTGTGGCTTCAATGACCATTTGGTCATTTTCCAAGTCAGTTCAAGATGATAAAATTATATTGGGATAGTTGGGGATCTTTCGAAGGCCTGTGCTTGTCTTCTGTTCCTTGTGGCTCTGCCAATTTTTTAATGGCCCTAGCCTTATGCCCCAATGAACACGAATGAGGGAATCATATTTGGCCTTCATGAAGTCCATCATTCTCAGGATGTCCGAGTTATGTTTGGACTCATTTTCTTCAATGGTTTTTGCAATAAGAGACTTCACTAACCAGAAGATTTTAAAAAATTACATACTTGAAGTTTTGAGAAAGGTTGCTTATACAGTTTTCTAGTTCCTCTCTTTCTGGAATTTATGGGATAGAGATGTATGATTAGTTGGCTCTCTTCACAACACTCTCTACTCCCTGAACATATCTATCAGTGGTGGTCTTCACTCTTAGTTATATAAATCCAGCATTTCTACAATTGGTTTTCAATACCTTCTCCCCTCGTGCAGGTGTGTGATCAAAGCCTACCTATAGAGTATTATGAAAAAACGACATACTGACAACTCGTACAATCATTTACAACTATTCAATATAAGTTAATAGAGAACAATTATCCCCATCACATATAGTTGACATTTTTATCATTTTGAATATCTTTGCTTTCTTCAAGTAGCAGAAGATATTTTCAACTCAAGTTTTTGAACGTCACCAACTGTTGAAGGTGTGGGCATGTTTTTCAACATTATTTTTGTTGATAGATATTGTATGTAGAAATACATATCATGTGCAATCATTTTAAAATATTAATGGCGTCCTTCGAACATTGAAAAGAATGTTGGACAGGTTCAAAAACTGATAGCTATCTTCTTGGACATGCTGATTAAGGATAATGGATATGAGAGCATGCCTTTCTTTACATCGGAGGAACGGTGTGTACCCACTATCAATATTGAAACTTTGATCATGAAAAATTCCCAAAGTCATCATCAATCCAGGTCCATCACCATTCTGAAATTGCAGTAAAAAAAGGTAAAATGAGAAACCAAGAAGCATCAACATATTCTAGCATACCTTCTCATCTATTAGCTAAGGAAAGTGCTCAACCACTAGCAAAGGATACATAGTATTATTTGAATGCTGCTCTGTTTCCTATTTTTGTTGCATGTATATCCTTTCTTCCTCAGCTTTCAACCTCAATAATCCCTATTGGAGGATGGATGTTTCCAAATAAAAAAAAATGGCTTTATATTCCATTCCTGCCACTCCAAAAGTAATATGAGTTCTTTTCCTATTTCATGTATCACTTATGTGTATGATATTTGGCATGTGTCTGAAAATGTGGGTAGAGCACCAGCCATTAATCAAATTATCTTATTTTATCTTATCTAATTTTTTGTCTCCACAACTCTCCAAATTTTTAGAATTGCATTTCCTATGAGTGTGTTCAGGGAAGAAAGGTGGTCATCATACTATGTTAACAGATGCAAATAGAGAAATGAGCCACAAAAATTTCAGGATATAAATTTGAACACAACAAAAACTTTTGAAGGAATACTACCCAAGAAGACGACTTGAATGTTTCCCTAAATGGGGGTTTTCAAGTGCATATTGTGACAAAAGTAGGGGAAATTTGTGCCCTCTAGGAGAATGTTTCTCAGATTGAACAAAGGTAATTGCATGATGTTTAAAAAAAATACTCTTTATAGTTTGGCAACACCTTTAATATTAACACATGCACACAACCTCCCATCATATATGCAATGTGATTGAGAGAGCTAGCAGTAAGTACGTTCCCTAATGTCTCTGGGATATAAATAACATTTTGTGAAATTCTATAAATGTTTTTATTACTGTTGTAATCAAGATTTTCTCTGGTTCATGATTTAAAATGTTGATATTCCAAGTATTATCTCACAAGTAGATGGAATTGAGCTTCATTTGCTCATCACAATATGTGCAATAATAATCAAATCAACAGAGGATCATAAATGCTTAAGGTCTATCTAAAATTAACTAGGTGATTTTAAAATGACCATAAAGATGCTAATTTGGATTACAAAATTTGAAGCTGCTTTCACAAACAGAGCTGAGATGGTTCCAAAAAAAATACGTACTAAATCCCTGAAAGTTGATAGAAAAAAATGACAAAAACAGAGCTGAGATGGTTTTCCTTGAGCCTATAATCAGTCTGAATATGACATATACAAAACATGTTCTAATCAGTCTGAACATGATATACATCCATAGGTGAGGACCACAAGGGTGTCCATTTTAGTGGGCATGAGAGTAAAACTTATATATCCAATGGTGATGACCACCAAGGTGTCCATTTTGGGGTTTAAGGTAAACCTTTAAACTGAAAAACAAGCTAACAGAAAATAATTAAAACCTAGATGTTGGGGATTCAATGACCATGTTGGTCATTTTCCAAGTCAGTTCAAGATGATGAAATTTTATTGGGATAGATGGGGATCCTTCGAAGGCCTTTCCTTGTCTTCTGTTCTTTGTGGCTCTGCCAATTTTTTAATGGCCCTGGCCTTAAGCCCCAATGAACATGAATGAGGGCATCATATTTGGCCTCCATGAATTCCATCATTCTCAGGATGTTTGAGTTATGTTTGGACTCATTTTTTTCAATGGTTTTTGCAATAAGAGACTTCACTAACCAGAAGATTTAAAAAATGCATATTTGGAGTTTTGAGAAAGGTTGCTTATACGGTTTTCTAGTTCCTCTCTTTTTGGAATTTATGGGATAGAGATGTATGATTAGTTGGCTCTCTTCACAACACTCTCTACTCCCTGAACATACCTATCAGTGCTGGTATTCACTTTTAGTTATATAAATCCATCATTTCTACAACTAGTTTTCAATACCTTCTCCCCTCTTGCAGGTGTGTTATCAAAGCCTACCTATAGAGTATTAAGAAAAAATGACCTACTGACAACTACTACAATCATTTACAACTATTCAATATAAATTAATAGAGAACAATTCTTCCAATCACATATAGTTGACATTTTTATAGTTTTGAATATCTTTGCTTTCTTCAAGCAGCAAAAGATCTTTTCAACTCAAGTTTTTGAACATCACCAACTGCTGAAGGTGTGGACATGTTTTTCAAGATTATTTTTTGTTAATAGATATTCTATGTAGAAATACATATCATGTGCAGTGATTTTAAAATATTAATGGCAGGCTTCTAACATTGAAAAGAATGTTGGATAGGTTATAAAACTGATAGCTATCTTGTTGTACATGCTGTTGATGTATATGTAACTTCGGAATGTATTTCACCCATGTATTTCATATATGTATTTTGTACTCCTATAGAGATGGTATTATTCCTCTATACAGAAGTGTTTGTATTCCTATAGAGATGTTATTATTCCTCTATACGGAAGTGTCGTCATTTATATTGTAAGTGTTCTAACTTATACTTGATGGGTTATTAGACCACCTTGTTGGGGTTGGCCCTGTATAAGTCATGTGGGTCAAAGGGTTATTAGACCACCCTATTGGGGGTCAGCCATGTGGGTCAAAGGGTTATTAGACAACCAAGTCTGGGGTCGGCCCAGATTAAGTTAACCATGGGTTAAGCTAGACATGTAGGCCCCATTAGTTTATTGGGTAGGACATAACAAGTATAAATAGAGATCGGGAGATCTCTATTTGGTCATTCATTCACACACTTCTCTCATTCAAAAAGTGGCACACTTGTGAGGAGGAGGCTCTGTTGTTAGGAGAAGACTATATCTTGTATTCTGGTTGTATCATTTCTCTATCTATCTCTGAGGAAGTTATTGGGGTTTTTCACCTTTATGGTTTTCCCCAAGTAAACTCTGTGTCTCTTGTGTGCTTGCATTATTGTGTCCATGATTGATATGCTGTAGTTTTGTTGTACATGTTGTTCTCTCAGTTAAGATCCTAGATCAGATTGAAGTAAATTCTGAAAATTTAACATGGTATCAGAGCTAGCCTGAAAGAAGGCATGATATGGCATGTATGACACTTGTTGCACTTACGATGCTAGGGCTTGATATAGAAAAAACTAGTCATCATAGCACTTTCGCTATAAATCCATTTTGGCGAAGTTTTCGGATCTGAAACTTTTACAAGTCGAAGATCAGATCCCCATGTACGTTGTATCCAAAGGAAAACCTCTAATTCGTTGTACTTTGTGATTTATGATCTGTACAATATAGGGTTTTTGCCTCTTCCAGATCTGAGTAAAAAACAGGTGACCTTGGAAAAAAGGTCATAACTTGGCTAGGAAGCTCCAAATGAAATTTCGTAAAAAGTGGCAGGTAGTACATAGACTGTAATATCACAAGAAACGTTTTCGGAGGCCGAAGTTGAACCAGTGACACTTGGAACGCTGTACAAGTTCGCTCTCTTGTTTTATCCCATAAACAGGCCACGTTATGACACTTGGCATAACTCTCTCTCAGAGAATCCAATTGAGGTCAGAACTATCGGGATGGAAAGATGGCATGTCAGGATACCACAAAAAAAAATTTCAGACCCCTTGGATCACAAAGTGCGGAGTTACACTAGAAACAATCAAGTACATATTTCTGTCAAAATAGAATTATTTTTTAGCACCTTCATTCATGGCTTCCGGAATTTAGGGTTTCGGAGAAAGTTAGAATTTTTGTAATCAGAGACTACGGCTAAATGATACTCATCAAAATAGAAATTTAGAGGCCAAGATCAAAATTTTTGGTTGGGCATAAGGCCGGGCTTGATCAGACCCTAGTTTGGGACTTTGATTGGAAAAGTGGAAATTTAGGGCTTCTGCAAAAATGAGAATTTTTGAAATCTGTGACCACGGCTGGAAGCTCCTCAAAAAAATAGAAGCTTAGAGATTTGGATCAAACCTTTAGATTGGGAAGAAGAGTGGGCTTAATCAAACCCTAGTTCGGGGTCACGTCTAGTGAATCCGGAAGTTTCAAAGGAAAAATTGAGGAGTGAAACTTTACAGTTTTCAAATTCTGAATATACCAGCTTGATCAGCTCATCAAGGCGCATATTTCTATCCTTTCAGAAGTTTGAAATTCAAGGTTTGAATTTTTGGGGTTTCTCTGACAAACCCTAATCTAGCTCCAAGTCCAGTTCTTGTAAATCAAGTGGATTGGGTTAATCCTAGAAGAAGATGGATTGGTCACCTGCATAAGTGAAAACGTTCCTGTCTCAGAGGGAGATGAGGCTAAGGCCTTCCATAAGAAGATTACAAGCAATCTTGACAGGTATGGCTTACAGGTATGTCTCAAATTTTGTTCATGGTTAAGTTTATGATATGTTTGTCTTCATATCATTACAGTACAATCTTGATTAATTACTAGACTTGTCGTATCACCTTAATAGAAGATATTCATTGATTAAGGTTTTGACACTTATGATTGTACTAATGCATTGTGATGTTGTATGAGGTTTATGTTGTTTGCTAACATAAAAGGCATACCAAGAAAGAAAAATCATGTTCTACTTCAAGAACATATGATCATGGTGACATGAAGACAAAGATTTATCCATTGTCATGGATCACATAGAAGATCTACTTACGAGGTATGTATAACTTGGTTCTACAATGGTTAACTTATGAGACATGCAGGTTACTAGCACAAGTCACTGAAGAGAACCAGAAGACATTATGTGGGTATGTTAGACATAACTAGCTAGCATGCTAATCCAGGTATGTTTTTCCTATATCAAGCTAGAATCCTACCTTGTGTTAGGATCTTATACTGTTGTGTTGTTGATAATGATTATTCATGAAGTCATAGGTTTGAATAGTCATGGTTGTATGCATATTATGTTTCTTACCATAATTGATGATTTAACTAACCAGAAGAGTCCTATGATCAAATAACAATATGCATGAGTAAAAGAAGACTTCCCTGAAACCTTGAATACTAATGCTTATTATTTCTGTTTGAAATGATCATGACTATACATGCTTAAGATTATTGTGTTTTGATAGTATTGAGAATATACTAATGAATGTATGAGATTACAAGGATAACACACTCATGATACTAATAAGTATGCATAGGGACCTAGGATGAATATAGGTTCAAGGACATGTAATCCAGGAAGAAAAGATCAAGAGGGAGCTCACTATAGTAGTTTCTACAAGGATGCAAATATCTAGAGGGAGTTGACCATCCTTCTGCATTCCACAACAGAAAGGTGTAGAAGAAGCTACTTCAGTAGCTCCTGCAAGGAAGCAAAGACTCAGAGGAAGTCCACCCAACAAACAAACAAAGATAAGTATTTTAATTACCATTTCTTACATATTTGTTTGTTTAAATAAAATTGTTCAATGATGTATAGGCTTATGTTCTTAGACTTTGGATATGTATTGTGCATATTAGAATGATTGCATTAATGAACAATATACTACTAATATGCATTTGATGGGTAAGTGTCCTATGGCACTGTACAACATTCCATTGCTACTTATCTAGAATGAAACCTTTTTGCTGACATGTTGGGAGTTGTGCACACTCTTAACAATGTTCTGGTAGAGATTGGAAGGCATCTAGAAAGTTACGGGATATGGATAAATGTTGTATTGAAGCATTGGCTAAAATAGATGCATGACTATATGACATATTTCTTTATGTGTAAGAATTTGTTCTGAAAACTATGAGATGTTTTCTAATCATGAAATTTAACTTGTTTTGTAGGAAAGATCATATACCATCACCTATAAAAGAAGGAATACAACATTTGTTCAAGCAACAAAGTTATCTATTGAAAATATTGAAGATATTGAAGTTCCCAGGATCTGGGAAGAATGCCATGATCGAGGAGTACCAGTCGATCATGAAGATGTTTGGGATACAGTCCCAAGACCTAAAGGGTAGTCTGTAGTGACTTCCAAGAGGATCTAGAAGATCAAGCATGTTGCAGGTGGTAGCATAGAGCCTTTTGCTCTTGTATCCATATACACTTCCATTAGATCAGTACTTTCTCTGGCTGCAGTGATGAAGTGGAAGATACACCAGATGGATTCCAAGACAACCTTCTTGAATGGTGTAGTTGAAGAAGAAGTGTATGTGGAGAAGCCACTTGGTTCTGAGACACATGACAGGGAGTCATATATGGGCAGAACTTGGTATGGTAGGATAGACATCTTTCTATCCAGTTTGGGCTTTACCAAGAGTAAAGCGGATTCCAACCTTTACTACAAGGTTGAGGAAGGCAATCCAGTGATACTACTTTTGTATGCGGATAACCTATTTATTACAGGTGAAGATAGATTGATTTCCGACATGCAACGGAAGCTTGCTGCCAAGTTCGAGATGAAGAACTTGGGGATGATGCACTATTTTTTTTGGCATGGAGGTGTGGAAGAGTGCAGATGGAATCTTACTTGGACAAGGGAAGTATGCAGTAGAGATCCTGAAGAGGTTCAGGATGATGGACTACAAGGCTATGGCCACGCCTATGGCATCGAACCTAAATCTTATGTGTGATGCTTCATCTAATCCAGTTGATGTCATGATGTATCGTCAGATGATTGGGTCCTCTATGTACCTGATGAACATGAGACCGAATATTTTCTTTGCGGTGAACACATTGAGCCAGTTCCTGACGGATCCGAGAGATGTTCACCTAGTTGTTGTAAATCATATTCTGAGGTACTGGAAGGGTACAGTTGATTATGGGCTCAAGTATGATGCGAATCAAAAGTTTAACCTACAGGGTTATGTTGATTCAGATTGGGAAGGCAGTGCTGCAGATAGGAAGAGCACTTCTGGGTGCTGCTTCAGTATGGGATCAGGTGTGATCTCTTGGCTTAGCAGGAAGTAGTCCTGCGTAGCACTGACTACAGCTGAAGTAGAGTATGTTGCGACATATGAGCAGGTTGCAGATGTATTGACCAATCCATTGGCCAAAGTGCAGTTTGAGTACTTCAGAGAGAGGCTTGGTGCACTTCAGATCGAGGTTCCTTCCAAAGGTAAGTGATGAGTCCAGAAGATGCACATGCACATGAGCTTTTCTAACATGGTTGATGTGTTCTCCCTTGGTCGTGATGTAATTGCTGAGCCATTTTTCACATGGTGGTAGATGTGTTCTCCCATGGTGAAAAAGTAAGGGCTGAAGCCTTCCCCGAATGGTGGTAGATGTGTTCTCCCATGTCGGTGGTGTAAGTGCTAGATGATGTGCATCTGGGCTGTGCTTCATGGATGATGAGATGATCTGAAGAGGATGATGCTATGATGATCAGGGGGATCATGGATGATGAGCATCAGGATGATGCTCCAGTTACTACTCTGTATATGCATCATGTTTGATGCTGTATATGATCAATTTGGATCATTTATGTATGTATGCATCATGTTGGATGATGGATATGATCAGTTGGATCATTTGTATGTATTTTGTATATGCATCATGTTGGATGCTTGGACCATGTATCTGTATATGTATCAGGTGGATACTGTGTATGATCATGTAGATCATGTATGATGATATGTATCAGGTAGATACTTGGTATGCATCAGGTGGATTCAGTGTATGATTAGGATGATCATAGATGACGAGCTTCAGGATGTTGCTCCAGATGACATGCAGCAGGATGTTGCAGTGATGATGATCAGGATGATCATGTGTACATCAAGATGATGTATGTTGACTATCAGGTTGATACTCTGTGGCCATGGACAGGTTGTGCAAAGGAAATCCTAGATTTGTTCTAGGTCACATCCAATATGAAAAAGGATTGGCATTGTGTATCACATGTAATACCTGGGAGATCCTATAGGTCAAAGTTGTGTACCTGTAATAGCCTGGGATTCTCTTTCGAGGGTTTGTGATAGTGGACCACATGTAAGACCTGGGAGATCCAACAGGTTGGGTTGTGTGCCCGTAATAAGTTTTGGGATGCTCTTTCGAGGGTTTGTGGTGGGATGCTACATGTAAGACCTAGGAGATCCGATAGGTTGGGCTGTGTGCCCATAATGGGATGCTATTTCGAGGGTTTGTAGCAGAGGTCACATGTAATCTGTCCTGGAGATCTTGTCGGTCGTGCTTAGGCACATAAATGTTCCTGGGCTACTCTTTAGAGTTCTTTCCAGTCGTGCTATGCATATAAACGTTCCTGGGACAATCTTTTAAGGTTTTGTGATGGTCACATGTAATAAGTCCTGGAGATCTGGACATGATGAAAAAGGCCTCAGATGCTCTTTAGGGTTATTGCTAGTCAAGAGACTCTTTTAAGGTTTTGTGACACATGTAATGAGTCATGAGGATTCCACAATATGGCCAGTGATGCCGAAGACCTGCAGGTGGTGGGCCTACATCGAGTATGAAAAAGGACTGGCTCTGTAGAAATTCCTATGACAAGTAGATTCAGATATTGATTGAGATAGCAGCTACAGTGACAATGCCGATGATTCGAGGATGATGATTCGCTGATGATGATCTAGAGAAGAAGACTTGTGCTAGAAGATGTGTGTCGAGAAATACCTTCCTAGTTAAGAGGGAGTGTTGATGTATATGTAACTTCAGAATGTATTTCACCCATGTATTTCATATATGTATTTTGTAATCCTATAGAGATGGTATTATTCCTCTATACGGAAGTGTTTGTATTCCTATAGAGATGTTATTATTCCTCTATACGAAAGTGTCATCATTTATATTGTAAGTATTGTAACTTATACTTGATGGGTTATTAGACCACATTGTTGGGGTCGGCCCTGTATAAGTCATGTGGGTCAAAGGGTTATTAGACCACCCTATTGGGGTCGGCCATGTGGGTCAAAGGGTTATTAGACCACCAAAAATGGGGTCGACTTGGATTAAGTTAACCATGGGTTAAGCTAGACATGTAGGCCCCATTAGTTTATTGGGCATGACAGAACAAGTATAAATAGAGATCGGGAGATCTCTATTTGGTCATTCATTCACACACTTCTCTCATTTGAAAAGTGGCACACTTGTGAGGAGGAGGCTCTGCTGTCAGGAGAAGATTATCTCTTGTATTCTGGTTGTATCATTGCTCTATCTATCTCTGAGGAAGTTATTGGGGTTTTTCACCTTTATGGTTTTCCCCAAGTAAACTCTGTGTCTCTTGTGTACTTGCATTATTGTGTCCATGATTGATATGCTGTAGATTTGCTGTACATGTTGTTCTCTCAGTTAAGATCCTAGATCATATTGAAGTAAATTCTGGAAATTTAACACATGCTGATTAAGGCTAATGGACATGAGAGCATGCCTGTCTATACATTAGAGGAATGGTGTGTACCTGCTATCAATCTTGAAAATTTGATCCTAGAAAATTCCCAAAGTCATCATCAATCTAGGTCCATCACAATTCTCAAATTGTAGTAAACAAAGGTAAAATGAGAAACAAAGAAAAATCAACATATTCTAGCATACCTTCTCATCTATTAGCTAAGGAAAGTGTTAAACCACTAGCAAAGGATACATAGTATCAAATTTATCTTCTTGTTCTTTATTCTATTGTCCTTGATTTGTCTAAGACTCCAATCCAACAATTGCTTCAACAGATTTTGCAATAAGCATTTTCTGGCACAGAGTCTTTTAAAATAATCAAGATGTTGAAGGAATTTAATAACTTAAAGTAATTTCTTGAAATACACCTGAAATTGATTGTATGTTGCGAGACAAAGTGACTTCTAAGTGATAGGTAATTTTTTGAAGGAGGTCACTGAAAGACTCATGACTGAGCTCCTTAGCCCCCTCTTTTTTTACCGTAGCACTGATACAAGATAGGCTCATTCTTAGTCTTTCCATGCTTTCCAGAGTGCTTGTACCTGGTCAATTTACTAGTTTGGTGTCCTATCCCAGCGAGCTCATTAAAGCATCTAGCCAGCAAGCAAGTAAGTCGTGATCTACCTGTGTTTGTGAGTCTTAATCTTAAGCATGAGTCTACCCAAAGTTAAATTCTGCAATAATTTGGTGTAGTGACGTAGGACTCGCCTCTTACCGGTCCTAAGACAAACTGTTCCTGGCTCCATATGTACTACAACATATAAAGAATCTACATTCCTCCTTCCTCATCGAATACTTCTTCAACTGGAAAAACTGGTGCTTCCGCTTTGTCTGTGAACCAATAAGCCCATCATTAGCTATAACTTACTCAGGAAGGTGAGGTTGAGCCATTTCACATGAGAAAACATTTCACTCAGTAGAATCAATCTTTCACCTTTCTTTCTCTCCAAAGAAGGATATACAAAATCATGTTTCCTGGACCAAGTTGTATACTACTAATTTGTTTGTCTATATGCACATGAAACTTGAGAATACAATATTATATTTAGAAACCAAGAAAGCTTTGGCAATGTGCTTCGTGGCCAGACTAGGTAAAATTGAAAAGTGAATTTCTTATGAGATAGAAGTTATAGAACCTTTTTGTAGACTTATATGTAAACCATAAAAGATATTCTTATGAGATAGAACCTTTTTGTAGACTTATATGCAAACCATAAAAGATAAGTAGCATTGGAGTTCATTTAGGGTATGGCTTAAATAAATGTAGTCGTCTAAAGTTTGTCAAGGAAGATTCATGAGCTCTTAATATGCACCTATTTCTTCTGCAAATTATTCCTGTACTTGCTTATTCTTGTATTTCACACAAGAAATTCAAGACTTCTATTTTTAATATTCTTATGAGTTTTTGTTGAGTATCTTTTTCTTCTATGACCGTGTGTTTGTAATGTAATGTACAAACAGCTTAATATCTAATCCAATGCCTCTTCCTTTTATAGAATGCACCTTTTCTTGTTATTGTAGTTATCTAATGATCTTTTTTTTTATTAAACAGGAAAGTGTGAAAACTAAACATCCTCAGTTGTTGTATGAGTCCAATGTTTACAGAATACTCCAAGGAGGTGGAAAGGTTGTTCTCAATTTGTTGACTATTCAATGTTATCACAAGGGGTTGTTGTTTCAATATTAAGGTTTGTTTTTGGTTACATCTATCTTAATCATATTGTTGAATGAGCAGGTGGTATCCCAAATGTAAGATGGTTTGGCATTGACGGTGATTACAATGCTATGGTCCTTGATCTTCTTGGGCCAAGTCTTGAAGACTTATTTAATTACTGTAATAGAAAGCTCTCATTGAAGACTGCATTGATGCTTGCTGATCAGCTAGTGGGTATTTCTTTCCTTGAACTCTTTAATGAGTTAAAAAATAACTGGTTACATTCATTTTTTTAATTGTAAAATGCTTAGTGTTTAGTTGATAGTTCCAAAGTACATTGATTGAAATCACAATATTTTGAAATTCTGTCAGGTGGTGGGACTAGTACCATGAAATAAATGACTAATATTTGACTCTCATTGTGGATGTCAAATTCAAAGAATTGAGTGTGTACACAGCAAGAGCTTCCTTCATAGAGATATAAAACCTAATAATTTTCTCATGGGTCTTGGCCAGAAGGAAAATCAAGTTAATTTGTTATAATTTTTTTGATAAAATGCTCTTATTATTTCTATATCCAAACGTAAGTTAACATCCCAAGAGTCTCTATTAGCTAGGATTACAACTTATAAATTATTATAGAAAAATGACAAATTACATAAATTATTATTATTGAAAATATGACATTACTTTTTTTTCCAAGAAAAAAACTGTAACTTGTATTTCAAAAAGAAAAAAATACTCTCAGTACATATCATTTAGCCAAAAACCAAAGTAATTTGGCAATTATATATTAAAAAATGGATAACCTATATTATCCCCATGAAAGAAACTAGTATGTACTGATTCATATTTGCCTTTATATTATAAAAATTGGGACTATGCCATTTACGAAAAGCTAGAAGCCTAAACCATCATGATTTGTAAAAACAAAAGTAAAAATACACTAGAATAACTGTCTAGGAAATAAAAGAGCTACAAGGATCCTCATCATCAAACAAAACTGGGGTACAGGACACCTCCATCTAAATAGAACTAGCACATCAATAGTGACGAATCAAAGATACTCAGGGGTGTGACCTAGGTCTGTGCTTCTCCACTACTTCACATCCAATGATTCCAATCTGACCTGCCACAGGCAATTTTGAGAGTGCATCTGCCTCGGTTTTAAAAGATATTTTTACATGCTTCAAATAAATTTTAGTGAAGGATCTAACAACAGTTTTAACCTGCTCCAGCAGATGTCTAAGAACACCTATAGCCTGAAAATGCTTTTTTATTTATCAAGTTGTAATAGATGTAATAATGCATGCAATTCAACTCAATTAGTAGTACCTCTGCCCAGAGGTGCATTGAAAGTGACACAGTGATTCCCAGAAATGAATAAGAGCCCCCCCCCCCTCCAACTCCCATCCATGCTTTGAACCCTCTTTCAACATCATTACATGCCATCATTATATAATTATCCAATTTAAGTACAACTCTCATCTTAATCAGAGGATCGGACTTGAAATGATTGTTTAAAGAGTTCTTCTCCTCAAATCTTATACAGAATAATACAGTTGAGTCAATGTCATTAGGTTTTGGAAGTTGTCCCTTAATCCAAATAACAACTATCTCCCTAGCTACTGCACACTAAGAGTAGTGCTTGATATACTTCTTCAAATTCCAAAGTCTCATTTCATAATTCATAGTAAGCATAGTAAATCAGGAGTATTGTCCTTCCACAGGATATGCCTTTTCTGAACCATTACCCCCAAAAAATCATCACACAGTACAACAGACTGGTGTTGCTCCAACGACAAAAAGAAAACACAAAAGCAGTGCACTTCCACATGTGTTTAACCTAATTTCCCCCCTTAGGGAAAAGCTACTTCTATTCAAGTGAGCAAATGCCCTGTGCAACTTTGATGTAAATTGAGGATGTGTCTAGAATGACAGAGTATCACTTCTCTTTCCAGCATCTAGACACCTACTTAAAGGAAAAACACATCTCACCACGCCTAGTAAAACACCCACAAGAATAATTAGTCCTACTAAAAATAACAGTGTCAATTATCCAAGTAGGAACCTCCTCGTTGAATCACCAAGAGGAACTATGTCTCCGTCCATCACTACTACTTGAACATAATTCCATTCTTATTGGTCACCCTTGTTCTTATCATGGCTTACAAGGTCCACACCAAATGCTTTGAGAACTATGTATTGCAACCACCATGAGTGGAGAACTTAGCCATGATCACAATAGGGAGGGTGAATGGTAAAAACCCATTGACTTGCCTATACGTGCCCTAAGAAGAGTACAAGTTCTACTCATTCAAGAATTGGCATGTGTAAACATTAAAAGCATATAAGAGTAATGGGGACAAAATTTGTAAGCAATGGATCTATAAACAAGAATTGAAATCATAATTTTATAAAAGTACCCACATTTCAGGGAGTCAACTTTCACTTCTAGACATCAGACAAGAAACCTAAGGAATAAGCCTTCACTTCCCAACATATGTTTATGAAATTACATAAGATATATGTTATCTCACCTTCCCATCATAGTTAAAAATGTAAGGATAAGAAATATGGAACTATTTGTCTAAATAAATTCCTAAATGTTTCCAGGTGGTTCCTTGATCAATGCTTTTTTCCACGCCAATGTCCCCTTGCATTGTGATAGCATTCTCTGTCTCAAATAATAGGTACAAATAATCTCCCTATACATCAACAAAATTATGAATCAGTTTTATGTTGAAAAAACTACAATGTTAAATAATTTGACTAAAAAATTTCAAACCGTGGCTAACTGTCTAGAAATGTATAAGAACCCTCCAAAATGTAAACTTCTCTAACAAGTGTCCTAGCTAACCTAGGCGTGGCCTCCATCAAACATAGAAAACATGAAAGAAGCCTCCTCCAAGGGGAATGTCCCCTCTAAATAGCACCAAAAAAATGTATAATTTCTCCAAACAATGAGGATCTTCCTAATGGTTGAATGTTGTCTCAAGGTAAGGCTGAAAAGTGAACATTGGCCTCCTCAAGATGCATTGCTAGAATATTAGGCCTGCTGGATTGAAATGTTGGATTAAACCCTCTGATATTCCCAACGAACTTCAAATGTATGTCATTGGGAGGCCTAGAACTGAGATATGAGGTTGTTTAATGCCCTTTTCATCCACAAATTGCCCAGAATTGGAGACCAGTTGCTTCTTTCATCCACAGAATTGCTTCTTTGCAGTTTTGATGTTGTTTTTACTCACAATAATGCTCAAAAATACCAATTTACTATTGTATGAGGGTGAAATAATATCCAGAAATGGACAGAAGTAGAACAGAGGATTTAGGGCTTGGTTAATCATATTGTCACAGTAAGTTCTAATTTAAAATCTCTTTTGCCATCTGCAACAACCAGTTTCAATTAAAATTTGTTCTTTTGCATTTCTTGTTAATGGATGCTCATTGTTGGGTGTGCCATCCATTTCAAATAAAGCGAATTAAGCTTCAAAAGAGAGAGTGAACATGTACATTTGAATAAAGAGATGCCATTTCTTTTGTAAGGAAGAAAGCTCCAAAAAATTTATGGAAAGGTTTTGGTGACAATAGCATTCTAAGTAATTCAAATCCACATGGACTTGAGCTTGAAGAAGATGATGGATATTTCAGTTTTCAGGTTTCTATTATCAATTTTTTGATAAAGAATGTTTTCTGGATCCATTCCAATAGTTTATTCAATTTTTAATGATAGATAATCAAAAATTTGTTTTAAATTCGTGAGTTTCACAATGGTGATAAAATTGAGATAAAAGTGTCTTTCTCGTTGTCAAGTTTGTCTTAGAAATAATTCTGAATATGACAAGGTTTTAGATTCCACTTGACAGGTTGCTCCCCTGGATGTAATAGATTTCAACTAACAAATTGCCATTGATAGTTTTCCAATGAGGCTCTCTGAGCATTATGCCTTGCATATTTGAAACTGGAATTGAAAATTAATTTAATTATCGATAATAAAATCCTCAAAATAGTTACCCTTTATATGGCTATTTTTGTCAAAATTGAAAATGATTGAAGAAGGATAAATATTAAACTTTGTTTACATAGTTTTGAAAAGGATTGATACCTATAATAATGTATCGATATCAAAGAATTAATTGATTAATGTAGTATTTGGAGAAGTGGTAAGAATTAATTGATTAATGTAGTATTTGAAAAAGTGGTATTGAATTCATTGGTTATGGTTGGTTACAGTTCATTACTTGCTAGTTGCATACCATTAATCATGCATTCTTTGTGTTTGACTTCTAGCAGGAATGCATTAAAATGAAAGAAATGTACATCTTTACTGGCATCAGATGCATATTTTAAGTCTATCATGCAAACTCATAAATTAGCACAAATCATATCAACAGCACAATGTGTCATTTTTGTGTTTCAGATATCTGTTTGGCACAGCTAGCACAACTTCGTTTCTGGTGGCATAAAAACTTATAATGACACTCAAAGCATTGGAAAATTATGCTCAAGCCTCTGTTGAAAAAATTGTTGAAAGAAAGCGACGATCAAGTGTTAGTGGGAAGGTAAGATTTGTGCCAATTCTGCGTAAAATTTTGAGTTCATCATCACGCAAGTTACTGGAGCACAATTCGGATATTGATGGTCAGGGTAAAACTTGGACAAGCAAAGTGAGTAGCTTTGCAGGAATGTATTTTGTTCCGGTGCTAGAAGCTCCATGTGTTCCATTTCTTTCAATGAATTTATTTCTTTCTATGGGATTTTGACTCAACAAAATTAAGAAATTTGATGCCTGCTAGTCTTAATCTCAGCGAGGATTACAATATACACAAGATAACAATTCAAAACTTGCTAAATATTGCTGCAAACTAGCACAACTTATCTTATGCACCTTGCATGACTTCACTTCTTCCTTTTATTCCAGACTTTGTATTTGCTGATTTTTCTGAAGTTATTCATCTTCAGCTTCACCTTTTTCTGTATCCTCTATATTTTCACAGTTTCTTCAAACTTGATATCCACCCCATCTTCTTAAATTTTTGCACCTTTAGCATCATCACAGTCAAATATACCATAAATAGTAACATAACTTTCTTCCATTTCAGCATCAATTTTTGCATTGAATTTTTTCCATATCACGAGCTAATAATAATGCCTCATTTCTTCAAGGCTCCATTTCTCAAAATTTTCATCTAACTACTCTTCGTTGAGTTCTTCCTGCTCAGAAATAAGCATAAATGTTTGAACTTCAACTGCAATATTTTCTTCCACTATATACTTAGGATTTTCAATCCAATCTTTAAGAAACATTATTTCATCATCAAAGTTTATTTGCACTGTGATTGAATGCCCTTCCTTCTTTTCTTCAGTTGTTTCTAGTTGTGTGTTGCTTTCAACACTTGCACACGAAAACATTTGTTAGATTATTAAATAATTTTTTTCATTTTTCTCCACTAGATCTTCTTCAAATTCTATACATAATACTTGATTTGTCTTAGCCTTTGCTTCAGCATCAAAGACATCATCAATATTGGCTTCATTATTCAGATTTTTTATTTCTGTTGCAGCTTTAGTGTTTCCTTCAGTTAAACTTTTAACACTTGCAGCGATAGTGCAATCCACTTCAACATAGTTTGGATCTTCAATCCATTCTTTAATGAGCTTCAATTCAGCATCAAAATTATAAATCCTATCATTTTCTTCAACTTGTGCATCATATTGGATGCATTCATATTGGATTAAAATTTTGTCAAAGTCTGCAATAAAACTGCAGTCTTCATCATTTTCATTTTCTTTCTCAGTTGTTGGTTGATTGGTCTTTGTACCTGCACATTCACAAACAATAGAATTGTTATGAAAATATTTTTCCCTCATGGGTTTGGTCTTCACAAGCTCTTCTTCATTGTATTTAGTTTCTTCTTAAACCTTAATGGGTTGTCCTATAACTATCTCGATTGCATCTTTATCAACTATACAAGTCTCTGCTTCAGCAATGAGGCTCTTAACTTCTTTGTCATTTTCATCCACATGTACCTCTTTATTGTGGGATTCACAAATGTCAATTTATTTAGTATTCTCTGCTTCTATAGATTCCATAACAATATGATAATCTTCTACAACTATTGATGTCCCATCATGACTATAACAAAAGTTATATTCAAAATATCCCATGCCTCTTTGGTTGTTTTGGTTGTTGCAATTGTTGGAAAAATGCTCTTATCCATAGCTTGTTGAATGAGACAAAATGTTGTTGCACCATTCCTTTTCTCTGCTAATAAGTTGTCTTTATGAGTTTTTGACATGGCCTCATAGGCTCCTTGATATGGTTCTTCAAAACCATTTAATACAACCATCCACAAATCATAAACACACAACCTGGTCTTCATTCTCACTAACCAAATCTCATAATTCTTACCTGAGAAATATGGTGGATGATAAAAATCATTACTCGAGTCATCTTTTGACTGTCCTTGAATGCCATCCGCTTCATCATATTCCTCAAGACCTGTCCCTAATATTTTTGCAATAGCATGATCAATTTCTTATGCATTATAAATTTTCTTCTTCAGTTTACTGAGGCTTTTGCTCTTTCCCATGCCCGACTTTTCCTTTACTTGGTTTTTTTTGTCTTCAGGTTAAGATTCTTAAACATTACTCTTAGCCTCTTCAGGGTTGTATTCTCCTTAGCATATATACTTCCACCCAACTTCTACTCAATTCCTTCATTTGTCAACATTGACCTTTTCCTCTTTCTAGACTCCTAGAATTGCTTGTTTCTCTTGAGAGATACAACTCTATCCTTTGTTTTTCAATAAATAACCAGCTCTTTTAATTACGAGCTCCCCGCGTTTTAAGTGATAGGCTACTTTTCCTTTACACCCTCAACTCCTTTATTTATTTAAAAACAAAAAAACACCCCTTTTTAATACTTAATGGCCCACTGCCTTTTAAAACAAAAAAATCAACCTCCCTTTTTTGTAATATATATATATATGGACTCTCCCCTTTTCCAATTTTGAAAGCCCCTTTTTTTCAAAATCAACATTCAATCCCTAAAATAAAACCTCCTTTTAATCCAACTTTGTCTTTAATAATGAATTCCCTTCGTCCTTTCTAAATCATGGGACCTTGTCTCTTTTTCTTTATAGTCTTGAAAAAACTTTTAAATTACTTAGGTCACCAAGAAACTCACCTTTTTTATAACTAGCATTAGATTTTCATACTCCATCAATCACCAAGGCTGTTGGATGATGACGAAGGTAGATGGAGGGGTGAGATGTATTCTATCCCCCCTCACTTTTCATGCATGTACAAACTTCCACAGGCTGCAGAATGGAGAGCCAAGATTAATTTCCAAGCCTATAACCACACATGCAGAATGAAGCTCACCAACTTGCTCAAGGTTAAGTGACCTTATATCACAACGCCCTTTCAACTTGCTTGGATTTTAAAACATTTCACGGACATGGAATTGGATTAAATTATTTTCTATAACTAAAACGTGTCACATTTCCTCGAGTGATGTCATCTCCTCAACCGAGCATTGTGTCTTTTAACTATAGATTTCACTCTTGGTAAATCTAAGTCGTACTTAAACCTTCAACTTTGCTTTGTGCACTCACACAGATCAATCTCTTCTACAATCTTGATGATGTCTTTCTCTACGGGCCTTTTCTCAGCTCTGTTAGATGACTCTTGCAAAGTTCATCTCCTTTTTTTTTTATTTAATCCACCAACTACTATAGCAGTCACTGTCTTCTTCTTCTACGGGCGAATAAACTTTCTCCATAAACAATTCCTTCTCCTCTGACAACATTCCTCTTATCTAGCAGCTATTACACTTGTGGGTATATGCGTTTGTTCTTACAATTTTTTCTTCTCATCCTTGGCTACAGTCAATGTATAGTCTTCTCCAAGAATAAATATGATAGCGTTTTTTCTATGGCTTATATCGAAACCCCCTCGGTTCTCCATATTTGGCATCCTCTCTCTTCCTAGCCATTGCTTCATTGAACACTGGACAGTAAACCAAATCTTCAGCTTTCACTTGGCCGAATTTTCCCCATGGGATCCTTGGAAACACTTATGCACATGGGATGGAGGATGCTTTTAGAGCTGATAACACAAAAAAATCTAGTTCTATCACAGGTAGATCAAGCACCTGCTCTGATACCAATTTGTTAGATTATGGGGAGCATAAATTACATAGATAGATTTATATGCACAGAGCTACATCTCAAGAACAAGAACACTCTTCTATGTATTAATATCCACACCACAACGCTTTTACATTATATAATTAATATATTACATGCCACATCTAGATCGTTCTATGACAGGAGAGATCGAGCCTTCTCTAGAGGCTTCTACATCATTTAAGTAGTATATTCATCTTTTACAAGCATACATTTTCTACAATAAATTATTAGCTACCCATTCTAACATTGACGGTGGGAGGAATTACATATTCTGACAATTTAGTCACTATTAATCCTATCGCGATATATTTTTTCCACTCAATAAATTCTTGTATTTGGTAAACTCATGACTAAGTGAAGCCACAGCCGCTCGAAACCTACACATTTTAAAATGTAACACAAAATACAAGACTGTGGTTTGGAGGGTGGAAACAAATTGTTTTAGCTACAGGATATGGGCTTCATTCTAAATTCCCCATATTAAAGAACATTGCTTCAAATTTGGTTGGTCTTACACCAGTGGGAATTTACTATAGCTGTTTTAGGTCCAATTCGTGGTGCAAGTGCATCATTGTATGGTCTTTACCTCAGAATGGGTGCTCACCAGTTTCCACTTATTGTGGTTTTTTTTATTCCCGACATGTTTATCTTGAAGTTAAATTTTCCATATTTTCAAATCCTAAATGTCCAATTGTTATATAATTATTACAGGAGTTAAAGCAAATTATTACAGGAGTTAAAGCAACCAAGGGTTGAAGTTTGAGTCTATAAATTAGTAGATATCAACCAAGATCTATTAATTGTATGGGGAAGTCAATGCTGAGTGAAGATGACCAATATAAATGGTCCAGACATGGATGACAAGAAAACTAAAAGATATCTACTTAAGAGAAGTTTATGAAATATGGAATCATACATTAATGGCTAATAAGCATATCTTTCCTTTCCTCTTACATGTGGTTCTATTCTATTGGATTATGGAGAGATGGGTGGTCCCATTCCCAAATTAGGTTCCCATGTGCATCACAATCTAGGAAACAATTCAATGGTGTACTGTGTATTAGGTTCCCTTTGGTTCTGTTTTGATTTAATTTTATTTTTTTAAACATCGGTTCAACTTCAGCGAATATCCGACATCAACAAGCTCTCGTTGGATATCTAACAGTCAAATGTCGATTAACCGACACAATTTTTTTTATATAAACCTTGCATAACCGACCAAATTTCCGTCGCATATCCGACATCATCTACATAGCGAAGGGTCAGATTCCGACCAAGAAGACGTTGGAATTTCCGTCATATATCATACATAAGTTACAGAGGGAAGGGTCGGATATTTGACCAAGAATACATCGGATATCCAACCAAGAAGATGTTGGAGATCCTACAAAAATTACATACTTCTAAGTCGGATATCCGACGAAGAAGGCATCAAAGTTCCGAGAGATGTAAGGAAACAATTCAATGGTGTACTGTGTATTAGTTTCCCTTAGGTTCTGTTTTGATTTAATTTTTTTTTTAAACGTCGGTTCAACTTGAGCGGATATCCACATCAACAAGCTCTCGTTGGATATCTGACAGTCAAATGTCGATTAACCGACACAATTTTTTTTATATAAACCTCGCATAACCGACCAAATTTTCGTCGCATATCCGACATCATCTACATAGCGAAGGGTCAGATTTCGACCAAGAAGACGTTGGAATTTCTGTCGTATATCATACATAAGTTACAGAGGGAAGGGTCGAATATTTGACCAAGAATACATTGGATATCTAACCAAGAAGACGTTGGACATCCTACAAAAATTACATACTCCTAAGTCGGATATCCGACGAAGAAGGCATCAAAGTTAGATGTAACCACAGACAAAGGACAATGTCCAAGGACGTTTTCAGTCGAAGGTATGAAAACGCTGTTGAATTTACTGGAGGTGTCGTTAGATATGCGACGTAATTGGGCAATTTTTTTAAAAAATAGTAGTTCTAGAGGGGGTTCACCTGAGACCAAGGTCCACAATCATGTCTTTTTTCTGCTAAATCTATTGGATAGCGACTTGTCATATGATCTGTAAATGAGGTTCTTATATCACATTGGCGTTTCCAATACTTATACTTTATGATAACATTATGGTCTTTGTTATCAGACTTATGGAAAGATATCAATATTCAAAATGACAATAAGGATTTTTTTCTTCATGTAGTTCTAAGTGCAAACTAGGCCAACAACACTATATGCTCTACATATACAATTTTACTCAATTACAATTCAATTGCTTACTGATTAAATCCTTCTAAAGGTTTTCAAATCACCAAAGTTTCATGCATACCTTATTGTGTTGTTCACATACATGCTTACCCATCACACATCCAATAGAGATCTCTTATTCATACAAGATTCCAAGAATCATTGTGGCCAAGTATTTTTCTATATGTATTGTTAGTATCACTTTTCCAACAACAAACTCAAACAAACTTTGGTTCATAGCACTATGCACAATGGAGGCTCTATCAATCTTATTCTCTAGCTGTATATAGACTTGTTTTCAAACAAAATTAATAATGCCACTAACTTATTATGAAATGTACATAACTTAGTTTATTGAACCTCTACTTTCTTTTATCATTAGCAAGTCTTTATGATTCAAGTTATATATATATATATATATAGATATATATATATAGCTTATATACTCAATTGGTATGCAATTAACAATACCTTCCCAAGGTTCCTATTGTTATAATCACACTCCCATTTAACTTAAACCATTAATTGAAAATAGATGCTTGGAAATTCCTCAAATAACACATGCAATGTAAATTCATTAAAAAAATGAATTACTTAAACCATATAATATGACTACTCTCAGTAAAACGTATAAGTTGAAATTTAAAGAAACCACAAGAGAATTGGATTTATAAGAAAAAGGTGGTCGATAAGGAAAATTTACTCCATGCCCATCATTTAACTTTAATATGTTTAACAAAGGAGATTCTTAGTAACCAAAACATTGTAGGAGGACCAATTAATAGGTTCAAGTTTTGATCTAGTGGTTGAACTTACCACTCCATATCAATCTGAAACTTTAACCAATGTGTCCATAAATTGCACATTCATTTAGGAGAAATATTATGCAAAACCAAGCTTGCATATAGTTCTACAGTCTCCCAATTAAAAGAAAATGGCCTAGAAATGGTGTATATGGCCTGTATAACCTATGCACATTTGTAGTTGGAACTTATCAAGTTCATACAATCTTCAGAGCAGTTGAATCATCCTTTGTAAAGCCATTGGAAAGTAGATAAAGTGATATGTCTTCCATCAATAGTCAATAATCTTGAAAAACATAATTAGAAATCCTTTATAATAGTGCAACGACTTTTGAATGGAAGCCATTGATTTCTAATCTAAAAAATGAACGAATGGTGGAAAATAGAGAGCTATTGTAAATTCTTAATTTCCCTAGGAGAATGAAACCATAACTAGGTATCCATTAAAATACAGAGGTGCTTCCGTTAAAATTGACATACAAAAATAGAACATTTTTAAACAACATAGAGATAAAATATATCACACATGAACATAATATTTACTTAAAATGTCACAATGGTGTTCATAGAAATTGGATTTGTCAAGAAAATCCTTCCTTCCCTACATAAGGTATATCCTCTATAGGTTAGACTCATGGTTATACTTCACCACTTCTCCACATCCCACTGGAAGCAAAGGTTGTGGAAACAAAGTCAATTGCATTTGAACCAGTTGACTCAAAATTCGTTTGGCTTAAATCCATAACCACAATGGGATACAAGGGTGAAGAGGTAGATGCAAAAAAAGTTGATCCATGAAATGCTTTTTAATTCCATGGTTTGTATTGAGATCTATATTTATTCAACACAGCAGGTTGTTTTATGACCCAATATCACACTGTGGAGTTATAATCAAGTTGTATTGGGAGTACAAGAGATGTGTCATTAGTAATTGGAATTTTGCACACAATAACCTTCCTAAAACCATAACTTTGGACCTATTTAGACTTAGCACTAGTGACATGGATAGTTTTTATGATGGGTTTGAAGGATAAAACATCATTGGATAGGTTTAGGACTTAGTTTTTGTTTTATTATTGGCCATATCATTCTCAATTCTAAGTTGCAACACATTGAAAGGTAGGCTATGATAAAAGGTTAAGCACAACTTATATCCCTTTTAGTTGGAAGGTACCATGGTTGTCACATTTCCCCATAGGTAAGAGCGCCATAATCTATTTTAGTGGGCACGTTTCAATCACCTTTAAATAAGTAGTTTCTTACTTTTTGTCATTGTTGGGTTCCTAGATTTGTGATAAAAAAACTATGGTGTAGTACAGACCTTGTATCAAGGGAGAAGATTAATAAAAAGTTAAAGGATTATGTGCTTACCTAATAATCCAAAGAGGATATTTGAGTTCAAGTTCAGTGGATGAATTTGAGGTCCCAGTTGAAGCCCAAAATTCATTCATTTGAACATCATCATCCGTATTTTTTACTTATGCCAAACCACACACATTTGAAGTTGAAATTGTGCCAAAATGAAATTTTTTATTTCATGGAAGATGTGTTTGATGAGTGCCACTAAATTCACCAGAAGCATTCATTTCATTTGGAGGATCATTAGGAAATCCAAGAGAACCATCATCCTGTAGAGGGTTAAACTTCTCACTCTTTCTCTTGGAGTTAGCTTGAGAATCCAATTACCACTTCTGTAGTAGGAAATAAAGAATTGATGAGAAATCTAATTCAAACCTTCAACACAAAAAGATTATACCAATCCTAATCAACCACTAATGTGAAAATTTTTGTGATAACTATTGCAAGATGTGAAATACAATATAGTTTTCAAGCAGATTATAGTTTTCTTGAGGTTGAATACATTAATATCCACTAGGGAATCAAATTAATATCCACCAGTGAAACCCTCATCTCAAGAAGCATGATCAGGTGATACATGATCTTTCAATTGCCTTTGTTTTATATTACTTTTCTTATTTGTGAATGGAAATAGGTCTCAAGCTTCCTTTACATGAAACAATAATTATTTATAGAGGGAAAGCATTAGGAACCTCATCTTCCTTAAAAATTCACATTAATGTTACAAATTCATGCATGCCATTCCTTTCGAAAAATGCCTCTCTCACAGCCTTATATGAAAGCTATAGGGATAGGAATGAATGCTAGGATGACTTCCACTTTTTTTCAAAAATTCTTTAATGTACAAAGAAATGTACATGGACAAATAAAGGTGGTCCCTAAAACAATGAATTGGAATGTCATCTTACTAGGGATAAATTTCTCATAGGAATTCATAAGGTGTTACCTCACTTGAAATAGCTTGTCTAGATGTATGCCTATAAATTAAACTAAATGGTTATTCACATTTTTTTGGCTTGAAAATATGAAAGGAAGGGATTGCAAAGTATAGAAAAATACCATAACCCAAAAATTGAAAAATTCTAGATTGTTTCTAAGATGGTACAAAATTTCCACCTCGATCAATTGTCCCCATTTACAGAGAAATGTTCCTCTTTGTATCAAATAGATAGATCAAGTGTGGAATCTTTTATTGGATCTAGTGTGTAGTAAACTACTTGGCATGGTAAACTACTTTCTAGTAAACTAGTAAATTTTGATTATTACTTTATTGATGTGTTTGAACTTTTATTTTTTATTGAAATTGTCATATGAACCACATTAGCATTCCCAATATGATTAGATAACCATGACCTTTAGAATCTTGTGGAAATATGAAATAGATATAAAGAGTCCTAATATGGTTCGGGAGCATTGGATAGGGAAGTGGTTCCATATTGTTATTATCTCCTTTGTTGTATTAGCTTCATGCATATTCACATATTTTCATTTGTATGTGCATGTACATACACATATGCAACTATTACCATGAAACATGGAATTTCTAACACTCTAGGGTTTTCCTTCTCTGTAATGCATGCCAACAAACCAATTCATTCCATGTTTCCTTATAAAAAGTAATCACACAACTATTTCCAAGTTAAAATATCATTTCAACTCTTCCAACAATAGCACTGAGCTTTACAACTTGTATTCAAGAGGAGGGATGAACTCTAGTGTAACATGCACTTGATGTTATGATATTTGAAAAGTACTTGATGTATAAGTCTTTGTTTTCTAATTGAGATATTATCACTTTTGTTTACCAACATTATAGATAAGTATATTTATTGGGATTTCAAATGTTTTATCTACATTTTCTTAATTTTTGGTAGAGTTGTGGTTTTATGCAGAAGAATAAAAAAATGAATATACTTTAATACAAAATTACATCTAATAAACAAGTACTAAAACTAAATAGTACAATAGTAACAAAACATAATTTTCATCTCTTTCGACTTTTCCACTTTAACATTACTAGTTGGCTCACCGTGTTAAAGTAATCTTCAGTAACATGTGATTAATAACAATAGTTAATCAACATTAACATGAGTAAAGATGTAAGGTTTAGGGTACTTACCTGTAATGTGGAACCTTCATGTTTTATACTCAGAAATATTACTTTCAGCCAAAATTGTACCTCTTAGAGGTCGTCCAACAATAGGAATCCACTGACCCTACTAAAGGGTAAGTACAAACCAGAGAGAGAGAGAGAAAGGTTATATGCAACAGTAGTTAGACAAATATAGTTACATTCATAATAGAAGTTAAATAAAGCACAAAGAATGATTACAACAAAAGTCTAAGCGCAAGTAAAAGCTTAACAAAAAAATACAGATATGATCACCAACAATTTTGTCTGATGGGACAAGTCTTAACACGAGAGATCTTGGAAAATATAAGATTCAACATTAACACAAACAAAGAGAACTCATTCGAAGATAAGTATAAAAAATTCTCAAATAATCAGTCAACAAACAGATTAATATTCAAAGGAGCATGCAGTAGGCTAGGATAAAACTTAAGGCTTCACAACCCTCCTTAATCATGCTCATGGCCTTCATCAAAGAGGCATATCTAGGGTTACGATCTACCCAAAAAAATATTGAGTAAACGAAAGAATGCCCTAGGTGAACGAACTTTAAGTCATGGATTTAAATAGAATATCAGCTTTCTGCGAATAAAAAACAAACCATTAAATAGAACATCATGTTTATCCATAGGTAAAACAATAGATCAGTCTTAAGTTAGCCGTCAAGCAGGAAGATAAGAATTCCATAAGATTTAGGATAACAATCTCATAAATGCCACGGCTTCCTTCAGTCAGACCAGTCCAGAAAAGAATAGGGTTCCTTAAAGTCCAAATAGGGTTACATTAAAATAGGAAGGAACTACTTAATACAAAAAAATAAAAAAAATAAAAAAATAAAAACTAAAAACTA